>WPIO01000075.1:7500-427500 GCA_009760855.2 Cristatella mucedo | reverse complement strand
TTAAACTAGGTACGCTCACGCGCCATTGGGTGGCGAGCGAGAGGTAATTGTCAGAGGACCGACCGCAGTCGACCGACGCGACAGAACCGAGGTCGCTGCTGCTAATTCGAAGCCAATCGGAGCGAGGCAAGCTGTATGTACAGAGCAACCACTGTCAACCGCAGAGGCTGAGTGCCGGCTAGTAAACCCAATATGAACGAAGGGATCCGATTAAGATAGCTTACTCTGTTGGATGCCGCTCGAGCCAACGCTCTCTAAGACTCTTGTCATTGCGGCATTCCGTTGAGCAGTATTTCTGCCATGAATTATAAGTTAACATTCCGAATTAAAACCGCAAGCTGCTCAAATTCCGTCATATGCTTGAGAGTGACGTATTCACGCTCGCAATGCAACAGAAATACTGTGCATCAAAGCTGACGTAACTAGGCTGGCTTAAGAAAACTTGGCATGCAGAAATTATGCGAGCAGCCAGAATACATCCTTCCACTCTAATTCGTCCGCTGTAGCATGCTGGACCGGAAGCGCAATCCGTACTTTCTATCTCCATCATCAAAGTGGATTTTTTTCGCAGGCAGGTGCTGATAAATTGGAACCCTAGCACGAGAGACAAGCCACCGATAATAGTTATAACTGCATTTTTTCGCTCACTGATACTTCACTTTGAGATCCTCATTGACCGGGAGTTTTAAAGCACATGTAAATCATAAAATCCGACCTTTACCGTCACCCTTCTGACTTCGTGTCGTTCAAGTTTGATTTGATGGCCTTAACTGACCTTGATGACCTAGCAACAGTGAACCGGTCTTGCATGGTCGAAATTTGATGCCAAGTCTGATCGATCCTGAACGATCAGTATCGAGTTGACTCGTTGCATCTCATCGGATCGGACTGCTGCGAGCATCCCCGAGGTTAATTATGAGGCAATTAAAAAAAGGCAATCGGATTCGTTTAGTAATAATAATAAAAATAAAAATACTTTTTTTAAAGCGCCCTCAGAGAACTCAATCTTTCTAGGCACTTTACATTTGCTGAAAAGAAGGCATGATTGAATGGTAAGCGGAGCAGGCTCAATGACAACAAGCGTAACGCGCTTAGAGGTGACATACACAAGGTCAGCATGCAAATATGGTTAGTGGCAGCATGGACAGTGTCAGCACGCATAAGCACACAAAGAACGAATCTCGTTGACCCACTAAGTGCTGTAATAAAATGGTGCGTTTTAAGCTTCTTTTCAAATGTCGTGAAGTCAGGAGATGTGGTGACGGCAGTCTGGAGTGAGTTCCAGACTTTGGGGGCAAACAAACTAAAGGCGCGGTTCTCTATTAGATTAGAGGTTCGTGCGAGGTATAGCTAAACTATTTGAGTCAGAAAAACGCTTACAAGGATACCTAGTCTGGTTGCTAAGTAGTTATGATAGGTAGGCTGGAGTTAAAGAATGAAGGGACCTAAAAGTGATTGACAGAAACGGAAAGTTGATGTGCTGTTTCATCGGCACAAATGCAAGTCGGCGAGATGTGGTGCGATTTGTCAGTTTACACAGTCTTGTTTACACATCTTGCACCTAGAACCTGCCAGGAATGTGTTGCAGCTGCCTCTACAGGGCTCGGAACTCAATTTGTCATCATTTTACTTAAAGTTAAGTACAGCGCTATAATCCGCCCATGCGCACACACTTCGTAGGCTTGACACGTTACAAATGAGCTATTTAAGAGAGGTACTAAAGAGTAGAGCCGTATCATTAATTCAACCGAACTGCAAACCGTGCTCTTATGCCTAGCGACGCGTGACAATAATCCGGCCTCGTTTCTCAAGCTGTCGCTTTGACTGTTGCAGGTGGCAATTGCTCAGTGTGCGAAACCATCGTCACGCAGCCCGTATCGGTATCTGTCTTTGTCGCGTCGTTGCTCAGCGAAATGGTTGGTCAATGCTGAGAACCCTTTGCTTTCTGCACTGATTCAGCATATCTAATCGTCTGCTTATGATTAAAGTTACTTGAATCCGTGTGTGAATAGCAAGACAACAGCCGGCGGTGGCGTGGTCGGGGTAAAGCAAGACCGGCAGGCTTCGTGGAATGATCGGCGAACGATGGAGTGGACGAGAGCACCTTGCCACCGCTGCTCTTAGCTGATGGAGTGGACGAGAGCTCCTTGCCACCGATGCTCTTAGCTGATGAAGCGGACGAGAGCTCCTTGCCACCGCTGCTCTTAGCTGACGGAGCTGACGAGAGCTCCTCGCCACCGCTGCTCTTAGCTGACGGAGCGGACGAGAGCATCTTGCCACCGCTGCTCTTAGCTGACGGAGCGAACGGGCGGGAGCCTTGAGCCCCGGCAGCAGTCGCCGAAGTGAATAATAATCGTGCGCCTCAGTGATAGAGAATTGTAGCAGACGTATGATAGATATCGGTGATATTGCTTAGATTGAGCATATCGGCATCAATATCGATGCCTCAGTGACAGACATCGGTCACTGCTTGCAGGAGAAGCTCGCCTGCCTCGCAGCGAAAGCTCCCACGTCGCTCCCACGTCGCTTCGGTCTAGCTTGACGCCGAGCGGCAGTTTCGCAGCGGTAGCAGCTATCGCGGACGATCGTTGGAACGCCACTAGTGGGGCCTCAGATTCGCGCTCGCCTTACGAAGCGTAAGGACGCAATAGGCCGGTGGCAGAGCTGAGAGGCTCTGCTGCCGGCTGCTGCATGGCCTGCAGCACCCCTCCCCCGCCGCTCCTGCCAGGCAAAGCGAGCCCAGAGTCATCCGCAACCGACTTCCGGCTGCCAACGACGAGACGCCACGTTCCCGGCCGCCGCCTCCACATGCGCCTATCGAAGCAACTACGGCTATACTCAGCTAACGCGGCATCCTGCTTGGGTCATGGTGTTCATAGCAGCTGCCATGGTGAGCAGCGGTGGCACACTAGGAAGGCGGTTGCTTTTCCTGACCTCAGCTCCGGGTTCGAATCCTGCGGTCCTTCATTGTTCATTTCTAGTCATTCATTCTAGTCATACATCCTTCATTCATTCATCCTTCATTCTTCATTCATCCTTCATTCTTCATTCATTCTAGTCATTCATCCTTCATTGCCGCTGCAAGCGGTGGCGATATTAGCCGTAAAATGCTCTTCCGTCACTATACAAAAGAGGCTGTTAAATCAGCTGGTATGGGCACGGTTTTTGGCACTATGCCAAGAGTACAATTGTGAAGCTTCCAGTGGATATTCTTATGACAGAGATATTTCAAAAATTTACTAACATTGATAAATACTATTCATCAACTCGTAAAGATGGAAAAAAATCCTCTCTCTCTCTCTCTCTCTCTCTCTCTCTCTCTCTCTCTCGAGAGAGAGAGAGAGAGAGAGAGAGAGAGAGAGAGAGAGAGAGAGAGAGAGAGAGAGGCGTAGAAAGACACGCGCAAAATCGGGGAAGTGGCATAAGGCAGTTGCAAAATGGCTTCAAATAGTTTTTCAGCGGTAGCGAAAAGACGGAGCGCTAGAAAGAGAGACTGCCCGATTCGAAGCTGTATGCAGTAAGGAGCATGGTATTTACAGTTTGTGGCGGTTGGCGTACACTGACTTTCGGCCTCTTCCGTCCTTGTGGAGTGGCCAAGCGGCTCAGCCTAGTTCCGAGTAGCAGCCGCTGCAGATTATTCCAGCGTGGAGGCCCTCTGCAGCTTATGTATGTATGTATCTTCGTGGGGACATTCCGAAGACGATACAGTGGCTGCAATACTCAGCTGCGGCTACTGACTAGTAATGGACAACCGCTGCAATTGGCTGTTATGAGGAAGCCAATTCTAAATGAGATTAAATCTTAGAAAAAGACAGATTGCCAAAGAAAGAACGAAAAAAATAATTAGGATAATGAATAATAATTAATAATATAATTAATATATTAATAATAATATATATATATATATATATATATATTACAAATATGTTATATATTGATTAATTATATTATATTAATAAATATGATTTATATATTTATATATATATATATATATATATATATTAATAATATAATTAATATCATTATTGAGTATAATAATTAAGATGTGCGGAGAGAAGAACAACGAGAACATAAAAGCTCGGAAGCAAGAGGGTGAGTGTTAAAACGCTGTCACGTGCTTTTCATCTGAGTACAGGGATATAGAACAATGTGTACGCAGCTTGTGCTGTTATAAAAATATATGTTACAGATGTTCTAGCTAATGAAAGGGCGTACGAGGACATGATGAAATAAAAGCTGCAGAGAAGATCGATAAAATAAATACCACGATGCACGCTTTTGGAAGGCTATACGGCAACCGTCGGCATCACAATCAGACAAGGATATGAGGGCAAAGGCAGAGTGAGCAGAGTGGTAGGCCACGTGAGGAAGTTGCGACGACATTCCTCACTTTTGGGTCAAAGCTGGCGTGATTCATGCATTCCCACTGTGCTCGTTAGGCTTGCATACACTGTAATAGGGACGCGGCTTCTACCGCGTGTCGCCGTGGATGCGGAAGAAAGCTTCGGCTAAATTAGATATATCTAGGCCGTGATCTCAGCAGCTCAGCCGGCTGTTGCCCGACGGTTCTTGTCCTAAGCTGTTCCTCCCTACGTGCTACATGCCAAGGCTAACGCCTTTGACTGCCAGGTAACTAAGATTTTGTATATCGCATACTGTATCAAGTTATCTATGTGTCCTTCACCAAGGCATGGTATTCGCAGCTTACACTGATTCGCCGATGGCAAGATGGCTCTGGGCGTACAACTGACGACAGAGCACTGATCTAGTAAATACCTGTCACTGACGACAGAGCACTGATCTAGTAAATACCTATCTCCCTAAGTTTGGTAAGAGGAAGAAATCTACGACAAAGGCAGATGTATAATTCAAGAACAATGGCTAAGATATCATTTTTAGCTACGGATCTTCGCTATTGAACTAATTTGCCTCGTTGTCTCTACTCAAACAATTAAATAAATATTTGACATAATCGGTGAGCGTCTGTGGGCTTTCATGCTCGTACTTTCGCTTAACGACTATTCGCGATTTATTTACTGATGTGGGTCCGTTTGCTCCTAGATAAGAAAAAAGCAGTGCCAAGTGTCTTCTTTTGGGATCTAAAAATTATAAGCGGCCTGGTGAGGTATATGTCGATCCAGTGTAAGAATATGAGCAATTGTATATAACACCATCGCACAAGTGCTACCCTATCCGTGCTTTCATTGTGCCATATAACAGGCAGGCCGGTACTAGTATGCGTGCACTTGCTAGTAGCGGTGTGCATGGTGAAGTGTGCTGCATGCCACATATAATAATAGTCACTACTACCTGTATACACTTGCTAAGAGAGAAGAAGGATCGCAGCTATTCGGAGGTGACACTGCAAATCTATATAATTTATTAGTTCACACAATTGTGGTCAGCAGCGAAAGCAGCAGTTCACGTACATCATACGTCAGCCTTTGCTCTCATACTTTTCCTTGCGCACCTTGTGCTCAAAGGGTTTGCTAAACAAGAGCACGCTTTCTAGCTGACTCGAAATAGCCGTGAACAGGTCTTTGAATAGTACGAAAACATGTCCAATGCCGTTTGCAACACTTGAGTAATGTGCTCACTTAGGCGATGTTGGCATGCAGAGATCAACCATGAGATGCAAGAGATCAAGATCGTGCATGCAAGATGCAAGAGATCAAGCTAGCTGCTGAGGAGTCCCAAGAATGCAGATTTGAGTAAAGTATATCTGCTTGTTTTGCTTGATCTATCGCCAGCGTTTGATATCGATCTGATGATATCGATCGATTTGATGATCGAATGTCCATCGATCTTTCTCATCTCGCCTCTCATCTCGTCTCTGCATCAGTAGCACTGCGCTACAATGGCACAAGCACTAGCTCAGTGGTAGACTTCAAAGTTTTGATGCGAACGGAAAAAGGTCGTCCGCGGAAGCACTAAAGTACGGGGTACCTCAGGGCTCTGTGCTTGTTCGGCTTCTCTTACTAGTTTCTACTCTACCTCTTGCCGATGTGATAGTAGAGCACAATCTAGGCTTTCACTTCTATGCGGATGACGCTCAGTTGTACCTTTGCTTTGATCCCTCACAGCCTTCGAGCACGACAAACTTTCTCAGCTCGTTGCTGCATGTATTCCTGACATTCACGCACGGTTGGCAACAACTATTCTCAAATTAAATGACCATAAAATTAACATACTAGTTATGGGAAAACCAAGCGTAACTCAGAAATTGAGCTCGGACGCTCGAACTCGCTTCTGCCAGCATGTCTTCTGTTGCATCTGCACAAAACCTGTGAGTTCTGTTCCAAAGCGACCATGCACTAGGCGACCACATTAGCTCCGTGGTAAAGTCTGCCTACTTTCAACTACACGACACTGCTGAAATTTGGACTTGCTTAGACAGGGACATGTTATAATATAACTAGACATCCGAATTTATCCATGCACTCGCAGCTTCCCGTCTTGACTTCTGCAACTCACCGCTCGCTGTTTTACCGGCCGAGGCAATCAAGCGATTACTGCTGCTGCTGCTGCTGCTGCAAAACTCGGCAGCTAGGCTTGTCTGTCGTGAGCGTCGCAGTTGCCACGTCACACACCACTTCTAGCAGACCTGCACACTGGCTCCCAGTCAAGCGGCGCATTGAATTCAAGGTTTTTTCCTTGACTCGTAGGTCGTTCCGTTCGCTGGCTCCAGACTACCTATCGGAGTCGCTCCCCGCCAGGCTCGCGGGATCATGTCACCCGCTTTACTGAATCGAATCGCCCCGCCGCGCTCTTAGCCGCTTGACGGGCGAGAGCCGGAGCTGGCGAACCGGAACGGACTGGCGAGCGCCGCTGGGTCGCCATGGCCGTCAGCGCGGCGAGAGTCCGCATCGCTTCGGATTTTAATTCTGGACATTGCGTTGAGCAGGGCAATGCTGCATAATTAAGAGAGGGAGACGCAGAAGAGTGCAAGTGACCACTCCGTCGCGAGCGAGAAGCTGGTCAAGCGGTGAAGGCGACAGCCAAGTGACGACATGAAAGAAAGCCGGTGGCATCGGCTGAGCGCTGCAGCTACGGACGAGCGCGCAGAGAGCCGCACGGGAAGTCGGGTAGTCACTGTCTCGCAGTTAGGAACCCGGCGAGCGGAGGAATCTGCTCCCGCACTAAACCGGGAAGGCGCGCTGACCATCGATCATCGCCCGGCCACGCGCACTTCGATGTACGCGGCACGCTCGCTCCGGGCACCCACCGGCGTACATCGCACTCGCTACAGTTCCAATGCCGACAGGCTGGCGATAAAGACTGTCTGAGTGGCGATCTGTTTATTGGTAAGAGGCAGACGTGGCGTCGCATTCCTTGGCATTCCTCCGACGTGCGCGGCGAATACCGCATACCTCGACGAGCTGAACTATCAAACGACGAGAGAAACGGAAGCGTCGCTGAGGCATTACGTTTGTGTAAGGAACAAAGAAGATCTCGAGAGGATGCGCTCGCCCCGGCACGTGCACGCATCGGAGCGCCCGATTCGATCACTCCGCAACGCCGCCGCGCCCCCGGCGTCCTCGGATGTCCATCCTCGGATGTCCCGCGATGGCACGCGGGTGGGTGGAGGGCTGTCGTACGTAGCGCCAAGGGCTCAGCGGCGCTTGGCTACACGCCCGGCAGCGCTCGCATTACTCCCAGCGATGGCCGAAGTGAAGGACGCACCGGCGTCGGTGCGGGCACTTCTGGGAAAGGGAAGCCACAAGGGCAATCGCACTGGGGCATTCTTTCCCAGACTGTAGCCGCCCTAGTGACAGCTAGCGTGTCAGCAGATTAAGTGTCGCTGTCAGCCAGTGCCGAAGAATGAATGGGCGACGTCTCGCCGCCCGCCCAGAGGCAGGCCGCCGCCCACCACCCGGTTCGCGAATGAGCAGCTCAGTGGACGTGGGACTCGTAAATGCTAGCGGCCCCTGCGGCTGGTAGGCGACAGCCGCCGGCTGTAGGTGAAGGTCAGTTGGAGATTAGCCCATTGAGGAGTCTCACTTGCGCAAGAGGCGGGACAGCCTTGGAGGCGATCGCCTCGCTTGCAGTGGGCAACAAAAGGTTGATCGCTGTGGGAGTCGAACTCGCGGCCCGGATAGTTAAGCGCTAGCGTCTTACCCCTGGGCTATGAAGCCGAGCGCCTTGACTACGTCGTCGGCGTACGGATTGGTTTAAAGAAGTTTTCAGATATCTCGGCCTGGACATTCGAGCCTGCGCATTTCACTCCGACGGCTCGTCCGCGAACATACCAACATGGATCCGATAGTTCCGGACTTCGATAGTTCCGGACTTCCGATAGTTCCAGACTTCCGGTAGTTACGGACTTCCGGTAGTTACGGACTTCCGGTAGTCCCGGACCTTCTTTCTGCTCGAATCCCGCTATCGCTTCACTTATTCGTGGCACGTGAACATTAGTAAATAGACACGATGTAAGAGCGTGAGTCTTTTTCGTAGAAGCTGAGAATCGTAGAAGCCGAATCGCTACAATTTCGGCGCTTCGCATTTCGCTACAAGAGAAGCAATAACGACAAATTAATTAATTAATTAATGCCCCAGTATAATGCATAATGCATAGTATAATGTATATTATAATGCTCGATCAGGCAAGCAAAAGTGTGCAAGCAGCCTCTCAGGACAGGTCTATTGGTTAGTAGGATCCCCAGTTGGTAACGTGCACAGAATCGTGCCTGCTAGTGCAATTAATAATCGCAGAAAAGTGGACAAGTAAGCTGAGGCGCTATTGACAAGCGTTCCGCGCTTTCCATCGGCCACGTCTCAGCACATCGCCTCAGGAGACGCGATCGCCAGCGTCGGCATTTAAGTAGGAGGTGCAGAGGCCGCGAGAGAAGGTTAACGGCCTTTAGCTTCATCATTATATATGTCGCCAAATCAGGCGATGACATGGCGTCGGCGGTTAGTGAGTTCCAAGCTTGGAGAGCGTAGTAACTAAAGGAACGGTCTCCGAGCGATTGAAAGCCAATCGCGCAGCCAATTGACCAGAGTCAAGAGAGTGTTGGGTACGACGAAAGGCTCGCTACTAAACGAATTCAGATCGGTGAGCCGGAGCAAAAGAATGAAGGGACACCAATCCTAGTGACATAATCTTGAGCTCGACCGGCTGCTTGATGGGCAGGAACTAATGATTGGTGAGCAGTATTAAAATGTGGCAATTTCGACGCTTCCAGCCGATAAACTTGGCTGCCGAGTTGCGGGCAAAGTGTACGAGTCTTATTGCACGGATAGCACGGACCTACAAGTAGAGAGTGACGGAGGGTCCAGACTGGAGGCCACGAAGTCACAGACCAGCGTGTCTGCTGTGCTCTCCCTTATTTCAGTGAGCCCAAATCTATGCATTGCTATTTCGGTGAGAGACTGGCAGACGACTTTGGATAAATAAATGAAATAAATCCTAGCTGATTAAACAGCCTCTTTTTGCATAGCGACAGAAGAGCCTTTACGGCTATCGCCACCGCTTGCAGTGGCGATAAAGAATCGCACACTGCAGGAATCGAACCCACGACCTCGGTACCGAGGTCGTGAAGGCAACCGCCTTACCTAGTGTGCCATCATGGTTCTGATACACACATCTAGTAAAAGTAATTTTGGAAAATGGAACGGTGAGATTCCGTCCCAGAGGCTACTGGGGATGTGCAAATCAAGCCGGATGTGGAGCAGTAGGCTTTCCAGAATGAGTTGAATAATTATGTAATTAATTTGCATAGCGCCCGAAAAGAACTGTTAACTATTAAGGCGCTTCACATACAAAATACTTTAGGGCTAAAGATTATGACCTCGGTCATAAATACACTCAGCTTGACGTTGGTCTAGGCGAAGACTTTAATCTCTCGACCAAACCAACTGGTTTATCTATAACTTGCAAGATCGTGTTATCGCCATCAAATTTGATAAACTTAGTGGCCATCTACAAGAGATTCCTATAGGCTAAGGTCGGAAACGCATACGTTTTAGGAGGCTATGACTTGAAAGAGTTGGAAATAGTCGGAGACGGGAAAGAATTAAAGCACACGTTCAGCTTCGTACGATCTGCAAGCAAAAGAAAGCCTGTACTATGTTTGGAGATTACTTCAGCAAGAGGGACGGTCAAAATTTGAAAAGTATTGCACCTCAAAGGGATACCTATGACATCTCATAAATTATAGGCTCACTTGATGATATTGTGCCTCTGACATATTTTCTGGAATCTATTAAGAGAGACAGGACCTAAACCGTCGCAGCACAGCGTTTGTGACGCGTAGAAAAGGCGGCAGGTACTAAAGAAAATACTTAATTATCACTGATAGATATAGCTTCAAAGAGACCAAGCAGAACTAGCAGAGAACATCTTTCGAAGTTTGCACTCATGTAAAAATCGTTATATACTTGCTGCAGGGCCAGCTCTAGTAATTACCTCTGAAAGATGAGTGAATGTTACTGGCTAGGTTTGAAGCTAGGACGAAAGAGTTTAGTACGTCAGCCACAATTCATTTAGTGTCTTTCGGATAAATTACTTTAGGAATGCTGGCCGGAAGTTATATACAGCTCTGCTGCACACAGCACCGACTTCTTAATATGATGGCCTTGAAATAGACTCTTTGAAAGACGTTGGAATGAATTCCAAGATCAAGGTCAAAAATACTACGCCAGTCATGTACAGCGCCAGTAAATCTATTCGTCACAGGCGGAGAAAAATTGGTAAGGGATACAGAGAGATTTTAGTCCTCTTAAAATTAGACACAAACTTTTGAGATGCGAGCAGAAGCAGCAGCAGCACGGGCGGGCTGTATTACGTTGCTCTTCGATTCAATAGTGCAAAGAAAAGCATGGTTGGTCGCACTTCTCGTTCGCACTCGCTCCTAAAATTCGCACGAATTCCAGGCTTCGCCATCTAATTATTTAATGATTTGCCTTTTCCTTTAATTTTTAGCCTTTTTGTGAGTCTCGCTCTTTCCTCATTCGGCTAGGCGGTGGTGGTGTACAGGCATCTGTCAAGGAGCTACACTCCAACCTTAAGGTGAAGCGGCAAAATTCAGCAGAAGCGACGTCGCACGGCTGTTTGCTGGCGTTCATTTTTCCCGAATAGAATGCACCGCTAACCAACGAGCTACATTGGGGTTCGCGAGATATCAAGCTAGTGCGTCGCGATCCCATTACGCACGGTGCTCTTAAGAATACCCCAAAGGTCTCAAGTAAGGATACTCCGCAGGTCGAACGGAAGCTGCCAAACTCACAGGGCAGCGAGCTCGGGAGGCGCTCCGGAAGACGGAGCATCCGGTAAGATGAAACTAAGCGATCCCTCATCTAAAGCGAGCGAGCTACGGAATCTTTTACCTGCCGTCGCAGTACGTGGCCTTTAGAGTTCGGTTGCTGGTCTTCGTCTGTTACAGCGCCGACCGGAACGGATGTGATTGCCGAGCACAATCTAGGCTTTCACTTCTATGCGGATGACACTCAGTTGTACCTTTGCTTCGATCCCTCCCAGCCTTCGAGCACCTCGAATTTTCTCCACTCTCTTACTGCATGTATTGATGACATCCGCACATGAATGGCAGCAAATTTTCTAAAACTAAACGATGATAAAACTAACATACTAGTTATGGGCAAACCCAGTCTGATTCAGAAATTGGAAAGGCTGACACTCAAAATTGGCTCTGCCAGCATATCTCCTGTTGAATCAGCTCGAAATCTAGGTGTCATGTTCCAAAGTGACCTCTCGTTTGACCACCACATTAGCTCCACAGTCAAGTCTGCCTAGTTTCAGCTGCATAAACATTTATACACAACCTCTGGGAAAAGTGATTAAGGCCCATGGAATAGGATATCACCTGACTTGACCACATTTAAAAATAAACTTAAAAACATCTATTTAAGACAACAGTTAGTGGGTCCCTGCGATTCGTCCTTCTTGTGCTTATGCGTGCTGACACTGTGCATGCAACCACTAACCACATTTGCATGCTGACACTGTGCATGTCACCCCTAACCATGTTATTCATGTTGTTTATCAAGCATGATGTTACTCAGTATTCAATAGCGTTTCCCTTTGCAGCAAATGCAAAGCGCCTAGAAAGAGATTGAGTTCTCTGAGGGCGCTTAATCAAGTGCATTATTATTATTATATTATTATTACCGGCGGGCGGGAGCTGCACGTCGCCCCAGCTGCTCGTCTCTTCCTGGCCGGCAGGGACGTGTAGCCAGGATTACGTCGAGGAGTCGCATTGACCTTTATCTCGAAAGATACGGTCAGTAAGAAGAAAGCTGCAGAGGCGTGTGCAAATACTGCCCTGGGCGCTGCCGCCGGGTCTGCGGCAGCGTTTGCTCTGTCCGCGAGAACTTTCGCCGCGTGAGCGCTTACGCGTGCCCGTTCTGCCTTAACGATCGCTCACCAATTGACACGCTTCCTTTCCAGAATATTTAAAATGACTCGAGCTTAAATTCTCAAAGAGCACTAGGCAAGTGTATCCCAATGAAATTGTTATCCTTACTAATTAAGGCGAGAAAGTCCGTTCGTCCTACCATCACTCTGCAAGATGGCGACCGGAACTTTTGGGAGTTACTGTAATGGACGAGTAATTCCACTATGAATCAGCGAGGCGAGTCCCCAAGCAATGAGCGCTATTTATTTGTATTATTATTATTCTTAAGCCTTTTGGCAGGTAAAGCCAACGAAGCCCTCCCAGCTTGAGGGTCGTGTAGTGACGTGGGCGTGGTGGCATTCACTCGCGTCCCTGAATTCCATCAGCCGTGGCAGGGGACACTAATGTTAGAAATGTTCTACATACGATTAAGTGCTACTTTCCGCACCGCTGCGCTGCGATCGTGGAGCGCAGCAATAGCACATCAGGTCCAAAAAGCGCGGCCTTCACCTTCGGCAGCCGCGCCTTTAGGCGATCACGCACCGCGGTGACGAATCTTGCACCACTACTATCGGCTCGGTATCGCTGGGCAAACGCCTCTTTTTAGTAGAGTAGGCTTACGCGTCGGCGTCGGCGCTCAGAGCCACGGGTGCTTTTTCTTTGAGCAAGCATCTCCCAACCAGGATGTGGGAGGGGCCACGATTGGTCTGCGTGTTCACGGATTACTCACAAGCCGGAGCAGTTAGTCCCCGTTGGTCTGCTGACTGGCGCGCTTAATGGCTTAATAGTTTAAAGCCTCAAGTCTAGGTAGCCTTTGAAAGTTTGGGGCCCGGAGCCTTCCTTCCTTCCTTCCTTCCTTCCTTGAAAGCGAGCGAAGTGGACTCTCTGTGCTGCGGCCATGGCGGCGGCGACGACGGTCCGACCTGGCTCGGAGGGGGAGAGGTTGCGGTGGAATCACCTGATGCCACCCGAAAAAATCCTCAATATCGGCAGTGCAAATATCCAGCTTCGTTGCGGATTAGTCTACGTTTTTTCTTCGAACGTACCAATCAAATTGCTCGCCTTTCAAGCACACGACCGTTCTCTCAGGCCAGCGTCCGGTCCCGATAGCGCGCGGCTTTTCAGCAAAAACTCCGCTCGGAGCGGGCCGCCGAGGTCGGCGGCCCGCTCCGAGCGAGAGTGGGCCATGCGCGCTCGCTCGCAGCGCCGCGAAACCTCGCGCGGGCGTGCGCGGGCGCGCTCGAAACTCAGCGCTCGGCGTCGCGAGATAGAAATTCGCGCCGCCCTCGCCGCCAATTTCCGGCGGGCGGCAGCGGAGGCGGTTCGTAGCACTGCGGCCCGGTTGCTCGCGGCAGGAATAGAGGGATGGCGGAGGTGGCGGCGGCGCGCGGGCGGAAGCCGCGCGGACAGGCCGAGATCTCCCGTGCGAACGAGACACTGCCTCGCCGCGGCGGGAGCGAGCGAGCGTTGCAGCTATGCTTGGTTCGCGGCCTCGCGACCCCGCACGATTGGACTCGCAGCCATTCGCCCGCCTCCGCCTTCGGTATGCCAGGAGAAGGCCCCCCCCCCCCGCCACCGCCGCAGCCGCACCCGGCGACTCATGCCGCCAGCGACCGCCGACGGCGGCCGGCACTCGCGTCTGTCGCCGCTCGCCGCGCCCGCGCCAAACGCGGCGCTCACGCGAGCGGAGCAAGGCAGCGCAGCACGAGCGAGCGAGAGGAGCAAGGCAGCGCAGCACGAGAGAACGAGCGGAGCAAGGTGGCGCAGCTCGGGAGAGCGAGCGGAGCAAGGCGGCGCAGCTCGAGAGAGAGAGCGGAGCAAGGCGGCGCACGATCGCATTCCGACGCGGATTACGCGCGTCCTTCCACGCCCCCTCTCGAAAGTCTGCACCTGCGGCCGCATCGGCACCGACGGCAGTCGCCCGCCGCGTCCGCGAACTCTCTCCCCCCCCCCGTCCGCCGTGCGCGGCGCATGCCATTGTCGCGTCCCGGGCGACGACCGCCCGCGGTCGGGCTGTAGCGGAGCGGATTGGCCGCAGGCGAAATCGCGTCGCGAGCGGGGCGGGGCGGGCCGACGCAGCTCGCGGTCTGGTGCGGCAGCAGCTGCGCCGCCTTCGAACGCCGCCAATCGAGGGTGACTGAAGAAGCGCGTGAGTTCGCGCGCGCGCGTGCGCGGCGCGAAGGCTCCGCCGTCGCTGATTCCACAGTCGCCGGCGGGCGCGTCGTCGCCGCGGCAATCGTTTCACAGCGCACGCAGACAGCTCGTCGCCCGGGCGCCGCCGCTGCTGCCGCCGCCGTCCCCCAGCGACGGTAAGCAGCCTCCCAAGCTTCGGAGCCACTTTACCAATCGTCTGTCCAGCCAGCCGCGCCGCGGCGCGGGTGGCTGGACAGACGATTGGTAAAGGTGGCTGCGCTCACCGTGCGGTGAACGCGTCGGTGACGTCGATCGTATCGTATCCAACGGCGAGCGCCGCACACCGCTGAGTGGCGAGCTCAGCGGAGCAGCGGGGCCGCGAGCTAGCGGGTCAGAGAGGGACGGCGGCGGATGGCGGCTGGCTGCGGTCGGCGCAGCTCAGGCGGAGAGCTCGACGTGGGCACGGCGACTGGCCGGTCGCCGTCGGATCGCATGCGCGTCGCACGCGCGCACGACCGCCGGTGAGATTCGCTTTCGGCCGGCGCGCGATCCGGGCGGTCAAGAGGCGCGCGCCTCTGGCATCCGCCGACTGCGCCGCGTCGTCTGCGCATGCGTTGCCGGAAAGTCGGCTCGGTCGGCGCGCGCCAGACAAACCGTGGCCGAGGCGCCGCCGGCCTGGACGGCCTGCGAGGCCTGGCGAGGACGCAGGCGGCGCAGGCGTACGTGCGCTGGCGGCGTCGCGGTTAGGCGCAGCCGTTCGACACGCCCCGAGCCGCCGAGCGGGCGGTAGCTGCAGGAAGCGGCGCACCGCAAAAAGATGGCCTTGACCCAAGAGCGCGGCGGCGCCCGGTGCCAAAAGAAACCGCAAGCCGCCGCTGCCGCCGCGAGAGGAAAGGCGAGGGGGCGCGGCGGCGGGCCGGCGCTGACGAGGGCGTCGCGACCGCACAGAGAGAGCCCCCCCCCCTTTTTTTTTAGACCGAAAAATGCTAATTAAGCCTAGCCGGCTCGGTGCTACGTTCGAAAGCTATTCTCGTGCTGCGGCGGCGGCGGCATCCGCTCCCCGCCGCTGAAGGCGCATCGCGAGAGGTGTCTCCGCTAGCGCGTCGTATCGTCCTCGCGAGCCGAGCGCTCGAGAGGCGGATGCTGCCGCCGCGCTCGAGCCGCTCACGGGCGTCTCAGGATGCCGACGCCTGAGCGCCTGTCTAGCGGCGATGCGTTTGCCGCGGCCACTCTCGCCGCCGCCGCCGCCGCCGCCGCCGCCGCCGCCGCCGCCCAGGCAAAGTGCGGCAGCGTTGAGCGCCTTCTAATCGCACGCGGTGACGTGCGCCTAAGGTACTCTTCGCGACCTCTTTCCGTCATCGGACGCTTCGGGTCGAGCGGTGGGCGCCCGGCGAACGAGCGGTGTCGGCTTCAAAAACGCGCAGCTACTGCCGCGCGTGGTCGCGTCTGGCCAACGGACAGACGACGGCCAGCCGTTGGCATTTGCTCGCGCGCTTAGTTGATTTCACCGACCGCCGATGATATCGGGGCGTGAAGGAATCTCGGGCGACGGCCAGCCCGGTCAGCGATTGAAGGCGCGGCGGCGTGTGGCCGGAAGCTCCGCGATCGTCCGTGCGCGCCTCTACATTTCCTCTCGCGCATGCGCCGGTTGCTTTAGTCCAGGTAAGGCACTGAGGAAATAATTAAAACGGAGCATTGTGACGAAAGAACACTGGTCTTCGGTACACCTGTTTTGCACCAGCCTCTCTCTCTCTCTCTCTCTCTCTCTCTCTCTCGCGGTCTCGCATTCTGGGCGCGAACTTCGGCATGCGTACATTCCATTCCCATGCTGCCCTTCATCTCCATTCCGACTGCATCCATGAACGTTCTTGCTCGCCGCCTTCGCCCGAGAGTTGGTTCCGGATAGGGTGAGTGGAGCGGAAATAATGGAATGGCTCAAAACAGCAGGGTGGGCGTGGTCTCCTTGAGCGTGTGCACGCAATGCAGTAGTCTCGTTCTAAAGAGACCGTGCACTAGATGACCGCATCAGCTCCGCAGTTTTGCGTTGCCTCTTTCCAGCTAGTTAACCTCGTAATAGCTCGGACCTGCTAAGGTGAGGAGGTAGCAGCAAAGCCGGTCCGTGCTTTCACGGCATCTCATTAGATTCCTGTAAGTCATCACTTGCAGGTTCTCCTGCTGTGAAATAAAACTTACATTCACAGCATGACGCAGCAGCCAGGCTGTCGTGGAAGTCGTAACTAACATATTGCATAGTACACTGTAGTGGACTACTACATAGTACCCTACTTTTCACTGACCTGACACTCGCTCCGTGGCAAGCAGAAGTCAACTTTAAAGTTTTCTCACTCACTTTTCGGTACCATCGTTCTCTTTCGCCGGCCTACCTAGCTGAAATACTTCCTAATCAGACTTCGCATCTTATCACCAGCTCTTCAGACTCAAGTCATTTAGGTGAGCCTCAAAACAGCGTCAATCAATTGTAGAAAATGCCTTCAGTTTTGTGTTTTACCAAAGCCTAGAATTCACTATCGGCTGACGTTTAAGCGAAACGCGACCATGGCGCCATTTAAAAGAAATGTTAAATTCAGCTATCTCTTAAAGGATTTTCGCGGGCGATATAAAGGAGTTGCGCGGGCGCTATACAATTTTATCATCATTGCCATCAAAATGAATATCTTCAAAATTACTGTAATTATTATCAGAACACCACTATTTCTAATAAGTTCTAGCATTAGCGTTACAGCGAACAGCATTATACCGGTTTCCTCTACGCGATCCACGGCTCCGCGTGCGTTGGTTGCAGCGCGTCCATGACTCGCCTCCTGCTGTGCATTTTCGTCGTGGCCGTCTGCTGCCTGACGCTGGGCGACTGCTACACGACCCACAAAGGTAAGCCGCTCAGCTGCCAGGTGCACCTTCCCGCGATTTCGTCACGACCGCCGAGCGCCACCCCCCCCACCCCGTCTCGCCCGTCGACCGGCCTTTCCGCCGCGAAGGCGGGGCCTCGAGGAAAGGACCGAGACGGGCACCGGGGCCGCGCGTCGCGGTCCGGCTAGCTCATTCCCGGTGGGACAGGCAGCGCCCTCTGGACGAGCCCGCGACCTGCAGAGGGCGCGCGCGATGCCCGCGGGGCCGTGAGCGATGGCGTTCGCCTCCCTCCGGCGTTCCGCGCTCGCGATCGGCGCACGGCTTGTCGCATGGCTTTCACGTCGCGTAAGTGGCCTAGTCGCGTTGCGGCGTCAAGTGGCGGCGGCTGGTCGAGCTGCCTCCGGCCGTCGCCACTCCTTCTCGGCCGCCGCAGCGCCGAGCTCGGGCGATTAGGCGCTGCTGTCGCCAACTGACACTTTTGTCATTGCACCTGCCGGCCCTCAAATCTCGCTTGTTCCTGTGTGCTTTTGTGTGCTTGCTCGTGTGCGACTCGGTGCGTACGACCGGCTAGGGATTCCTGGCCAGTGGTCCCGGTGAGTATAGCTGTTTTTGCACGCTCGTCTAAGCGTGCACAATGTCTGACATGCATGTCGTTAAGGCGTCTCGTCCAGAAAAGTGTAAAGCGCTTGCATGAACTCAATTCTCTTAGGCCATTGTTAAATGGCTTAGTAAAATCATAATAATAATAATAAAATTATTAGTAGTAGTATTACTACTACTATTTGACAACCGTTTTCCCGACAGTCTGGTGTATGGGCTTCGCAATTGGTGCAAGCATCGCGCGTCGTGAACGTCTCTGAGCCTCACTTCGATGAGCTTCAACACTCATTGGCGAAGGGCTCCGAGATCAGGGTTTGCGAGCGACTTCAGAGCAGCAGAACGAAGTTCCGATCTCTCACAGCGAGCCCAATATGCCCCTCCCCTCCGTGTCTGCTAGCCTAATACTCCCCCGGTATATGCAAGCCGAAAGCCGGCATGGTAAAAAAAAGAATATGCATGTAAAGGTTAGCTGCATTATCAGCCTCATTAACGTAGGGTTGGAAGAGGCTTAGCGGTCGTCGCCAACGTGGGCTGTGGGCGATAAGGGATTTCCCGCTGCCGAACCACGACCTGGCTCGTGAAGCAAAACCACGACCTGGCTCGTGAAGCAAAACCACGACCTGGCTCGTGAAGCGCGAGTGCCTCCCGCCACGGCCAAGACCCGAAGTGAGTCCAACGGCGAAGAGTTTTCGGAAGAAGGCTACTTCAGCCAAGCACAGCACTATTGTAGGCGCCAGCAGCGGACGCCACCGTATAGCACGAGCTGTCTCGGAAAAGCCTCCCTCGTGCCGTCGCAGTACGTGGCCATTAGAGTTCGGTTGCTGGTCTTCGTGTGTTACAGCGCCGACCGGAACGGATGTGATTGCCGAGCACAATCTAGGCTTTCACTTCTATGCGGATGACACTCAGTTGTACCTTTGCTTCGATCCCTCCCAGCCTTCGAGCACCTCGAATTCTCTCCACTCTCTTACTGCATGTATTGATGACATCCGCACAAGGATGGCAGCAAATTTTCTAAAACTAAACGATGATAAAACTAACTTACTAGTTATGGGCAAACCCAGTCTGATTCAGAAATTGGAAAGGCTGAAGCTCAAAATTGGCTCTGCCAGCATATCTCCTGTTAAATCAGCTCGAAATCTAGGTGTCATGTTCCAGAGTGACCTCTCGTTAGACGACCATATCAGCTCCACAGCCTACTCTGCCTACTTTCAGCTACATAACATTGCTAAAATTTGGGCTTGTTTAGATAAGGAGACCACGGCTAAGTTCGTCCATGCATTTGTGACATCCTGTCTAGACTTCTGCAACTCACTGCTTACTGGCCTACATGCATGTGCGATCAGGCGATTGCAGCTGGTGCAAAACTCTGCAGCTAGGCTTGTCTGTCATGAGCGTCGCAGTTGCCACATTACTCCACTTCTCACCGACCTGCACTGGCTACCAGTCAAGCAACGGATTGACTTCAAGGTTTTGTCGCTCACTTTTAGGTCCCTTCATTCTATGGCTCCAGCCTATCTCTCAGATATATTCCCCCATCAGGCCAAGCATCGGACCACCCGCTTCTCGGAATCCAACAGTCAACAAATACCTCGTACAAACCTTAAATCCTTTGGAGACCGTGCATTTAGTTCGTATGCTCCCAAAGCCTGGAACTCCCTCCCGACCTGCGTCAGAACGTCCCCTGACCTGACCACATTTAAAAGGAACTTAAAAACACCTATTTAGGACAGCATTTAGTGGGTCCTTGTGATTCGTCCTTGATGTGCTTATGCGTGCTAACACTGCATGCTGCCACTAACCACATTTGCATGCTGACCCTGTGCATGTCACCCCTAACCATGTTATTCATGTTGTTTGTTTATCAAGCATGATTTTACTCACCATTCAATTGCATTTCACTTTACAGCAAATGTAAAGCGCCTAGAAAGATATTGAGTTATCTGAGGGCGCTTTATCAAGTGCATTATTATTGTTATTATTATTACGCAAGTCCGAGCGATAGCTCCGAGCGATAGTTCCGAGCAGTGGTACGCATTCTGCCGTTTATCGACGACGTCGCGCACCGGCTACCCGCAGTTAGCGTCTGGCTCGACCGAGGTCGGGAGTCAGCCATCGCTTCAAAAAGCTCGGCAGCACCGTCGCAGCTGCATGGCCGCCGCGTCGCTGTAACCCTGCTTTTTCTCGAGCGCCAGAGCAGCAGCAGCAGCGCCTCGAGAAGGGTCTCGGCGGCAGCTGACGAACGCGCGCGCTCGTGCACCTCGCTGGCAGGCCGGAAGCATCATTGTCGTTCGACGCACTGCCTCTACGAGCCGTTCGAGGAGCTGAGCGCCTGCAGCATACTGGGCTGCGTGAAGACGCAGCGGCTCGACCCGCGCTGCCGCGGCCACGAAATGGCGCTCGTCCTCGCGCGGCTCGAGAGGATCTTCCGCAAGGCGTGCCTGTCGGAGAAGCAGTCTTCTTCGGAGGTCGCGGACGACGCCTCCGCCGCGACGATGACGACGACGACGGAGGCCAGCTTCTTCAAGGTCGAGCGCGACGCGTAGAGCGAAGCGACGACGGCGACGACGAGTCGGCCGATCGAGGAGCAGCATTTCGAGTCTCCTCCTCGTCCTCGTCCTCCTCGTCCTCCCGGCCAGCGGCGACGACGCTTCGAGTTCACTGCTTTCGACGACGAAGCGCTTCCTGCGCCTTCTGCCGCCGACGCGCAGCCGACGAGCGCTGAGTTGCAAAGCGCTCGCTTGCGGCGTCCGGCCGGCGGCTGCGTCCGCCGTTCTCGAGGTCGGTCCGACCGGAAGCGCGAGCGCCGCGCGGACCCGACCTCGACCCCGCCTCGCGGCCCCAAGCCTCCGCCGCCGCCGAAAGCGCGTCAGCGGCGGCCGACTGAGCGCCGGACCGGGTGCGTCTGTAACCGCTCCCGCCCCAGTAGCGTTTGGCCGCACGCCGGCTTCGCCGAGCTCGCCATCGCAGCTCGGCGAGCCGAAAGCAGCGGCTGAGCAGAGGAAATAAATGCGTGCGAACAGTTGCGGCGATGACGATTCGATGCGGCGAGCTCGCCGCGGCGGCGCCATCATCTCTAAGCAGCGGCTCACACGGGTCGCGCTCTCTGGTCGACCAAACCGCTACAACCACGCCGACTCGTGCTTCGTCCCAAGCTCCGTCAAAGGTCTGGCGATGCGGGGCTGGGTAGTAACATACGCGCCAAGCGAGCGACGACGGCTAACGAGCCGCCGGCGCCGCTCAGCTACCTTAGCCCGGTATAACGTAGATCGTACAACGGCTGCGAAGTATCGCTGGTTCGACCTATCGATAGCGTCCGATTCGATTGCCCTAGTAAAGAAGAGAGGCTTGAAGGCGGCGCACTCGTCTGCCGCCTAAATGCCAGCTCCCGCAAGCAAGGATCTTTAGCTACGCGAGCGTCTCGACCTAGCCCCTCGGTCGAGCGCTATGCTAAAGGCCGCGCCTGTAAGCATTCTTTTTATTGAGTTCAGTTGCACGACGTCTTCGTCAGTTCACTAGTGAGGGCACGTCAATCAGTGCGTTCCCAGTCTCAGTTCTAGATTAAGATGGCGGCTAGCGCATTTTAAATCTTCCTTACTTCACCTTCTCGGCAGTGGTAGAACAATATTACTATTTTATATATATGTGTGTGTGTGTGTGTGTGTGTGTGTGTGTGTGTGTGTGTGTGTGTGTGTGTGTGTGTGTGTGTGTGTGTGTGCGTGTGTGTGTGTATTCTCGGCTGCAGCAGTTGGCAATTCTGCTTCTCTATCGCAGCGGTCCGGCTCTGGAGCCAGTCAGCCGCGGCAGCAAGGCCAAGGTCGAATAATTGGCCCGGTAGGTCGGCGGCGTGCGGTGGTGGGCACACCGCCAAGACCAGAGTGTCGCGACTGCCGCCGAAGGCGGAGGTCTTGCATTCTGCCCACGTATCACTTGCAACGAGAGGAGAGGCATCCCGAGCACGTCGCCTGCGGCAACTCCTGTGTCCTCCTCGGCCTTGACAGTGTGAGTGGGGCCGAGCGGGGTGCAATCGGACGTGCTTACAGAGAGCCGCCGCCCGCCACTCGCTCTGCCCAGGCGAAGAGAGCGAGCCGACTCGATCCCTGGTCCGCCCTGTTTCCGTCCGATCCCCTCCGGTCCGCCATCGTTCGGTCCGGTTCGCCCTGGTTACGGTTTCTTGACGAACAGCCTGTGTCGCTGTGTCGCTGCTGCTGCTCGCACGACTTTCCTTCAGGGACGACGCCAAAGAGCGGTTTCCAATACCGAGAACTTTACAGAAGACAGGGGCGAGCTCGCTGTCGCCAGTCATCTTGGATACGACGTACGAGAACGAGCGAGTCGCTACGGATACCAATGAATTCACAGTCCAGCAGCGAGTTGACTGTACCAACACCACGTGGCCTGCACCGAGAGCCAAGTTTCGCGATCAATTTGTTGCCGCGAGACGTGCGTTGGCAGGCAATGTCAGCCGAGCGACATTCGCGGCGTAGCTTTGAATGGCTTCTGCCCGGCGGCCGTTGTAAGGATTTCGCTGCTGCCACTTGGCAGTGTCACACGCGAGAGGGTTTATCAGCTATGGCCATCCAATTACCGACTGCTGAACTGGAGCCAGAGACGGAATGCGGCATGTCTACGCAGGCCTACGTGCAAGGTTCGAGTAGTTAAGACGTCAAATCGCTATAGTCACCTTCAGCAGCGGCGAAAGACCAGCCGCACGGAATTACACTTAGCCGGCCAAACCAATTAAGTGCTGACGTCGCTTAATCCCTCGTCGGAAAACAAAGGCTGTCAGTGGCTGAAAGGAGATGCCGAATGCATTGGCGATCGTGCCACAGACAACCTTGGGCAACCGCCTAGCTCCAACGCCAGACCCGGGAAGGCGTAGCGGCTGCCTCAGGTAAGGCTGAGGGCGTGGGTGAGTGAGCGACTCGGTCAGAGCTCGAAGTCAAATCGCGTAGGGGCACTGAGCGTGCGTCAGCATAGAGCAAGGCCTAACTCGCGCACCTGCTTGATGAAGACATTTCACACCTTGCTTTGGGCGGACATCTCAGCTGCTAAGCAGGCGCGCCTTCGTGTGGACGGGCTGGACGGATGTGGGAGGAGTATGTGACCTAATCGATGAGCGAGTACGTCCGAAAGCATTGGGTTTGAACTCGTCGCCTTGTATCCACGAATTTCGATCGCTTCACTCAGATTTCGGCGGCCCTATGGAAACAGATGTGCGTAGCATGAGACAGAGGTTGAGGGTCACGAGTATTCAGTCTGAGCCAGCAAAAGTGAGCTGGCCGTGCTACACGGTGCTGTATGGTGATGGTCGTGCAACCGGTCGCGAAGCATTGCCTTTAGGAAGCTATCTTTGGAATCGGGTCATATTTATGTATTACAACGAACGGAGTTCGGCGGCGGCTTCTCCACAAATGTACTTTCGCTGCAAAGAATCGCTCGAAGCAGTTTCCTACCGAATCGTGACTGGCGAATACGTTGAGCACGTGGAACTCGTCTAGCGACTTGTAGGCGCTAGGAGGTAAGGTTATATCACTCTTCACAACCGAGGTCATGGGTTCAAACTCTGCAGTGGGTGATCCTTTATTGCTATATGCAAGCGGCTGTGATAGCCGTTAAGGCTCTTTTGTCGCTATACATATTAGGCTGTTAACTTAGCTAATATACGAGTGTGTGTGCGTGTGTGTGCGTGTGCAGAATAAATGCACGCATGAGCGCCGACCGAAGCGGAACACTGTAGCAAGACTCATGCTTTAAAATAGCAAGACTGAATGAATAGAGAACAAAAGTCATTCGACAGCAGGGGATGGTTACATGCGTTCAGTATCGGCCGTACTGCCGTATAAACAATGGTGTACAGAGTGAAGCGCTGAACTGCAGGCAGGCGAAAAACCTCGGTCACAGCTAGAGGCTAGCTGAAAGCCTAGAGCTCAACGCGCTCCCCGTTGATTAGTTTAGGCTTGCATGCCGTCTAACCACGGACTGTGACACTTAATCTAGCACTTAAAGGTTATACTTAAAGAACCGTGGTTAATAACTTGGCAGTCGTAATCTTGCTAGTCTAGTACGCACCACCGTTTCCACAAAAGGCATTGGTAAAGCATTGGTAAAGCTTTGGTAAAGCAGCTCTTGCTATCACCGAAAAAGCCGGCGATACAAGCTCGCTTCGCCGGCACTGCTGCATGGCAGTGCATGCGGCACTTTTATTTCGGAAAGCGGTCAAAAGCTCGTTCTCAGACGCGACCTCTTGGACGCGATCGTCTGATCGTTCAGAATTGTATCATGCTATGCCATTGACCGCAGGAGCTGGCCAAGATACATATAGCCAATGGAGCAACAGGAAAAATTATATTAATATGGCAATGAAATACGTGAAGGAGAAAATAAAAGGTTAGCCAGCTTGTGTCCAGTGTGCACAATCTGCTGTTCATGTTAACATGTCAGCACATAGAAAGCTCAAGCTTCTCTGCTGCTACGTCTTTGTGTGAGTCCATTTTTCACGACAGCTCACCTCAATGGACCTCGAACTGCACTCGGGCCACTTCGTGGCCCCGAGCCTCTGCTTCGGTCCTTCTGCTGGTGAGCAATTTTAAGCTGCACCTGTATACCATAAAATTGCAATAAGCCATCTAGGCACTGCTGTAGTAGTCATCCTGAATTGGAAGATCAATTGCTTCTGGGAAATGATCTTGGCGCACTAGTAATGCGATTCCATGTTGGAAACCAGGTCGCGGGTTCGAGCCCTGCAACGAGCAGCTCCTTATTGCGCCCGGCAGGCAGGTAGGGTCGCTGAAAGTTCGTCTTTCGCTGCAGAGACAGGGCCGTCGGATCTGCTCTGCACTTACTATCTTCCATTGCAACGATTACAGATTTGGCAGGGAAATTTTGCAGGGCTTATGGGTTCAACTGCAGACAATACGAACTCGGCTACCGGTTATGAGTCTTCTAGCAAGAGACCGATCTTGCTTTAGAAACACCGAACATTGAACTATAACAACAGTTTAAACCACTACAGGAGTTCGTGGGCGTACAGCCACCGCCAGAGGAAGAGGAGCGGTTCTGCCGAGCAGCGAGCTTAGAATGGGTTTTCGAAATGCGTTCTGTGTTTCCTAAATTAGTGCATCTACTATTTAGCTTCGGCGATATAGCTATAGGGAGGCTACTGGTGAGGAGGGACCTCGTAGGTCAGCGATAAGGTCAACCCTTTCGTTGCGGGCCGTCTGTTCGACTAAGCTGCGCGTCTGGCAAGAGCAAGTGCAATTCAAGTACCGAAGATGGTTGGCGTTAGTATGAAAGCAGCGGAGGAGGCGAGCGCTTCGTCAAGTTAGGTCCGAGCGAACGCCTAGAAGCAATGCTGTCAAAAGCAATACGGTGCAGGGCGCACGAAGCACACATTTGCGGCCGAGGAAGCTCAATATCCAGAAACCGTGTTGATTACCGTAAGGTCACCGGACTGGTCTCGAAATGGTCGGTAGACGAGAGCAGATGAGGGCAGGAAGGACTGCTAAAGAGACGAGACAGCTCGGTGTGGTGGCGCCGTGGCGTGAAGGATCTACTAGCTTCCTCCTCCGCGCATCCCACGAATAGCCGAAATCCGCTGCAGATCATCTAGGTCAAGGCCAAGCAATGCTTACATTGCACAGCCCCGTGTTTATAGTGTGTCGCTGACAAACATTATGGCTACCCGTTTGAGCGTCGTGGATAAAACGAACTGTCGAGGTCGGGACGGTTGCTCGCCCGTACCGACCCGGCGAGCACCTTTCGGCACCAACCTCAGTGTCGCGGAAAACCCTCTCCTGATCAACAAGAAACGCTCCAAAAGTCAACCCGTATAAAAACGAGCCGCGTCCGGAGCGCACTATGGCGAGAGCAGCCCGCTGAATCCTGGGTAGGGCTTTGACTGTCTAGCAGTGCTGCCGCCGCAGCCACCGCTGCTGCTGCTGCAGTCGGCTCGAGCTTTTCGTGAGCGACAAGTGGAACGAAACGGCGCAGTCCCAATTGTGAAAATCGACGCCAATCAAACGCTAGCTGGACCGCTGTTTCGCAGCCAGCGAAGCCTGCTATCCCGCTTTGCCATAGGCTTGGAGCAGGCGGGTGTTGCTGTGCGAGCCTGCTGCCTCTGATATTGCAATTAGTGCAGCGGCATAGGCCACTAATGTATGCCCCACCTGCAGCAGGTGGTTGAGCGAGCAATTGACTCAGTGCAGCGCCCAGCCTTTAATGGGCGCCGACTATAGTAAACACTGGCAGCGAGGAGTGAGGAGACCCTTCGGCAACGATCGGAGCATTCTCCGGGCCCGGATCGGCCACGACGGTCAGCCATCTAGCGGCTTCCTGCGTATGCATACTGCCTGCCATATGCATACAACATACTGCCTGCCGTATTGTCGGCTCGATCTTCTGCTGTTCGCGACTGCCCCGCACATACTTAACAGGCGAAGAATCGTACAACCTCCTGTTCTGACTCGAATCGTTTAGCCACACCTCCTTCGTTGTTTATTAAGCATGCTACAACTAATCAATCGACTGTGCTTCTATGGCAGCTAATGTGGAGCGCCTAGAAAGAGATTGAGTTTTCTGAGGGCGCTTTATCAAATGTATTATTATTATTATTATTATTCACCGGAAAGTCGACTAGGTTCAGTTAAGAGCTGCGGTCTTAGCGCCAGGTAATTAACATGGACATGCCTAATGGCCGTTAGCGGTCCTGATCGGTTCCAATCGGTGCGAGTAACCCTGCAGTGCATCTCACAAGCGTGACGGGAGCGCTGCCGCAAGTGCACACGCGTGAGCTAATTGTGCCGTCGCCGGAAGCCGTAAGTCCTCCGAAAGTCGAAGTGAAAGCGGCGTTGGTAGTTACGTGAGTCGTCGAGTGGTCGACAATGAAGGGTAGAACGGAGTAAAGGGCCTACAGAAGACATCGGTTTGTCACAGCATTTAGGGGTCCTTGCGATTCGTCCTTTGTGTGCTTATGCGTGCTGACATTAAGCATGCTACAACTAACCATATCTACATGTTGACCCTGTGCATGTCACTTTTAACCACGGTATGCTAGCTGACATGGTTTGTGCATTTTACCACAAACCGTTTGATCGTGCTTTCTTGACAGCAATGTAAAGTGCCTAGAAAGAGATTAAGTTCTCCGAGGGCTCTATACAAATGTATTTGTATTATTGTTATTATTATCGGTCGGTGCACCGTGGTATACACAGGTGGCGGGTTGGCGGTAGTGCGCTCGGCTGATAGCTTTAGCCGAGATTTAAGGATAATGCACTCCGAGGGAGCGGTTAAGTCCAATGCGAAATAATCTAGGCACTCAAAGGAGACTTTGCCTAGTCACAAGCGACAGAGCTCTCGCATAAGCGAGCGTGACGAAAAACGTTTCTCGGCCAAAAGTCGAGGCCAGGCTAATGGTCTGGTAAGTCATAGCCTGCTGGCAGCGAGAAGCGGCTGGTCTTGACTGCAGAAGAAACTGCGTCACCTTAAAAACGAGTGGCAACTGCCGGTACGTCTTTAAGGCAAGTTGACAGAGGTCAAGCAGTCGACATGATTCGCTGATTGTACGCTAATTGAGCTTTGTTGAAAACAGCAGTTGTCGCTGCGTGTAGTTTTATCGTCGATAAGGCCGGGGATATAATATAAATGAACATGAGCAATAAATGAACATGAACAACTTGACCGGGCAGTCAGTCTTAGCAACGTTTGGCTGATCGGTGAAAAATTATTGCCGTGCCTATTCGAAGCTAGGTGCCTATATGCACCTTGTTTAATTTTAAAATCAAACTCGGGTAGAGGCCGCTTGCACTATTCTTGCTTCTCATATATATATAGACTCGTGCGGAATGGTAGGTCAAAGTCGATTGACTGGTAAACAATCTGGAGCTGATTACTAGTTTGACTTTTTGCTGAGATCGGGAAGTCCGAGCAAGTAGTCTGCACTATGTAACCACGCATTTGAATATTGCAGAGATTATCTTCCAGTGTGCAAATCGTATAGACACCGTTCAGTTGGTGGGAGCTGCGAGCTGAGTACCCGCTCGTTTTGTATTATTAGTGTTATCTAGAACCGCTAAGCTCGTTCTCCTTCAAGCGTTATAAAATAATAATAATAATAATGCACTTGATAAAGCCCCCTCAGAGAACACAATCTCTTTCTAGGTGCTTTCTATTTGCTGGAAAGGAAACACGGTCGAATGGTGAGTGGTATCATGCTTGATAAACAACATGAATTACATGATTAGGAGTGACATGCACAGGGTCAGCATGCAAGTGGGATTAGTGGCCGCATGCACGGTGTCATAATGCAAAAGCATGTACAGGATGAATCACAGGGACCCACTAAATGCTGTCATAAATAGGTGCGTTTTAAAGTTCTTTTTAAATGTGGTGAAGTCAGGGGATGACGAAACGCAAGTCGGGAGGGAGTTCCAAGCTTTGGGAGCATTCGAACTAAATGCATGGTCCCCAAAGAATTTGAGGTTTGCACGAGGTATAGGTAAACAGTTAGATTAGAAAAAGCAGGTGGTGCGATGCTTGGCCTGGTTGGGGAGTAGATCTGATAGGTAGGCTGGAGCGAAAGAATGGAGGGACCTAAAAGTGAGCGACAAAACCTTGAAGTCGATGTGTTGCTTGACTGGTAGCCAGCGCAGGTCGGCGAGAAGGGGTGTGATGTGGCAACTACCACACTCATGACAGACAATCCTAGCTGCAGAGTTTTGCACCAGCTGTAAACACCTGAGGTCGCATGCCGGTAGGCCAGCAAGCAGTGAGTTCCAGAAGTCAAGGCGGGATGTCACAAATGCACGGACTAAGTTATATGTAGTATCCCTACCTAAACAAGCCCGAATGTTAGCAATGTTATGTAGCTGAAAGTCGGCAGATTTGATTTAGTAACTGATATGGTCGTTTAACGAAAGGCGTCATTGCGATCTCTCTAACTCAGTGGTCATTAGGCCTGCTATACCACCGTCGGCAAAACTTAACGCTTGTCTTTGAAATCTTTGCGCAATTTGCAATAAATACCTATTAATAGGCGACCTTACTTCTAAAGAAGGTCTAGACCTGCTCGCTTTGACTAAAACTTGGCTAAAATTGGTAAACTGCCTGACAATTAAAGACGCTACCCCGACTTGTTTCTCCTTCTTCCACAACCTTAGATAAATTAAAACTACCGTCACTATTATCACTAGCTTGAACTTCAACTTCAAGCTGTTTGCAGTAGCCTCGAAGCAGCCTTTCGAATCTATAGTCTTAAATTCACAGCACAAGCTACCTACGGTGGCAGTAGTCTATCGCCCACTATGTAATAACTCTTTCTTCACCTCGGAGTTCTCTAGTTTTGTTTCAACTTGCTGTTCAAATTATCACCCTTTATTATGGGTGATTTCAACATTTACTTTGATAACTTATCTGACGAATTCAGCACTGAATTTCATGCATTTACCGAATCATTGTCTCTTGTGGCTCATGTGCATGGCCCTACTCACATCAAAGGTCACACACTCGACCAAATTTTCTCATACAACTGCACTTTGTCATCACCAATTATTACCAAATCCTGCTTATCTGACCACATGTTGATCTCATTTAGTCTTCAATGTGTGCCCTCCACCTCATTTAAAATCACTCGTGAATCGAAATACCTTCAGTCCCCTGACATCGATGCTGTCCGAGAAGCAATATCTGCTTTGCCTCTGCTTCTCAATCCCCCTCCTGACATGTCATCATAGGCACATTGCGACAACACGACACTAGCTGACATGCTCAACGAGTTTGCACTTCTGACTAAGTGCACTGTGAGCCCTCGCCGAGACGGCCCATGGTTTACCGTAGACATTGAACTAGCTTGGTCCACTAATCCCAAGCTTAGAAAAGAATACAAAAGATCCGGACTGACCGTCCATCGACAGGCATGCGAGGACTTTGTAGGTCAAACCAATCGATACTAGCAAGGACCAAGTCTAGCTTATAAAAACCATTGTTGAATCACAGATGGATAATCCAAAAATGCTGGTGTCAACGATCAATCATCTCAACCACTCCCAGATTTGCTCCTTACCCAATGATTCCTATGATGATCTAGCTCATCGCTTCTCTAGCTTCTTTATCAAGAAGATAGACAAGATCAGGGAGCCCATCCCTTCCCCTGGAATGCTGAACAAGAGAACTTGAGCAACTTCCGCCCAGTCTTCCTTCTACTACTCCTACCAAATACGCTAGAACGAGTAATGGCAGACCAGCTGACATCATATATTGAAACTTGCAGCCGTGCCAGTAAGTTCCAGTCTGGTTTTAGAGCTTATCACTCCACACAGAGTTGGCATTTCTTTGGGTGCACAACGATCTAATCAAGAACTCAGATATGGGTAGAGTACCTTTGCTAATTTTGCTTGATCTTTCGGCAGCTTTTGATACTATTGATCGCCCAAGTCCTTCTTGAGCGCCTCTCATCTCGTCTGAGCATTACTGGCACTGTATTGCATTGGTTCAAGTCCTATCTCAACGGGAGACTCCAGAGCATTGATGTGGAGGGACAAAGATAATTCGAAAAACCTCTGAAATATGGGGTGCCTCAGGGCTCGGTGCTTTGTCCTGTTCTTTTCATGGTCTATGCTCTCATGGGCAAGCCAAGTGTGATTCAGAAATTGGAAAGGCTAACGCTCAAAATCGGCTCTGCCTGCATATCTCCTGTTGAATCTGCACGAAATCTAGGTGTCGTGTTCCAAAGTAACCTTTCGTTAGACGACCGCATCAGCTCCACAGTTAAGTCTGCCTACTTTCAGCTACATATCATTGCTAAAATTTGGGCTAGTTTAGAAAAGGATTCAACCTCTAAATTGGTCCATGCATTTGTGACATCACGTCTTGACTTCTGCAGCTCACTGCTCGCTGGTCTAGCGGCCTGTGCAATCAGGCGCATACAGCTGGTGCAAAACTTGCAGCTAGGCTTGTCTGACGTGAGCGTCGCAGTTGCCGCATCATACCACTTCTGGCCGACCTGCACTGGCTACCAGTCAAGCAGCGTATTGACTTCAAGGCTTTGCCACTCACTTTCAGGTCCCTTCATTCTTCGGCTCCAGCCTACCTATAAGATCTGCTCCCCCCACCAGGCTACGCATCGTACCACAAACTTTTCGGAATCAAATCGTTTACCTATAACTCGTGCAAACTTAAGATTCTTTGGAGAGTGTGCCTTGAGTTCGTATGCTCCCAGAGCCTGACTGAAGCTCACTTTCAACTCACGACATCCACTGACTTGACCACATTTAAAAAGAAATTAATAAAACGCACCTACTTATCACAAAATTTAGTGGGTTCCTGCGATTCGTCTTTTATTTGCTTATGGGTGCTGATACTGAAACACTAACAGTATTTGCAAGCTGACCATGTGCATGTCATCCCTAACCATGCTATTCTTCTTGGTTATCGAGCATGCTACCACTAACCATTCGATCGTGTTTCCTTTGTAGCTCATGTTAAGTGCCTAGAAAGAGATTGACTTCTCAGAGGGCGCTATATCAAATCTTTTATTATTAAATCTATTAACACAAAGTAACCGTCTGATAGGACAGTAGGTCTTGACGATGGTCTGCTTGTCGGCGAGTCTTTGTGGAGTAGCTTGTCGTGGTCTCATATATTTAAACTAACATTGCACCCGTGAAACACCGTGGTTATATGCTGATGATGAAGAGAATCAAATCTTTCTTGATAGTACACACATGACTTGTATCTTCAGTGATCAATATCCTGGCATTACGTCACAACTCAAGATTCGTAAGAGCATATCGGGTGTGATGGTATGCTGCACCCTAATGCCAGTAGTAGTCTAGTGATACAAAACCACATCGCTTTTGCAAAAATATTCTGAGGCTGATAGAAATTTGGACGAACAGCATTTACTTGCACGTATCATAATTTAGCATACATCATAATTGATTCACTTAGAGATTCCATTTGAAGATTGAAAGCACTTGGAATTTTGCTGTTGCTACTGAATGAACTTTATTCGAGACCTTGGCTGCCCACCGAATTAGGGTATAGACCAATTTTAGGGCAGCTTTTTTAAGCTAATAATCCTTGCCAAAATACTGGATTCTTTTAAACGATGCAAAGAGATTGTCGATCCAAGCAGACTGACCTCTGTTAAACCTCTTGTAACTCCACAGAGCTGTAGATATGCCCATGTCCTTCTCAGGCAACACTTAAGAGAATACCGTGCAACCTATTGCTGGAGTAAAACTGACTACAATCCATTCAGATCTCGCATACTAATTTACATGCATTTTGACAGCTCTGAGCTGGCTTGACTGAGAGAGGTATCGTTAGAGCTACTTACTCCTCTTCCCTGCTGCCTACCTGCTGGGCAGTCAGTGAGTGCTGAGCAGTCAGCAGGCCGAGCAGTCTTTCTCTTAATTTCGGTGGGCGGCCGATAACTTAATGGAACTTAATTAGTGGCTGCTTTATCACACCAATCGTTGACTTGGGAAAATGGCCCATTTTTACCTTTGTTGAGGACTGGCTATTGAACACCTTAGTCGTGACTAGCAAAGTACTACTGGAAGAAACAATGATGCTCAAGTAAGTCCATTATACTGTGTCTAATAAGCCACAACGTTAAGGATCACACTAACAATTAATAGTATTGCATTCGACTATATCCAATGGACTAAGCAAACCAAAAGCCCCTATTTGAAGGAATTTTAGACTTGCAAGTATTTCAGATGATGCGCCTTCTAGGCTGTGGCAAAATTAGGGGCCTCGGTACAATGGACTGAACAGTATTTTATAGCTGTCCTAATACTCTTTAGACTAGGCTGATTACTAATTACTCATGACTAATTGATTAATACTTATTAACTATGACTTAATACTAAGCCCAATAATTATGGGACAATTAAATCAGCTGATCTGAACTTCAAAACCTGCAAAGCTTCTTCCCTACCCACCTCCCCTAATGTTATCAAAAGAACACTCAAATGTATCTAGCTCATAAGCTCGACCAGTTCGAAAGTGAGAGCTAGCGAGCAGGGAGGGCTATGCTCATTCATCGTCTGGACCTGATAGTCACAAGACAGCACGGGGGGGGGGTAGACCAGGCGAGCCACTTGTCTTTGCTCTGCACATCGTATTCTGTTAAACATCTTCAATCTTATAAAACGACATCTCTGCAGCTGTTAAGTGTGGTACATTTGTTCAAGCCGTCCTTCGGGGGTATGCTAACTACCACATGCTATAGAAAACTCTTCAACATAACACCCACTCAGTCTCCATGATTTGTGGAGCTACAGGTGTATGAACAAGCGGTATGCAATTACCGTCTCGACAAGGTCTTGTGATAACTGACTCTGTATTGAAGAAGCAGGATGCTGGTGTGCCCATGCAACACTGCGAGTGTCTACGAAGGCCCATGCCTGAGTCAGACAGTACACGCACAGCACTCGCATCAGCGAGGAGAAACGAACGGCGTGCACGCAGTCGCCTAGAACTTCTTCCCTTTCAGAAGACCTGGCTTCCAGTTGAGCGGGTGTGTTTCCTCAGTCTGAAACAAAAACGAGCGCAGTCACAAAAAGGCAAAAAACGAGTAGGGCATCAGAATTGGAAGAGGGAGAGAAGCAGCTGCTCAGGAGAACGCAGGATCTGGACACAAGGAGACTCACTCAGGACACTGGCACTCTCGGCAAAGTAAGAGACTCAGCAGAAAGAAGGGGAAGCGGCAGCATACGCCACGACCCAAAACGGTGACTATCACCAGCGTCACCCGACCTTGGCTCGCCTTGCAAGCAAACGACAAGGTACGCGACAAGTCGGGCTGCAGCAGGTGGCTCAGGGGCGGCTGTGTGCAGTGACAGAGATGTGCCTTAGAAGACAATGTGGCTCGGGCAGCTCCCACGACACACTGCTGATCTCGCGCAAACTGTGCTTTTGGTCGTGCAACGACCTATGAAGGGGCCCTCGCCTTCTAGGGAGCCGAGAAAGCGAATGGCAAACACGAAAAATTGATACGGGGGGGGCAGGGCGGGGCATGGTAATCAGTTGAGAGCTGATTTAGCAGCCACATTTATATGGTGGCAGAAGACCCCTCATGGCGATGGTCGCCACTTAGCAGTGGTCAATAAAAGGAGGACCGCAGTTTCGGATGCCGGCACTCGATCCCTCCAGCGCAAACGCGTGGGCGCACACCTGCCCTGCACGCTCTCTGGGGCTCATTCACTCTCTGTGCAGGGGGAAGTAACCACGTGAAAGAAATGACAGAAAGACGTTTGTTGATCCACTGAGCAGCAGGGACTGCACACTTGGCAGCACTCGCACCACCAGCGTCCCTGGCAGCAGCTGAGCACGGGCGATACAAGGAACCACAAGACCGATCGTGCAGGCAGGAAGGCGTGCCACAACGAGCCACTTACGGCGCTATCGTCCTCCTTGTACACTTTGATCGTCTTGTCGGCTTCCGCAGTGAGCAGTCGCGTGCCGCTCTGGTCGAACGTCATCGCAAAGATGCCGTTCTCCGAGTCCAGTGAGCCCGGCTGCACGGCTGACTGCACTCGCTGGAAATTGTAGCCCGACCGCCAGTCCCATAAGTACAGCGTCCCGTTGTCGGCTGCAATCGCAAACCCAGTGCCGAGCAGTGCAGTAGCGCCGACACAGTTTGGCTAGCGCAGCTCGGTTCCTCTGCCACAAAGCCGCGGCCCAGAGCTGGGTGGCATGCAGAGCAACCGCACAGTGCGTGCTGCGCAAACACACGGCGTGGGAAAACGCAGCAAAGAAATCGGCACACCTTCATACAAACACCCTCCGGCTATCGCAAGCAGTGGTGCTTGAAAGGTCGTCGCGAACAAGCGCGGCGGCACGGTCCGAGGCACTCGCTGGGGAGAGGCTCGGAGCGGGGCGCCACAGCGTGCGTAGCAGGCTCACCACCGGAGACCAGCACTCCCTCAGGGTTCACAGCCAGCGCATTGACGATTGCATTATGACCGGGCAGGTTCTGAATGAAATTTCCGTCCGGAAACTTCCACTGCTTGATGTTGTCCGGCGAAGCAGATGCAAAAGTGTATCTGAGAAAAAGAACCGGGTGCGATGCAACTCGGTGCACCGACCGACTTCCGCCTCGACCGAGCCAGCGGCACTGTGGCCACAGCGAGCAAACGAAAGCACACCACAAATGCAGAGAGCGACTGAGCAGGAGGAGGAGGAGCAGCAGCCCAAGTCAGCATCTCGCTCTTGCGAAGCACTCACAACTGCTTCCCCAAATGTTCGCAGGTAAATCGACTGTCCGAATCGGTGGCTGGATTGGACTGCTGCTGAGACGTATAGGAAAACCCGTTAACCCAGCAACAGCTGTGTCACGGGGAATTACATCATTTGGAAATGGGCCTATTTCCCAGGGCCCTGCAGGCCGCAAGGATGATGGTCTAGCAGACTAACGAGTAGTCGCTTAACGATGGAAACAATATCTACATCATAATGCTACCAACAAACAGGGCCCGAAGAGCACCGTACTCACAGAAAAAATGCCTTTTTTTATTACTATCAACCGACTAAACCTAAAAAGTTGACATTTTAAAACATATTTTAAGAATAAGACTACAGAGACCAAAATCGCAAGAACTTTTACTCGAACTCAAGTGTGAGTGGGGCATTTCCAAGATGTGTCCTCTTGTCATTTCATCGTTCGTCGTCTCGGAAGCAGCGAAGGCTTCGCAAGATTGAAGCATGTTGTTACCACTGGTCTTATCCAATCAAAGGAACACATGAAGGAATACATGAACATCAGCTTTCCGGTGGGAGGGCTTGCTACTAAATCTCATCCATACTGCACTACATGGCCTCACATGGCAAGGGCAGTATTGTTGCAACCATGAAAAATCATTGACAAAAAGCAGATGCACAAATGAGGCAAGATTGAATGCTGGCATGCGACTTACTGAGTGGGATGCAGGGTGACTGCGCGCACACTCTTCTTATGATTAGTGAGGGTAACACGACACTTGCCGGCAGCCAGATCCCAGAGACGTACAGTAGAATCGTGACCACATGTTATTAGCTACAGCAGAAAAGTCAGTGATGCAGATCACAATGTCTGCTAAATATGCATACATAATTAGACACGACAGTCAAGTACTGCACCCACCCACACACACGCACGCTATGCTGCACTGGCCACTGCGTACACACATCATTTGCTATGTTTAGTAGTATATCTTGGCCACGAGGACCAGCTAGCAGTGACGGCAAATCACGGCACCGAAAAGGACCGATAGCACCTGCAGAGGCAGACCTGACCAGGCTTGGGCCTCCCGAGGAGCTGCAGCCGGCCGTGCACTCCCCCCCCCCCAAGGAGAAGCTGCGGCCAACTACGGTCCGGATGAATTGGTAAACGTCGTGCACGCCTTCACGGGACAAAAGAAAAAAGTCGGCCAAGTCTCTCACGCTGCTACCTCTCCGCCCAACCAACACACATCACAAACCACTTTCTCTAGGGTAGAATAGGTGAACAGCAATTATGTTGCAAGTAGCACTGCACTGAAAGGCAGCCTACCGACAGGTCGGGGGCCGGTTACCGGGACTTCTCACCTGCGGCTCGACGGCCTGACACTTGACGTCTGCGACCGTATTCGTATGGCCAGTCAGCGTGTGCACGCACGCTTTCGTGCGCATGTCCCAGATGCGACACGTGGCATCACGGCTCGCCGTGGCCAGCAGGTCGATGGTAGGATGGACGTCCATCGCGTAAACGGCGCTAAGGTGGCCGTGGTAGTGGCGAATGACCTTGTTCTGCTCCAAGTCCCAGCACTTGACCTGCTTGTCCTCGCCGCACGAAAACAGGAACGGGTGACGCGCACTGACCGCCACGCCGCGCACGGTGCTGATGTGCCCGGTGAGCGACAGCTTCAGAGCGCCTGTCCCGAGGTCCCAGATCTTGACGATGCGATCTGCCGAGCCCGTTGCGAACCACTGATTGGCCGGCTCCACGGCCAGGCAGCGCACCCAGCCTGTATGGCCACTGATGACGCGGAACAGCTTCCATGGTGGGTGCCACTGTGGCTTGGGCATGGTGGGCGCGCGGCGCGGCACGATGGCCACCTGGTTGCCGCCGGCGAGCACGATCGCACGGCTCGTGGCCGACTCCCCTCCTGCCGCAGCGGCCAGCGATTCGGCTCGAGATAGCAACGTGCCATCGGCTGCAGTCAGAGCGACACCTGCAATGGCAGAAGCAGTCGAGTGAGTTTCCCCTATGAAGGCTACACCTCACACGGTCGGCCACGGATGCCTCCGAGAGGCGGGGCTCGGCGTGCAGCTCGCATCCGGCTCTGCTTACCCGGCGCCGAAGGATAGGCGTGCGGGCCTCCAATCAGGGCCACGGTCCCAGCATCTCCTGCAGGTATACAAGCCATCGATGGGCTTGGATCGACAGTCGGCCAGAAATAGCAAGCATGCTCGTGCGGAAGACCAGGCAAATAAACATTGACAGAGCATTTCAATAAATACATCTCCAACAGACTCTGTCATGTCCATGCGATTACAACAAAAGATGTCTCATGGTCCGGGCCAAGTAAATTATAATCGTGTGGGATTGAACATGTAGAAATTGTCCCATTGTAAAAAAAAATGCAAGCGAGTGAACCCCAGCAGCTGCTGACGTGCACACTAACAATGGCCCTATAGGAAAGCCAAATCAAGAAGCAATTGTGCACCGTCGACTATTCCGAGACAGGGCAATCGGCAGCAAACTGCTCAGGATATCCTGCAGCAAGGCATTCATCAATGCAAAACAGTCAAGCCTCTGTCACGCCAAGACAAAACTACGAAGAAAAAGGAAAGTGGTGGCAACAGCTCCCAATTACAATGATTAGAACAGCAGTCCTCAAAAAGCATAATTTGACTGCCTGCAGTAAAACTTACACAGCTCAAAATAAAAACATGTTAGCACTCTCAACTAAGAGCTCAAACCAACTCAGGTTTATTGCATCAACAGACACTCCTGGCCTAGTCAGGGTGCTTCCTCTCGGGAACCCCTGGGGCAAAACTAGACTCAAGAGGCAGCAACAAGAGAGGCTGACCAGAGTTGGGCCACTTCCTCGGACAAGAAAAAGACCTGCAAATTTATCGGAAGTAAGAGGGAGATAGTTCCCTACACTCTTTTTCACTAGACAGAACGCGAATACTACTTCAAACCACGACTAACAGTGCAATCAGAATGGCATCGCTCAAGTCTAAAACTCTGATGACAAGCAGACTTTATATTTATTCACCTCCTGCACCGAACTCACCTTAGAACACTGACATAAGGACCATAATGTCTGATATTCTGCCTATAGATCACTATAGCTACTACAATGCAACTACTCTCGCTTTCCGATCGGCCATTTCCAAGAATTTCCTGCACACGCTCTTTACTCACAGCACAAATGAGCTGAGCCTGTTGCAGACTGGACATGCACATGGGCAGCTGCTAGCCTGCAAATGCAAGCAGATCGATTACACCCTTTTCTTACGCCCATCGGAAGAATCAGCATACATACCTAAGCATAACCATGCATTGCTCGGTGACTTAAGCTGCTTGCTAGCACTGTGCTGGCACATCACCCTTTCACTGAGGCCATCGCCAGCTTACTTTGGTCCTTTGCCCTCATACCCTGCACGACATGCTCGCCGGAGAAAGGGCACACACAGCCACGGTTTGCCGGGCAGTTTGCAGCAGCAGGGTGTTTGGTTTCAGCAAAATTCTTAAAGCAGCCACAAAATTGCTCAGGAGAGGAAGTTTGCTGATATGGCTCAGACACTATTCAGGGTCGACCAAGCTGAATGGCCGACAAAGGCAAAACAAGAACACTGAATTAACCTAATGCCCCTGTCGGGCTAGCTAGTTCTGGCCTTTCGGCCCACCTATAGTTTCGGCTGCAGTCAACTGACACCGATTAGACTTAGCTTAGCAGTCTTAGCCCAGCGCCATGCTCGCACTTTAGGACCTAGGTCGAGAGTCAAGAGTTCTGCAGCAGCAGGCCATTTTCCTTGGCCTGTTGCCAACGAGATCAACGCCACTAAGGTACTTTTACTGGTATATCACCGAGGCTTCTGAATCAGCTTGTCTTTGACTATTCATTAGTGCACAATGCAAGACAATTACAACAGAACCATCAATACAATTGAGGCCGGCAGAATCAGAGCCGACGGTAATCCCACATAGTATGACTGGTTATCAGAGCTAGATGCAGGACATATAGAATAACATGTGGAAGTCAAAACGCTTGTACCAAAGCAATTCGGTTAGTTGCTCCGAGTCAAAGATGATTTGACTAGTTCGACTAGACACTGCGCTAACATTAGCAGACCGCATGAAGGCAACAGCCGAAGGATACAGGCAGAGAAAGAAGTAGAGACAGGTGCCGACTACTCAGCAGTGGCCATAGCTTACCGTGCTGAGCCGGAGCGTAAGGGCCGATGGCTGAGGCATCCTTGGAGCGCGCAGGCACGTGCTTGGCCAGCACCATGCCGTACTCGTCTCGAACCTTGCACGCCAGCCTTAGCTTTATGCTACAGTGAAAGCGGAGTAGACAGTGCGAGGGCATTCCGGTGCAACTGGCAAACGCTACCAAGGGGTCAGAGCCTGCCGGTGAGTGCAGCACAATAGAAGGTCATCAGTCATAACCAATGCCTTGAGCAAAATAAAAGTGCGTGCATTTTCCAGTTCATTTTTTTTATAGTCAGAAGGCATTTTTTTAGTCAAAAGGCATGCATGCACGCCAGCAGTTCGGTGAAATAACGAAGACTTGGACACAAGACGCAAACGCTCACGTGTGCATAAACACAGAGAGTTTGCCGCAGGACTGGGAGCGTCTGTGGCAGGACAAAGAAGAGGAATGGCCCTACAAACTGAGATAGAGAAGAAAATAAATTAGAAAAATAGACTTTCGAAGAGAGAGAGAGAGAGATGACGCGAAAGAAGACCAACTGTATGCACATGCCGACATCTCCCTAGCCGGAGTCATGGTGTGACTATAGGTATAAGGAGCAAGGAGCAAGATCTGAGTCGAGGCTTTCTCATGGACCACCATCCACAATGAAATATCCTTAAAACTGCTAAACCCACGCTTACGGCTGCCTTGCCGGCGGTACGAACGACGACAGAAAAAGAAAGTCCGATCATGCTTGCAATTGAATGGACAAAGGGTAGGAACGTGGGTAGCACCGAGCAATAGGGCAGGATTCTACTCTCCACTCGCTCGAAACAAACGAGGTTTATCCACACAAAAAACATAGGAGCAAAAGAGCACGCCGTGAACGGCATACTATAAAAAATATAATCATATATTATATATATATTATATTATATATTATATACATATCATATATTATATTTTGCCCCAAGAGAACTTAATCTCTATTCAGGCGCTTCACATATGCCTCGGGGCTCGAGCCCACGACTTCAACTCAGCCAGACCTTGGTCGGGGCGAGCACCTTATCCGCTGGACCAAACCAGCTCGGCATGAAGGAAGGCTGTCCGTGTGCAACTGTGCACACTATTTAAATATTATCCACCCTCCAGACTAGAACAAGTATTGCAGGTATAGGAAGTCACGATTTGAAATTGTGGGTCAGCTTTATAATAAAAATCGCACCCACAGCGTGGATAGGACAGCGCCACGACACACCGCTCATACACTGTGCGGGCGATTGGCGACAGGGCTTTTAGGAAGAGACATGGCCAGTTGACCGACCGGCCTTGTCGAGCTGCGTACGGCACCAGCACGATCGAAGGAATCCGCGAAACTGAAAGGATTCCCACAAATAGCGTCGAAAATGCACGCGAATAATTGCGCGCGACGCGCCAAAACGCACAGCGAGCGCACACCGCTAGCCACGCAATCACGAGTACATGTGGATTAAGGAATATTTAATACCGCGCCGGTGCAACGGTGCACCGCAAATTCAACAAAAGATGGCTAAGCAATGTTTAACTCAATCGGGTGGCGTAACTCGGCGGGAAATGAGACAGCTCGCATTATTTCCTAGCGACTACACCGAACGCACCTGGCTGAGTCCGGAGGCGGCGGGTTGCCTTGGTCGGAGAGAAACATGTCGTGCGTTCGTTTCAGCGATCGAAATACGAGGGTGTGAACCGAGTGCTTTTGGACGTCCTATTATTACAAGGAGATTCGTCCAAGCGTTCGACAGTACGCCAGTCAAGCAACAGCACGCTAGCACCGCAAGCCGCATTTGCACACGAACCTCAACCACCATTTTCGACGCGCTTCAGATTTGGACGTCTACGCTTAAAAACGAAGCGTTATTAACGCGTGCTCAGTTCTGACGAATTTCTTACAGCCGAAGAATTAAGTGTGCAGACTTAGCCCATGGAGAGGAATAACAGTCACATCTCCTTAGAGCCATTTTAGCCGCCATAAACGCGCAGGCATTCTGTTAAGGTCAAGGTGGTATGAGGCCGCTTCCGCCTCCGGAGAGAGCCGGCGAGCGGCACTGCCGACTTGGGCACGCTACACTAAAGCGGCGTCTCTCGCCCGAGCCTAAACTGGAGCCGTTGCGTCATCAATGTGTATAAACAATTGTTGTTCTTATAATTTTAACAGGCCGAAGGTTATTGGGTAGCGGCGATTTTTCCGCACCGGCACTGGCGTCGATCGACTTAAGTAGTCGGGCTGGTGACGGGTCGCACGCGGATTTCCGGCGAGTAGCAAATTTAAGTGCATCAGTTTTGTCATTTTCGATACAGCTAATATTATTTTCACCTTAATGCTAATCTTAGTCAGAAATTAGCCGTGCAAGTACCGCTGTTACGAATGCGGCATGCCGACACCACGTCCGGTCAGAACGAGGCCGCAAACGCAGCGCTCGCAACGGGGCTACGAATGCCGGTGTCGCCTGAACCTTGTAGCGAGGCCAGCTACTTGTCGGTGCTGCACCGACGCATGCAGGTATGCCGACAGTAGCAGGAACACGGCAACGACGAAGAGCGCTCATACCCTAAGGCATAGCGAGTCCGTACCCGTAACGTAGCCGTGCACTGGGGCAGCTCTCAGCTTAGCCGCGATGGTAGGCCATGCCTTAGTGGGTTCGACTAGGGCGCCTAGTACAGACCCAGCTCCCGATCCACCTAGCTCAGGTTAGGACGAAGCTCTGTGCAGGCGATGCGGTCAGGAGATGCAGCGCCTAATGTACTTGCCTTAGCCGGGTCGACTAGGACACCTAGTACAGGCCCGGCTCCTGTCCACTCGCTAAAGTTAGAATGAAGCCTGGTGCAGACGATGCGGTCAAGATGTGCACCGACTAATGTGCGGAAGTAGAAATAGCAGCTACGCACGAGGTCAGGAGTTTAGAGGAGAGAGAATATATTGGGACGACTGACAGACCTCGGGGCTGCAGCTTGGTAGTCGATGCGAGACTACGCTTCGAGAGCACGAGAGACGTACCTACGGCGACGAACAGCTAAGTGAAACTTAGACTGCGCAGTGCTCGTATCGTATGGGGTGCTGTAGCGGCCCGCCTTCGTTGTTGGGACCATCGCTAGCGACGAGCGCATAGGATAGGTTATTATACGCGGCTACAGGAGTTCGTGCAATTAGCTCCGTCGGTCCGGTGCGCGCCGCGTAAACGCGCTGGGTAGTTTGTTATACTCGGACTTCGGGAGTTCGCGCAGTTAACTCTGTCGGTCCGGTGCGCGCCTCGTAAAGCGCTTTCGCCGTAACCACAGCTAAGAGGCCCACAATAAACTGTCGCTTTCGGCGCCCAGCTGTGGCCGCTTGTGTTTTAACCGCACTGCAGCACACAGTCCACCGGTAGAGAACCGGGGGACGAGCTCGCTGCGCTGTTACAGACGAGCTATTTGACAGCAGCAGCAGAGGAAAGAGCGATCAGCTGTGGCTATGACGTAAGCCAAGGGCTGCTGGTCTAGAGCTGAGTCAGCTCAAATGCCAATTCGAGTTCGCAGTCACGACAGACTACCAATCTCATGGCACAGGCTTTTATGCTACCTTGGCCATTAGTTATGGCACAATCACATAATCGCCAATACTGATTATCGGCCAAAATAATCTGAATGGTTTAGTTGGAGCCGCCATTGTAGCAGTCTTGTCATCGAGATTTGGACCTGATAAAGAGACCAGGCACCCATCGTACCAGTGACCGGTAGAGTCATGGCCGCTCTTGCTTATACCAGTTATCTTAGCTCGGCCTCCAAAGTGAATATGTTTGCTTGCGCATCGGCCGGAGCTCGAGACACCATGCAGACTGCACTCTGAAGAAATGCCATCCTCCACGAAGTCATATGTCCATCCTAGGGTCAGAGTTCAGGGACGAGCGGGGAATCTTTTGGTGTGTGCAGTTCATAGGTGGCGCCCCGTCAGTTGCTCTCCGTTCTTAAGTTTTCCGGGTTAGAATACTACCTCCATCTGAGCGCTGCTAGCATGTACCCAGCAACTCGGGCCGAGATCCACCGGGTCACGATCAGGGCAAAGTCGCCGGGGTTGCGACCGCGATGCAAGAGCGTGAGCCCGACACGACGAGTCTGCCTTTTGAAATGCGGTAACCCGGCCGCGCAACGACGTCGCCGTTCAATCAAGTCTCGGTATGGTTCGGCTAGCTCAAGTCACGAGTACGGGCTGAAACGGCGGCATGCTAAGTCAGATATTCTTTATTCGCGGTTCCGTAGATATATCAACGGTAAGGAACCGATTAGGCGATAATCAACGGACAAGGAAGCATACAACAAGAAGCCCTAAAATAGAGTAGTTAGTTGAGCTCCTGGGGTCGGTGTGCATTTGTAACGAACAAATTTACTAGCTGCAAAGCTATACACATTATTCCAGACATAAATTAAAGCAGAAATTTCACGGCGGCGCCATTGCTAAATTAGTGAGTGCTATTGTTGCCCCTCTTCCACCTTCCATGCCCTTCCCTCCTCTTTAAATGTAATCCTTCCCCTTGAATAGAATTTTATTTGTATAGCCCCCTACGAGAGAGTTTCATCTCTATTCAAGCGCTTCACGTGTGCCACCAACTCTAGCCGACGACCTCGGCCAGACCTCGGTCGTGGCGAGCACCTTAAACCACTGGGCCAAACCAGCGCCCCTTCCCTTCCCTCTCCTTTCCTTACTTTCTCTTTTTCTGGGTCGTTCCAGCAGTTGGCCGCCGGCACGAATCGCACGCGTATGTCATACAATATATGCCCGTAGCGCTGTCTGTAACTCCACAAAGCCGCAAGAGCAGAGTGGATGTTTTGCATGGAAGTTATTTTTTTTAGCCCTTTCGAAGCGCCTTTCGGTGCCCATTCGGCAGCGAGCAGACTTCACTTCCCGAAACAAAGATACAGTGTTATGGGCTAACCAAGTGTGGTTCAGGAATTAGAAAGGCTAACGCTCAAAATCGGCTCTGCCAGCTTATCTCCCGTTGAATCTGCACGAAATCTAGGTGCCATGTTACAAACTAACCTTTCATTAGACGACCACATTAGCTCCACAGTCAAGTCTGCCTACTTTCAGCTATATAACATTGCTAAAATTCTGGCCTATTTAGACAAGGATACCACATCTAAGTTGGTCCATGCATTTGTGACATCCCATCTTGACAGCTGTGACTCACCCCTTGCTGGTCTACCAGCATGACCAGGCTAAGCATGGCACCACTCACTTTTTGGAATCAAATCGTTTACCTACACCTCGTCCGAATCTCAAATCCTTTAGAGACCGTGCCTTTAGATCGTAAGATTCCGAAGCCTGGAACTCATTTCCGAATTGCGTTATCACATTCCCGGAGTTTACTGCATTTAAAAGACACTCAAAATGAATCTATTTATTGCAGCCTTTATTAGCTCCATGTGATCCGACCTTTACGTGCGTATGCGTGCTGGCACTGTGCATTAACCATATTTGCAAACTGACCCTGTGCATGTCACCCTCTAACCTTGTTATGCTTTTTGTCATTGAGCATGCTACCACGAACCATTCGCTCGTACTTTCTTTGCAGCACACGTAAGTGTGTAGAAAGAGATTGAGTTCTCTGAGGGCGCAATATACAATTCATTATTGTTATTAGTATTGTGGGCGGAACTACAGAAGCGCTCGCTCAGCTTCAGTACCCTCATCCACATCGCATCGAAAGAGTCAGCAATTTCGGACCCCGGGCATGCGAAAGTCACCCCTCCCCCTAGAGTCGAGGCAGCAGACCGATGGAGTTTTCCCATGCAAGCCTTTTGATGAGACTCGTGGCTTTCATCGACAGATTCCGTGCTCGAAGAGCGAAAGCGCGCACGCACGCAGAGAGACGTATGTATATATATGTACTGACAGATCGAGCAGGCGTACTCGCGAGACACAAACTGCCGCGAGCGAACTCGTCCCTTTCGTTTCCCTACGGATGCCTGCCAGCGGTCGGAGAATGCAGCTCAAAAATGCGCAGCGACGACCCGAAAGCAAGATTCGCGTGAGCGAACGGCAGCGATCAGAGAGGCTCGGAGGATGAGGAGGAGGCAGCGACCGGAGAGGCTCGGAGGAGGATGAGAAGGCAGCTCGGAGAGGCTTGAAGGATGGGGAGGAGGCAGCGATCAGAGAGGCTCAGAGGATGGGGAGGAGAAGGAGGAGGAGAGGCTCGGAGGAGGAGGCAGCGATCGGAGAGGCTCGGAGGAAGCGGCAGCGGCGACTCAGGGGCCGAATAAAATCCTCCGAGCTGCCTCCTCCTCCTCCTCTTAAACCTCTCCGAGCTGCCTCGTCCTCCTCGTCCTCCTCCTCCTCTTCCTCCTCCTCCTTCTCCTCCTCCTCCTCATCCGCCCAGCCTCTCTGAGCTGCCTTCTCCGCTGCATCCTCCGCCCTCTCCTCCTCCTCCGAGCCTCTAAGAGCTGCATCCTTCTCCTTCTGTTTCTCCTCCCAGCCACTCCGAGCTGGCTTTCGTCGGCCGAATCGCAGCAGAGCCCGACCGGCGCCGCGTGGAATCGGGTGGCGGCCAATCGATGCCGTGGCGGAAACGCGGCCGAAAGGAGCGAGCCCTCGAGGCGTCGAGTGCTTCGGCACCACGAACTCTCAGCGTGCGTTCGCGAAGCGCCCTCGAGTCGCCTGCATTGAAGAATGCGCCAATATTTCGCCACCAAGAGATGCGATTCGAATCTCTTGGACAGGAGCAGCAGCAACCCAGGAGTAGCGGCACCAGCCATTGAGTGACGAAACTCTCTTGCGACGCCCAGTGTACAGAAGAACTGCCCTGCTCAACGCCGCCTCGAGGGCGATTCCGGCGTGGCTTGGATGCTCTAGAGTGTAGTCTGAATTATCGTCGCGAATGGCACAGAACGCTAGCCGACGTGCAACACCACCAGTTTATTCCACCTCCACACGGAGCAGGGCGAAGTACAACTCTCCTCGCCCCTCTCGCCCACCGGAGTCCCCCGACTCCCTTGGCAAAACAACCACTAATAGCACGGCCCGGCTGCTTACCGCATCGAGTGCCACGGCCCACTCGTACAGCGATCGCGGGCAGTGTCATCAATTAAATACAACCACATAGAGAAAAACCGACTGCCCATTTCCTGACTTTGTATTCGAACCACCTAACGGCGAATCATGAAACAACCGGTTCCTGGTCGCACCGATTTCGAAACTGCGAATAACATTCCGGCATTCGTAATCTGGCCGCATCCAGCGCGCGAGCCGCCGTTTCGCAGGCGCCCGATGTGGCTCTACGGATGTCTCGGAGGCCCAGGTGTATCAGAGCGGCGCCCCCTGGTGGCTTCCCTGGTGGCTCGTGCGGCTCACCTGGACGCGCTGCTGCGTCGGCCGAGTCCGGCGACTCTCAGTCAGGCTCGTCCTCCTCGCGAACCCGCAGCTACAGTCCCTGCCGAGTGTGATGTACGGCGGCAGCTAGCATGCTGCATGAAACGCAACAGAGTTCTCGAGCTAATCGGTATGCATAACGGCTCCTAAAAATTGGACGATCGTCGCTTCTCGCCAACAGAAAAAGAAAAAGGAGCGACCCGTTGCAGCGATCGATTGTCGTTCGAAGCGGGACGCATCGATCACGTGACGAGCGAGCGGCTGCTCTGTGCGCTTCCGCGAGACCTCTCCCCGGACGGCCTTGGCCGAGTACGCTCTTCATCAGCTCTGACGCAATAACTCTGAGAGCGCGCAGAGAATCGTCGTGCGGCTGATCGGCGCCGAGTTCGCTGGCTTCCCGCGGCACTCCCCGAGGACGCTGGCAGGGTTTACCGCTATTGATCGGTCGGAAAAGTAATTTCGCGAGCGATCGTGAGCTGATAGCGACCTTTCGACGAATGGCGGCTTCCGAGGCTTCCGGTAGCGGCATCAGTTTGAGACCTGACGGCAGCGATTCGTTCCACGGACGAGAATCTGGAGTCGTGGGCGTGGCCCTGATGCTTAATGGGTGCCCAGCAACTCAAGCAGTAAGCCTCGATCTGCGATTCAATGGCCCCGCCCCATATCGGCAGGTTATAGGACCGAGAGGAATTACTGGCTTCAGCTCGGCCTGTAAAAATTGGTGAGAGAACAGCGATGGCAGGTTTCGCTGCTGCCTCTTTAAGCACTTCGGCAGCTGCCCTACCACTCCGTCAAAGTGCCCGAAAGATCCGACTCACCTGGACGCGGTCAAGCTACAAACCATTAAAAGCACAGACAGTTGTAATCGGACTCCCCCGGAGAGTGGTCGGTCAACGGGAGAGCACCATCCTTTATTCCTGTCCAGTGCTACGATGCATCGCGTGCGCGTATTCGGGTAGCAATAATCAGTACGGCTGCGTTTGCGTTTGGATTTGCATTCACGTGCGAGGCTTATACTGGGTCAGTACGCTGAAACTTCAGCTACTTAAGTGATTCTCTTGCTGGAAAAATATCCTTTAGAAATTTCATGAAGCTTTAATAAGTACCAACACAACTACGCTAGCATAAATGCGGTAATATCCAGGAGAGAGACCCTTTTCAATATCCCCTTAGAATGACTTCTCAAGATGAACTGCATCGCTTGCCGGGGTTTGGCTGAACTTCCATCTAGGACATCTTTCCAAAGGGCATACAAACTGTATGTACTTGGGTGGGTGTGTGTATATATATATATATATATATATACATATATATATATATATATATATATATATACATACATATATATATATATATATACATACTGCCCACAGTCATGGTGACAATTCGGTGGTCCAAAATCAACATATTGAAGATGCTAGAGGTCCTCACGTCCGTGACCTTCCCGAATTCTCGGAGCGCGCTGGACAGGCGGTCGTCCTTGGTGTCCAGGTTGAGGCCGTCCACAACGACCGCTGTCTGCCAATCGCCAAGGTATATCATATATTATATATATGTATACTACATACAAGCATATGTATCTATAGGTTGATGTATATGTGTTGGTATGTATGTATATATAAATATAGGTATATAGGTATCTGTATAAATATGCGCTGGCGACTGCAGACCGTAGACGTCGTCCCAGTGCGACTGTGACGTTTCAGGCGGTTGGCTGATATCGAGCAGCTGGACGCTGGACCAGACAGGCGCCGCCCGGGACCTGTCGGCTGCAGGACTTCAGATTCTCCCATTTAGCACGAGCTGCGTTGCAAGCCGAATTAGTGAGAGCCAGGAAGACATAACCCTACAGAGCAGAATTCATAGAAGTGTGGCAGTACAGCTACCTTTAGAAAAAATTCTAGTTACATGTTATTGCACACTAAGACGATAGTAAATACCAGCCATATTTTATTGGCGTTGCATCAAGAGGTTACTTGCACCGGCAGATGCATTTCGGAGCTCGTGTGGAGAAGTCAGCCAACGTAAGCCTACACAGGACAGTTCATATGCATTAAGCAAATGCTTTGAGAAGCAGGTGCAGATTTAGATTTTTTAAACTCAATCAATTTAGTGAATGTCGTGACGTCGTAGTAGTGAGTTCCGGTCATTGGGAGCTGACGAACTAGGACACGGTCGACGGCGCTCCAAACAATGCGAGGTTGATTCGAGGCACAGCTCAGTGACGAGCCAGACGAGTGGGCGGTAATGCATCTCACCTGATTGGGAGGTACACTCAGCCCTTGACCTTAGAAATAGATTGGGACCGGAAAACCTTTTGTAAGTTAACTTTTCCTAGGTCGAGAATCGTCTACGATACTTCTACTGTGATACGGTCTGACAAAGACAGAGAGATTAACAAATTAAATTCTTTCACAAATACATAACACTAATAAATAAGTAAAGACAAGTAAATTGAATTACAATGACATACAATAATGTGGATTATTTTCTGGCCTACAGAAGCTGGTAGTTGTAGTACTGTACATTGAATACTATTGGGAGGAGGGTGACGAGGAGTTGGACGATCTTGGCGGAGGATGATCAAGTCCCTCTTCCTCTAAACCCTCGTGATGGGTTGCAGCGTTCTCAAATCAACTGACGGCTGATTTTAAAAGTTTTTTTGGATACATTTTGAATTTTGATGTTTTTTTGCGTTACCATGGCCGCGTTTGTATCTCCGAGTTTTCAAAATTCGTACCGTCGTATGTCATGGGCCGACTATTGTTCGCATATTTTGACTGAAGCGAGGTAATTAAGGAACCTAAAAATGAGTGACGGTGCAGGTCGGCAAGAAGTGACACAATGTGACAGGTTGTATGTTCGCGACAAAACAAACCTAGCCGCGGAAGTTTGCACTAACTGAAAGTGCCTTATTGCACAGGTTGGAAGACCTGTGGGTAATGAATGGTAGAACTCAAAATGGAATATCACAAATGCTTGAACACACTTTGGTGTAGTATTCCCTTCGAAGTAATTGGCCCATAAATAGTACATGCGGGCCTCATGATCCAGTCATGGCTACTTTATTTTAGTTATACTGTATGTGCGGTTCGATAGACAGTGTCCGGTATTCGACGCCTCCTAGGAGCGTAATAAATCCTAGCTGATTAAACAGCCTCTTTTTGTATAGCGACAGAAGAGCCTTTACGGCCATCACCACCGCTTGCAGTGGCGATAAAGAATCACCCACCACAGGAATCGAACCCACGACCTCGAGGCCGAGGTCGTGAAAGCAACCGCCTTACCCAGTGTGCCATCACGGCTCACCAACGTACACCCGCAGGCAGACTTCAAATTTTCATTGAACGTCTAGTTATCTGAGAATTGAAACATGAAGTCCGATGCATTTTCTTTTACGACACCGACTCAGCGACCGATGCCTGCTCTTTTCTGCAAGAAGTTAGTCGACACGCAGGTGCATAAAGATAAGAGCAAAAACGCAGAGCTTGTGAATCAGTACTCTCAGTCGTCGCAAAGCGGCGGCATGTGAGATATAGCATTGTCACAACGCTGAGAATTGCCAGAGCATTGTTCTTCGGCTGGCACAGAGCGAAGACTGACTAAGAGTGGTCTCGCAGAAAAAAGAGCTTTGCCAAGGAAACAAAAACGCGACGAGGGGAGGTCGTGGAAACGAGCAGGGGGCTCCACGGGCGGCAGTGAAAAGCAGTGCTATACGAGGCGTAGCCGTTTCACTGCATTGCACTTCATCGAAGAAACAAGATTCTTGGTCGGGCGCCAGACGAGAATGAGCAACTATCACGTAAAACCGTAGTGCAGACCAGAGGCGTAGTGAGACTTTTCGGCGCCTGGGGAGAAAACTGGAAATGGCGCCCTCTCCCATTGTCTAAAAGCGCTTCAAAATAGCACCACCGCAAAGAAATGCTAAAAACACACGCTAGAAAGCCTATCGAGCCGAGCAAGTCTTATTAAAGCTAGTAAAGATAGAAAGTAGCTATCACAGCTTTAAGTTATGTGAGTCTTTCTGACCTTGAACGTAGCAAACTGGTCTATTACAGTTTAAAAGTCAATATCTTCCAGTGTGTCTTTCTCTATGCTTAACAAGGTCAAATTGGAGATTCGATCTTACCCAGTTGATTATTTCAGTTAAGACAGGATCATCTTCAGCTTGCTGAAGGAACGTTCACAGCTGGCAACTGATGCAGCTATGGTGAAAAGAACTTGCAAGGCAACTCTCAAGTTAGGAAACACATCTTCTCCATAACTGACAATGAAAGACACGTGTTCCAGCGGTGCCATTAGTGCCTAGTCGTGAAGTGTGGAAAGAAGCATTTTTAGTCACATATTTTGTTGTACAGCTCTACTCCATCAACGCCTGAGCAACAGAAGCCATCAAGATCTAGACAGTGCTGGTGGAGTTTGGTCCGGTCAAGTGTCTTAAAAAGCTTCTTGGTATTTCAGGGTAGGGTCGACGTGAAGCTGTAAATATGCTTTGCGAAGGTCAATATAGCTGCCGTTACTTCCCATGCTGCGCCAAACTTCCAACAAGAAACAAAATTTAGCATCAAGATCTGTGAGCCGGAAAACATCTAATTGTAATTTTTTGTCAGAGATAGTCCATGCTGTCCTTCACGATACTCGACATCTCCTCCTCTGCCGTGAGACCAACACCTTGAGAGAGTTCTCAAGGCATCTGTGTCCTTCGACGGATTCATCTTTTAACTGCAACTGCCCACAATTCACATCTCCTTTTGGCATCTAGTAGTGAGTTCCGGAAGAGGTCTTCTCGAAGTCTTGACAACTCAATCCCAATAGAGTGGAGGTCGGTCGCAAGAGGCATTTTTTAAGTTCATCTTTGGATCCTGCAGTCTTTTCTAATTGCGGTCAACATTCCTAAAAATGATATACCAAAATGGCAATAGAGTAAAAATTTTCAAAATAAAATGTAGGAGACTGCCAGATTCACTTCTTCTTTGAAGCCTCCCACTTATGTCCTAAGACAGTTGCTCGGAAAGACCAACAACGCTGTTCAGTCTATGATTGATAGCTTTCACAGCCTCCACTTTTGCACTCAACCTTGTTGCAGAATCACGTTTGACAATGATGGCTGAGACTTTCTTCAGTTCTTCCCATCTTAGAGCTGATCTTAAAAAAATAAGCATGTGCTCTCGTTTTTCCCAAAAAAGTTAATGACTACGGAATCTTTACTTGCAGTATGAACTGCCTCCAGGTTTAAACTACGGTTATCGCAGTTTACCAAAATCGCCTTCTCATTACTGGACAGTATTCTTTTTTGGACACCTGAGACGTAGCTATTCATGACTGCTGCGTTGTCTTAGCACAGCTAGTTCAGTAAGCCTAGCTTAAGCGGTCTTATAATGTGTCGGTCTCAGCCACGGCACGCTGACTCACCCTTGAAGTGGCGTTGCAGGCCGGGCTGGCCCCGCCTGTGGCAGGCAGAATGGGGAGAGTGGATCTGGAGGCAGCTGGAATGCGGATGGAGGGGGGAACGGCCATGTGCTCGTTGTGCTGCGAGCGCCAGCCTAAAACACGGTTGGTGAGCCGTGATGGCAGACTAGGTAAGGCGATTGCTTTTCACTCCCTTGGTCCCGAGGTCACGGGTTCGAATCCTGCGGCGGGCGATCCTGTATTGCCACTGCAGGCGGCGGTGATAGCCATAAAGGCTCTTATGTCGCTATAAAAGGGCTGTTAAGTCAGATTGAATTTTTTTGAAGCCCCCTCGGCGTTTCCGTGTCTTCGCGTCTGTGCCGCCCGAGCGTCCAGCCACAGCTTGGTCTAGGTCTTTAAACATGCTTGACTAGCTCAGCCAGCAATGGTAAAATCCATTGAAACAAGGACTTGCTTGAAATCGAGATTTGTATTCTCTCATGAAAAAGTTTAAAAAAATAGGCACAATCCTTTTTGCATTCGTCGCCCCGTGGCCATGGGGCGCCAGGCGACATATGCCTCCCTGCCAACCCCCATTGTTACGCCTCTGGTGCAGACACCATCAGTAGTAGGCTCGCTGTGAAATAAAGCAACTTAAACACCAGCGTCGGGGCAGCAGTCTATAACCTCAGCAGTAAGCGCTGTTTCGGTCTCGATAGTCTGACAACCGTCGTAGCTCAGCAATGGCTGTAACCACTGCAGGAAGAATTAAAATTTAATTCCTCAAATAGTCTGTCGAGTGCAAGGTACCGGAAACCTGTGGGTTTTTATGCAGCGATTTCCATGCTCACGCACAAAATTACTGACTCTGGCTCCCCCGTAGCCGTTCATCGAGTTTCCCAACTTCACCACGTGGAGCTTCAGCTACGTCCTGCTCCTGTGCTACATGGGTCACCTACCTTATCGTCATGACATATTCTAAAAAATATATAATTCATTTGTATAGCACTGCCTTGGGCAAAGGATCAGCAGCTGTGCAGATGCAGCAGCAGCCAGCGGTGCACATCTGGCCGACCTGAGGCATCACGTGACGCTCGCCTTCGAGAGCTTGCGGGAGCCTGCGAACGTAGAGGAAAATGAGAAATAAAATTACTCGTTTGTATAGCGCCCTAACAGAACTTAACCTCTATTTAGGTGCTACACATATGCGTCGGAACTCGAGCCTTTTGACGCTACTGAAGGCGGTACGACTGAACTTAATGACGTCATTAATAATAATACAGTCTTTCCTCGTTTATTGTGGTTAATCGGTTCCAGACTCTGCCACGATAGGCGAATCTCCGAGAATTACAATTCTCTATTAATAAATTGAATATTTTTGTAACTAGAGCATAGAAAACATGCTCACGACCCTCTAAATCGGTTTCAACATTAATAAAGGCACATGTCACCATTACACCCCACCCATCCGCTGCTTGGCTGGATTATTCAGATACAGCCATCGACTACTACGGCCCAGCAGTCAGCCTATCACCCGATAGCCAAGCTATGGCCTTGCCGAACACTCGAAACGATCGGGCAGCTGACTCAGCCATAGAATCTGTGCTGATGTGCAAGGCTGAGAGTGGCAGCATCCAAACCCACACCGTCTAGGTCTCAGAAGTGTTAACAATTTAGCAAGACTGGGTGGCCTTGCGCTGAGCTGTTGCTGTACCAAGGCTCTTTATGGCCTTGAGCTGAAGGGGCTGAGGTGTTGCTGTACCTGAAGCCCGTATTACCAATATATTAGACAAAGTAAAGGATACTAAGACGTATTAGACGTTACAAATATCTTATTACTATTAGTGTACATTTAATTACAGATTTTACACACAACCACTAACTTATGAAAATAGTGCAATTTGTTCGATGATGATGAAGAGGCGTACTGCACGGCAGAGAAGAGCAAGGTTACTGCTCTCAATGAGGCTGCACCTGACGTTGAAGGTTTTGTGGAGGTGCTCAAATATATAGACCAACCAAGTAGGTAAAGTAATTATAATTTCAATTTGGATGCAGATGTGTGTGATTGACTAAGACAACCAAGCCCCGGCTGTATTATTTTCACAATCTCGATCAACTTTTTATGAAAATATTTGAAAAAAAGAGAGAGTAAAGCCGCGAAAGTCGAAGCGCAAAGTGGTGAAGGACGACTGTAATAATAATAATAATAATAATAATGCGCTTGATAAAGCGCCCTCAGAGAACTACTGGCAACGAGCTGGTTTGACTCAGTGGTTAAGGTGTTCGCCGCGACCAAGGTCTGGCCGAGGTTGTGGGCTCTGCAGATTAATGCTCTCCCAACAGCATGTACGCGGAAGCAGGTAGAACACAGAAGCTGGCTGTCAAAGATGCATATTCCCGAAGGCGCCCCTGCAGCGCTCCTCAAACGCAGCCGTTCTCGCCTAGGCCGGCGTTCCCACTTCCCTTCACCACCTCCCGGTCACGGCTCATCCCCGTGGGTTAGCGGGAGAGAACAAAGCCGGCCCGTGTCCAAGCCACAGCCGCCAGACCTCAGCTGGGCACCAGCCTGCCTCTAGGCCACATCCACTGGCTATTCGGCCCAGGATTTGTGCTAGACACTACCAGTCTGCCTGCACCGGCCGAATGCCGGCGTGCCCAGCGATCTAGAATCGTCCACGTACACAGAAATACAAACTAGCGTCAGTGTACGCTCTGTCGTCGAAACAGGTCAAGGATTAACTTTAGCAGGCTGCTGGTTAGGTGTGACGATTTCGCAAGATCTTTCCAGTTTTGCTCCAGACTTAGACTTACATTTGACTTCAGGGCATCCGTGAATGACGAGACAAGTACGTCCAAATGCTGCCATAACATTCTCTTCCACCAGTAATTCGTCGGGAAGTTCTTGGCATTAGCACGCATTCATAATTCGCACGAAACAGAACAGTGCTGTTCAATAACGTTCTAATCTTGATTCGGAAAAAGCATATGACTTAAAAAGATTTTCTGAAAATTTAAAGAGATTTTCCTGTAGTTCGGTAGAGTAAGGAGCTACTTTCCTTGTTCCTTTTTTATGTATTTTTCAGTTCGTGGCTCAATAATGCGAATAAAGAGTTCAATCGTTCAGGCTAAACTTTCACCAATACCAGCAATGGGACAAGATGACTGGTAAGATTCTTTAGCAAGTATTCCACACCATCGACCCTAACAGTAACTTGCGGGGTGTAGTTGCTTCCACATCCGGACAGAGCCAGGCAGCAGCAACTGCAGCGCTCCTAACGGAGCCGGTCCGTGCAGCCGACGAGCGATAAATGCCGATGAAGTCCTCAGCTTTGGAATAGCGGGCAACCTTCGAGTTATAGATGCAGCGTAAATACACTCAGGTATGCTGACAGTAGCGACGGGCGGGGGGGGGGGGGGTACAGGCATCTAACAGTAGCAGCCATGATGTGCAAAAACCGTCGTGCGGCAAAAAGCCTAGAGCACAACGCAGCTCTAAGAAACTGCTACCAGGCAAAGCTTCGCAAAAACCGCTTTTCAGATTCTAACTGCTTACCTATATCTCGACAAACCTAAAATCCTTTGGAGACCATGTCTTTAGTTTGTATGCTCCCAAAGCCTGGAACTCACTCTCGACTTGCGTCACGACATCTCCTGACTTGACCACATTAAAAAATTCACCTATTTGTTACATCCTTTAGTGGGTCCCTGTGATTCATCCTTTATGTGCTGATGCTTGCCGACACCGTGCCTGCTACCACTAACAACACTTGCAGGGTGACCCTGTGAAAATCACCCCTAACCATGTTATTCTTGCTATTTATTGAACATGCACCACTAACCATTGATCGTGCTTCATGTGTAGCAAATGTAAAGCGCCTAGAAAGAGATTCGCAACAAATTCCGGTTCATTTTGAGGCAAGAACCACGAATGATATATATCTCCAGGAAGTTTTTATCTGGCTGATTTGGCAAGTCGCCGCCTCAGTATTCACGAATAACCGTAAAGTGAGAACTGACCATTAGGTAAATCAACTGGTCACTGGTCGGCATGAAACTTGACCGTCACAAAACGGGCCGATTGGACAAGTTCTATTCAAACAAGCCACACTAGAGCCTTATCGGTGAGACCGATCGTTTTCTCTCTGTTGGTGTAGGATACTACGGTTAACAGTTTCGAAAGCTACCGAGAGATCAAACCATACAAGCAGAATTATATGACATGCTCACATAATTTATTTGTGTAGAGCAGTAATAGAAGTTGATCTCTATCCAGATGCTTTATGTGTACCCTCTAGGGTTCGATCCCACAACTTGGTCCATCAGGGCGAACATCGTATGACCATTACCCTTTCTACTTAGAATGCAGTTGGTCGCCGATGGGAGAGCACTTTCAGTGGACTAGGGTCGCTTGGATTCACATTTAAATTTTCGGGGGTGAACTATTCTTGTCCTTATAATCCAAAATCTGATTAGCGAAATCTTACTGGAACTGTTCCACGAGCAATGAAAAAAATGGAGATTAGGTGATTACTTGCAATTGCATCGGAATATAATTCGAGCTTTATAAGTAGCTGTGTAATAGACGGCCGATTCGAATGGCTTCGGAACCGCCTAAGCTAGTGAAGAACTGGCAACCACCTGAGCTGTGGCTTGACCGAGTTTCTTACCCACCAATTACTACCAAAAAAGGGGACGGGCACGCTGCTAAGCAGCTCTCTTCACTGGCCTCAATAAAGTCATCGCGACAAATCGCCGTGGCGTCTACTCGATCAGACGAAAACTCTAACAACTCGTCGGTGCGGCGGCGGCGGCGGCGGCGGCGGCGGCGGCGGCGGCGGCGGGGGGGGGGGGCGATTCGGTACCGAAGGTTGATTCGATGCGACGCACGAGTTTTTCGGCGCCGCAGCTCTGCTGTGTGAAGTTTATCTGTCCCTATAAACATACCGAAAGGACTAGCTCGGTGCCACAGACTTTGGTAGAACTATTGGTCGAACTTGGACCGCTAGACATTTGTCGAACGTGGATCGCCAGTAATGGACCGCCATTCCGCCGTCATGTATACATCGGACTGAATGAACTAATCCGTGCAATCGTTCCTCATTATCGGATCCTGACACCAAGCGCTACAAGCGTTTATTGTCTGCTGCAGAATTATCTTCCGAAAAGCGAAGTTTTTGTTAAAATTGCATGCCAAAATCCATACAGCTAAGACCCGTTTAAAGTGTATCTGTTGTTTAACCGTAGGTCGTGAGAAATTACGTGCCTATGAACATCTGAACGCTTATCGCTTCGGGCTAAGTCCACATCGCCGGCAGCAGTGTTAGATACACCGGCTGCCCGTAACCGGCTTATGAGTTACAATCGTTCTTGCCTATTATTACTCTTTCGTTATCGTCATTTAAATGCATTCCTAGATGTTATTGCTGTTGCTAAGATTCGTGAATTATACATTAACAAAAGAAAAGCACCCCGGAGCCGGCGCGGGAGGGGGGCCTCGAGCTGAGAACCAGCTTGTTTGGAAGTCCTGGCATTGTCTAGAACCACTCAGCACGTTCTCCCTAAAGTATTTCTGCGAATCTCCCGAGCTTAATGTTAATTGGGCCTGCTGTCGTAGGGGCTCGTGGGCGCGCGACGGCGGCCCGACGGAGAGCGAAGCCCCCAAAGCGAGTCGTTGTCGACGACGGCTGTATTATACGATCTAGCAGCCGTCGTGCGTGCTGCTCCGGAGCACGAGGTGTTAAGAGAGAGAAGAGAGTGGATAGTGTGCGTGCAGGCCGACGCACAGGCAGTAAGTGAATTACGCGGCGAGGAACGCGTCACGTGCCGGCAAGGAGCGTTCCTGTTCGGCGAACGGAACGTCGGCTGGGGGGGGGGCGGAACCACGTGACGGCGATGACACGCCCACAAAGGCTCCCCCCAGTCGCGAGGTACGCCAAGCGGCGCGACGAACGCAGCGAACGGGCGAGAACGAAAATGTCAGGTGAGTTCGAGCCTGGTACTTGGCCCAGTGGTCGGCTGCCGTAGGCGGCGGCGTAGTAGCCGTGCAGCGCCCACGTTGAGGCAGGAGTCTCCGAAACAGCACGTAGTGGCGGCGTTGAGACGTAGCCGACAGCACACAAGTGGAGGGGAGCGTTGCCGACGACCGCCGAGTGGCGGTGTAGTAGTGAAGGGTGCAACGTACCAGTTGGTGGTTGTTGGCTTGTCGCCGAGTTTGTAGTAGAGTAAGGTTGCTTGATCGGGTCAATCGTCAGGTTCACCAATTTGTAGGGGTCGTGTCTAGCTTAGCGCCGGGAAGGTTGACGAGCGCGTACGAGGCGCAGCAAGCACCGATAGCGAAAGGAATCACCGACCTCTCTAAAAGATATAATCGATCAAATTCTTAAGGCTCTTCACGAGCCGTACACGTCCGCGAGCCGGAGACGGACGACACGTCCACTCGCGACTCCGGGAGCTGAACAAGAGAGTGGCGGGAAAAGATCGCATCACTGGGTGGCCATCCAGTCAAGCCTCCACCCAATCAGTGGTGGGCTCCCGCCGCAGAGACGTTATGCACTCCTGCCCTTTCAGGCTAGGGCGGGGCAACATGGTGGCGATGCTACGCCCACACTATGACTGCTACGGTACAGCTTAACGCTTGTCTTTGTAATCCTCACTCAACGTGCAATAAACCCCTCTTTATAAGCGACATTGTTTCTGAAAAAAAGCCTTGACCTGCTCACCTTGACCGAAAGTTGGCTAAAATTGGTAAACAGCCCGGCTATTAACGACGAGACATCGACAGGCTCCTCCTTCTTTCATACCACTTGACCAATCAAAACTGGATGTGGAGTCGGCCTTATTACACGCCCGTCCTTTAATTTCAAGCCATTTGCAGTTCATTCGAAGCAGTCTTTCGAATCTATTGCTTTGATTTCACCAGACAACAAGCTACCGATGGTGGCAGTAGTGTATGGCCCCAAGTACCAAGTCCTCCTTTATCTCAAATTTCTTTGGTCTCATTTCAATTCTGTGCACACGGAATCAATCTTTCCTCGTTATTGGCTATTTCAACATCCATTTTGAAAACTCATCTGACGCCTACAGCACCGAATTTTGTGCACTGACTGACTCACTTCTCTTGTGGATCATGTGCATGACCCTAATCAAATCAAGGGCCACACACTCGTTCAAAATTTCTTCTACAGCTGCACGCTATCATCACCAATTATTACCTAGTTCTGCTAATCTGACCACAATGAAGATTTCGTTAAGCCTAAAATGTGTGCCCTCCACCTCATTTAAAATCACTCGTGAATCGAAAAACCTTCAGTCCCCTGACATCGATGCTGTCCGTGCAGGAATATCTGCTTCGGCTCTGCTGCTCAATCCCCCATCCGATATTTCACCATAGGTAGGCTGTTACCACACGAGACTAGCTGATATGCTCTGCGAGTTAGCAGCTCTGACTAAGCGCGCTGTGCGCCCTCGCCCCGGTCTTGGTTTTACTGCAGACATTAAACTGACTAGGTCTACTAAGCTCAAGCTTGAAAACGCATGCACAAGATCAAGACTGACTTCCATCGACAGGCATATAAGGACTTTTGTAGATCGTACCAATTGATCCAAGCCAAGGTCAAGTCTAGATTCAATAAAAAAAAATTTGTTTTATCACAGATGCACAATCCAAAAATGCTCAGCTCGACTATCAACCATCTCCTTAACCACTGCCAGGTTAGCTCATTACTTAGTGATCCACGTGATGGACTTGCTGATCGCATGGTCAGCTTTTTGGTCACCAAGACTGGCAAAATCAGATACTTCATCCCTAGGGTGGCAGCAATCCCGTTGGAATTCAGTCCCTCAATTCTATGATAGTGACCTCGTCCTGAAGTTCCTAACCAAATCCAAGAAGACTCTTTAGTCATCTAGATCATTTTCCAACTGTCCTGCTCCTACGATGCATAGATCTGCTGCTGCCATACCTAACTAAAATCATCAATGTGTCATCATCCTGAGGAAATAAGCCAGCGCCTCTCAAAAAGGCTATAGTCAGGCCACTACTCAAGAAAGCAACAGTGGACCAAGAGAACTTGAGCAACTACTATCTAGTCTTCCTTCTACCTTTCCTACCAAAGACACTGGAACGAGTCGTGGCAGACCAGCTGAGCTCATTTATTGAAACTTCAAACCTTGCTAGTACGTTCAGTCTGGTTTTAGAGCTAATCGCTCTACAGAGTCAGCAGTTGGGTGTACAACGACCTACTTAGAAATGCAGACATGGGTAGAATATCTCTGCTTGTTTCGCTCAATCTTTCGGCAGCTTTTGATACTATAAATCACAAAGTCCTTCTTGAGCACCTCTCATCTCGCCTGAGCATCACTGGCACTGCATTGCAATGGTTCAGGTCCTATCTCAGTGGAAGACTCCAGAGTATTGATGCGAATGGACAAAGATCATCCGAGGAACCTCTAAAGTATGGATTACCTGAGGGCTTCGTGCTGGATCCCGTTTCACGGTTTATACTTTCCCTTTAGCTGACGCGATTGCACGGCAAAATCTAGGCTTTCGTTTCTATACAGATGACACTCAGTTGTACCTTGTTTTGATCCCTCCCAGCCCTCCTGCACGTCGCATTCTCTCAACTTCCTCACTGCATGTATTCATGCATGCATTGATGACAACCGCACATGGATAGCAGCAAACTTTCTAAAATTGAATGATGATAAATCCAGCTTACTAGTTATGGGAAAACTAAGCGTGATTCTAAAATTAGAAAGTGTAGCACTAACAATCGGCTCTGCTACCATATGTCCTGTTGAATCTGCACGAAATCTAGGTATCCTGTTCCAAAGTGACCTTTCATTAGACGACCGTATCAGCTCCACAGTCAAGTCTGCCTACTTTCAGCTACGTAACGTTACTCAAATTTGGCCTTTTTTAGACTGGGATACTACATCTAAATTGGAGTATGCATTTGTCACATCCCGTCTCGATTTCTGTGACTTACTGCTTGCTGGTCTACCAGCGTGTGCAATCAGGCGCTTACAGCAGGTGCGAAACTCTACAGCTTGGCTTCTCTGTCGTGAGCGTCGCAGTTGCCATATCGTACCACTTCTCGCAGGTACTGGCTCCCAGTCAAGCAACGCATTGACTTCAAGGTTCCGCCACTCACTTTTAGGTCCTTTCATTCTGTGGCTCCAGCCTGCCTATCAGATATATTCCCCCACCGGGCTAAGCATCGTACCACTCATTTTTTGGTGTCTGTTTACCAGTATCTCGTAGATACCTCAAATCCTTCGGAGACCATGCCTTTAGTTCGAATGCTTCCAAATTATGCAGCTCATTTTTTACTTGCGCCTGTATACCCTACGACTTGACCACATTTAAAAAAAGAAACTACAAACACCCCTATTTATCACAGCATTTAGTGGGTTCGTGTGATTCGTCTTTTACGTGCTTACGCCTGCTGACACTGTGCATGGTGCCACTAATTATATTTACATGCTGACCCCGTGCATGTCACCCCTAAGTCCTAATGATTGTTGTCATTGAGCTTGGAGCCACTAACCAGTCGATTTTGCTTCATTTGCAGCAAATTTAAAGTGCTTAGAAAAAGATTAAGTTATCTGAGGGAGCAATATGAAACGTGTTATTATTATTTTTAATACTTTGCCCGGACCACCCAGTCTCCCTAAATATCAAACTGCAATATAGCTGCCATTTCTAAAATCATTGTTGTAAAACTCTGGTTTTGATTCCACAATATATAAAAAAGTTTGTGTTGTGTTTACCCCCTAATCATATTACATTGAGCGGGCTCTGTCCAATTGAGAGCTGTAGTGCGATTCGATTACGTCGGAAGGCTGGCTGTCTCGGGCCATTGGATGCCTTAGCATGACAACTTGCAAACGCAATCTTGCGAAATTTGGTGGGTTAACCTGGAATACGGATCTCTATAATTTGAAATCAAAACTCTCCTTGTGCAAAGGATTTGGTGGAAATTGCAGCTGTGTCGTATTAATAGGGCCGCTATTTGCGACGGGCCATAGAAGGCATATAGCCTGAGAACGCCGAAGCGAGCGAAATCGCATGAGATTTGGCGGGTTAAACTCCGCACAGTAATAAAGATCGCACTTTCGCGAATATTTGGACTGTATAAGTGGGCTGGCTGACCCGGGCCATTTGAAGCCGTAGCGCGAGAACGACGCGCAAGAGTAATGGCACGAAACTTAGTGGGTTAGCCCGCAACATGTATAATTTGGAAGCAATTAAAAAATAGTAATATTTAGCTACATTAACTGTTTCCATATTATTATACTATTTCATAATATATTTATAAGATAGCATAAACTATAATGTGGCGTGAGCTATACTATGTGCATATTTTCTGTAATACAAATACTCTAATTACGGATATCTCATTTAGACCGGCATTCCTTATACTAACTGTTTGCGAACTTGTGTCCGGCGCGCTTCTGTCCTGCGGGCTTTTTTCGTGACGCCTTAATACTTCGGTGCAGTACTCAAAACTTCCTCCATTAGCGAGGCAAGTCAGTCAGAAGAGGGTCATTAAATAGATCGCAACCATGAGAGGCCTGGTCTTTGATGGGGACCTGATGGCAATCGATTCGCACACACAATGACTCCCACGAACGAAAAGCCGCATCGTCGCAACCAAACGATTCTGACACTCGGAGGCCGTCCCGTGCCTTCTGGCAGCCGATTGGATGGACGAACTCGTCGGCGGAAAGGAGAACTTACGCGGGTCATCAAGGACGAAGCTCGGCCGCTAGCCATTAAGCTCTGGGCTCGTGCAGCCTATTAGAGCGGAGGAGGTGCTACTCATTTCTTCGCTTCCGGCCATCCGGTCGGCGCTACCGCCGCTGCCGGAATCACGATCCGAACCAGCGATAGGGTTAATGAAGAGTGACTAATCGATTATCGGACGCATAGACGCGATTTCCTCGAAATCGCGTGCCTAACGGCATCATTCGCAGCGGTCAGTCAGTCGCGGGTAGCCAACGACGCGGCTGCGGAACGCCTGCTGCCGCCGGCCGGCGTTCTCCCTGCTCGCAGCCGCTGTCGTAAGTAGTGGATAGCGGAACGGAGCGGGGGCAAAGGACGGCGGCCTGGCGCCAGTTTTGCCACTGCGGACTAGCTCATGACACGGTGCGAATGCACCAGAAATCGGTACGAGTAGCTTGTAAGTGGAATACTAAAGCGGATGCTTGGAGAGAGGTGCCAGGTGCTGGGGGAGCTAGATTCTAGGAAAGGTCAACCCTCGGAGCGGAGCGCCGAACGCTCACCCTTCGAGGAGGCGAGATTGCGTTTCGGCACTCGGCCTGCGGTCGTTCAGCATGTACACATTAAATTTCTCGGATCAAACATATTTTGCGGCCAAAAGTCACATCGTAGAGGTCCGCCTCGAGAGCATGTGACATACGACGAGCAGAATCCCGAGGCCTTCGCGAATGGGCAGCAAAAAGGTCTGCCATATTGTCATACTCTATTTACGACATACTGTTCGTACCTAGAAAGCGATCACGTTCTGTAGGGATGATAAATATGTTTATTTTTATTATTATCATTATTATTTTTAATTGAAAAATTTCCCCTAAATAGTTATTGCATATAAAGGTGTTTATAATCCTTGGATAAATGAAAAGTGAGCTTAAGCGAAACGACGCAGCTGTTCGACTCAAAAAGATTGCCAGCACACGTCGGATGTGCTCACTGTAATCGATACAGCCACTCCGAGCTAGAAGAATGAGAGGAAGGGAGAGAGGACGAGAGGCGTTAATGCAGGCCGATGGACAGATCGAAAGACAAGTGATTTATTATTATAAAGACCTTAGCGAACTTTTATGGCGATGAAATATGGCTCAAACCACACGAATCAAAGCAAGCACGTAGCAAGAGCACGGGCTTAAACTAGGTGAATCGAGACGACCGCTTCACTACGTCCGCGATCGCTGAGACAGTACATCCGTCGGATCTTCCCTGGGGATGCGGCAGCCGTTGTCGGGGATAGCTTTCACCTCAAACGTTGCGAACGAAGTGGAAACTCTCAACGTAACGCCGGTGCCAGTGTCTCAGCCGCGGACGCTATCAACAGCCGGGCTCGGTCAGCCAGAGTGTGTACTCTTAGCGGGCCGCCGCTGGCAATGCCAGCTGCAGGGAGGCGGCGCGACGAGTTGGCGGTTTCTTCCAGTTGCTCGCCGCGCCGCTCGGACGCCGCGCTAAGCAGCAGCAACAGGCGGCGCAGCGGCTGCAGCAGCGTGTCGCTCGCGCTCTTGTTGAAGGCGACGAGGAAAGCGGCGTAGAGCACGTTGGCGAGCAGGTGCGAGTGCTCCACGACGAGCAGCGTGAAATCGGGCCGGACGAGCGACGCGATGTAGGGCAGCCACAGAATGACGAACGCGGCATGTGCCGCCATCATCGCCGTGAGCCGGCGCACGCCCTGAGAGCGCCGAGCACGCCTCCAGCGCTCGGCGACCGTCGCCGGAGGCGGTCGAGGGCAGACGCCGCTGTCGGCAGCACCCGCCCTGCCGCCGCCGCTGACCGGAGCAGCTGCTGCGCCTCTGGCCGTTGCGGCGGTCGGCCCCACAGAGCGCTCGGCTTTGATCATGTGCCTCGCGACGAGCCCGTTGAGCGCAGCGTACGCCGGCAAGTAGGCGGTGTACGTGAGCATTACGATCCAGGCGAAAACGCGAGCCGCCGTCTTCGAGTCATCGTACACGCACACCGTGTCTTCGCCGGACGCGGAAGCTTTCGACGTGGCCGCCAGCTGCGAGGCGGTTGCGATGGAGTTCAAAGATGGCTGCCGGGGAGCTGCGGCGGACGACGGAATGAAGGCCACCGGCAGGCAGAAGACCGCGGCCGCCAGTAGGGGCGCTCCGACGAAGAGCCAAACACTGCGCCGCCGCCGACCCGTTGCCTCCGACCCGCTGCCGTGGCACACATGCAGGTAGCGCTCGAGTGCTAGGGACAGTCGCACGAGCTGCTCCGACACGAAAGCGACGTGGGTCAAGTAGACAATGACGCTGCACGCTGCGAGCGTCGTCAGCCGCCCGGTGAAGAACAGAAACGATGGGATGGCGGCGACGCTCACGCACAGCTCGACGGCAGCGAGAGTCAGCAGTATGGTGTCGTGTGTCATCAGCGTGCTGGCGCGCTCCTTCGCCGCCGACAGCTTTCTGACGATGGACGCCGCCAAGACGCTGTAGGCCACCGTGCCGAAGACGGACGAGACTGCGGTTAGGGCCGCGAATGCAGCCTCGTCGGCCGTTAGGCTCATGGCTCTCGCAACGGAGCTCCGAGCGACGGATGGACGAAAGCGACGGTGGCAGATGACGCAATGCCGGCGGCGACGGGGTCGTCGGCGTTTGAAACGCGGCTACTTGCTCGATCGCAGGAGCCGGTGCCGTTGCACGAGAGCGATGCAACGAATGGGCGACCGCCGAGCGGCGACCGTATCGGCGACGGCACACGGCAGCCTTTTAGTCATTGGCGCTAGCGCCCGGCGTGGAGTAGAGGGATGGCAGCGGCCGTGTGGTGGCGGCGGCGGCAACTGCATTGCGGCTCAGCCGTCGGCGTCAGCTGAAGCCGCATTCTGCACATGGCGAGGTGAACGGCGTGCTTGCCTCCCTCGATGCGGCTCGCTCAGCTGACGAGATTGCCCTGCAATTCGAAAGGAATCGTCCGACTTATCAATCGCCCAGTTGAACGGCATAATTTCGAAGTTGAATGGTCGACGTGGCTGACTTTCGTCGCCGTTCCGCCCCGATCTCCTACGCTCGAAAACGTGGCTAGATTTTCTAAGAGAACACCTTAGGCTCTAAAGCGAAACAAAAGACGTGGCCTCCACTTTTGAAATCCTGCTGCTTCGCTGCCTGTGTTCACTTCCAACTGAGTACTGATTCATTTGAAACGTGCATCATTCTCGGGAATGGCACGCTTATTGTAATTAGTGTAAATCGAATATCGGATATGCACAGAGCACACACGATCTACAATTGACAGTCGTTCGTTCGGATGATGGAAGTTGGAAATGTACCACGATGAAATACAAGTCTGAAAGACAACTAAATGTCAGTGTAAGCAAAAAGCGACATATTTAGGAAAGAATTTCTGCTCAGAAGCGATCGTTTTAGCGAGCTCATTGTAGAATCCCTACACTCAGTGCGATCCTGGTCTCGCTTGTACATCGGTCGACGGCCTATAGTAGCGATGAAAAGAGTTTGAACAAAGTGCTAGCTGTGAAGGTCTTATAGGCGCTCGCGCGATCAACAAATGCATGCTAAGTTTTCCTCAGCACCGAGTTACGATTGAGGACGGAAAAGTCGCTGGACGATGCGAGGAATCACCTTTCACATCTTCACGGCATTCAGCGACAGAGTTTTGAGTGTCAAGACTTGACAGAAGAGTTTCAGAGAGAGGAAAAAGCGTCAAAACTTTGCTGTAAATGAGGCGGACAAATTCGAGACGAAAGATTTTGTAGTCAATTTTCGGAGGCTTACCAATAAAAAATGTATAGTGTGCTTATGCGTGCTGACACTGTGCATGCTGCCACTAACCACACTTGCATGCTGACCCTGTGCACGTCACCCCTAACAATGTTATTCTTATTATTGATTGAGCATGCTACCACTACTATTTGATCGTGCTTCCTGTGCAGCAATTGTGAAGCCCATAGACAGAGATTGAGTTCTTTGAGGGTGCCCATGTAATATATCTCCGTCTGTAACTCCACAAAGCCATACAGACTATGTGGGTATTACGCAGGAGAATTTTGTGTAGCGCACTCACAGCCTAAGCGGCTTTCAGTACGCATTCGTTAGCCAACAGACTTCGTCTCACGAAACAAAGAGAAAGTGGGAAGCATAGCAGAGTCAGGAGAGCAGTTCCACAATTCAGTCTCGAGCGCTTTCAAAGACAATCGAGAGCGGATTTAGTAAACGAGTGCTAATTTCGGACGCAGCTCAGCCAAGCGCAAGTGCTCAGGTTGAAAACGTAGACTGTAAACTCGAGGAGCCAAAACGTCCCCATTATTCTGCGAAGAGTGTTGGCAGCGAACGGCAGCGCCCTAGCTCAGGCTCCCTCAAGTGTGTGAAGCGAAGTCGGCCGAACGACCGTTCGACGAGGGACAGGCGGCGGATATTGGAGGAAGAAACGTAGGCAGCGCTCCTTCGACTCGCCATGCCTACACACCGCGGCCGGAGCGATGGTCCAGAGCCTCGTGCACTCAGCCGTGTGCACTCAGCCGTGTGCACTCAGCCGCGTGCACTCAGCCTCGGAGGTGCGTGCCTGCGCCCACGAGTGGCAGCTCAGCACCTGAAGCGGCGAGGGCTCAGATGAGCGGAGTTGTTGACCGAATCGCAGACGCATCGCCGATCGTGCGAGTCTGCTCTCGCGAGAAGTTTGCGGCGAGACGAAGGCGCTCGTAAGAGAACGCTGCACGAGATCCCGCAGCGATTGCCAATGCCTTGTCCACACGAGGGGGAAGGCGCTAGCTTGCTAACGGGCGTCCGGCCCCCTGCCGCTGCTGTTTGCTGCGCGACACTCGGCCTTTCAAGAAAGGTGTAAACTCACGGCCGAGCAAACGAAGCCGCAGAGTGGCCGCCGAAGCGCGGAATAGGCGACCGGATAACGACGTTTGGCGCCAGAGAGAGGAAGAGATAGAGAGATAGAGTGTATGGTGTGTGTGTGTGCGCGTGTGCGCGTGTGCGTGTGCTCGCGCGCGCGCGCGCGCGCGCGCGCGTGTGTGTGTGTGTGTGTGTGTGTGTGTGTGTGTGTGTGTGTGTGTGTGTTATCACCTCAAAACCCTCACTAGTTTGGGTAGTGGCACAACACATTCTATGTGCAAAGGCCTGAAGCTAGAAATAAGCTAGGATAAAATAGATATTCAATATTGCGAACGCAGCAACGCTAGCAACTACACTGTTTTAAAGCTCCACAAAAGCTCCACAAGCCTGTATTCTACGGCTGATGCAGCCGGGTAACTTAATTCTTACTAGCTAACAGGCTCAGCATCTCACGCTCAGCGCTACACTCACCGACCGGCAGACCGTTGATCCAAGAACCAGCGACTGCGGTCAGGTACACGCCTTGTATAGTATCCAGGTCATAAGCCACAATAATCACCATCGCACATCGGACATAATGCTGCTCATTAGCCTCGGCTTATCGCGGCTATTTCATAAGCATCCAAATTCAGCTGCAAAGCTCATATAGCTCTTAATCGAGGCACAGCTGTCAAGTTAATAGTTCATAATTGCACGGCATTACAAAAGAGAGAGAGAGAAAGAGAAGGGGAGGGAGAAGGAGGGAGAGAGAGAGAGAGAGAGAGAGAAAGAGAGAGAGAGAGAGAGAGAGAGAGAGAGAGAGAGAGAGAGAGAGGGAGAGAGAGGGAGAGAGAGAGAGAGAAAGAGAGAGAGAGAGAGAGAGAGAGAGAGAGAGAGAGAGAGAGAGAGAGAGAGAGAGAGGGAGAGAGAGAGGGAGAGAGAGAGAGAGAGAGTCACGCGACTGAGGGTGTTAATGGGCGCGCAAAGCAGCAGCAGCAGCAGTCGCGGCAGGAGTCAGACGCACGCTTCGGCGACGGGTGGAGGCCGCGAGTCGCGGAAACGGAAATGTCGGCGGCGCTACCTTTTATCTCCCGTCGAGCGACCTGCGCTGATGCGACGTCGGTCCGAAGTCACGCGCAGCAGTGCGACGACGCAATTCGTCGTCGCCGTCCGACGGTTACCCTATCCATTTCGCGACCGCATCGACCATGCCGAGGTGGCGACCCGGAAGCGCTTGGCGTCGAGCCGAACGTGGCCGCTCCTGGGAGAGCGCGCTCTCGCTCTCCAGCTCCGCCGCGCTGAGTCGCGAAACAAAGGGAGCTCCTTTTGAAATCGCTTCGCGGCGCAGCGAAGCGACATCTTTGCTGTCCCGGGAGGTCGCGTCATCCCGAAGAGTCGGCGGCGGTACGCGGGCGCCATGCGGACGCCGACTCGTCTGACATCCCTGCGCTCAAGGAGCGGGCATATGAGTGTTCTGCGACTGCACTCGGCCTGATGAGGCTTGAGCGGCGCCTGCTGGAGAGAACGAGGCGCCGCCGCCGCCACCGCCGCACGAGCCCGTCCGCTCGACCGGACTTCCGCTGGCCCGCGCGAGCTCAAAATGGCCGCCAGCTAAAGTCGCCGAGACCAGTCGCGGATGGACATGGATGAATTCGAGCACGACCAAGGTCGTGCATGAACGAGCACATTGCGTCCTGGGCGTATACCCAGCGGCATAAAGAACTGTCAGCCGTGCTTCCGGAGCTGGCGTTGGCTTTTGAGCTGATCTGAGCTGCAGGCGGCGCAGCCATCGACGTACTTCGTGACCGTTTTTGAACGCCTGCAAATCTCTGCTGCTGTCAAATGGACTTTTTCGAAATTATAGATGCGGACTTTTTATTTTAAGGTATGGGCGCTGTTCGTCGCAGCCGCGCTCCATTACTGTCGGCGTGCCTGTATGGGCGCATTGGCATTGCACGTACGAATCGACAGCCGAATACGAGGTTCAAGCGTAGCCAGTTTTCATCGAGCGCCGGCTGCGGCGAGCTCTGCGTTTGCGGCCTAGTGATGTCTGGCAGCCGCAAACCACGTCCGTGGCGACCCTGACGTTTGGTCGGCGCCTGAAGGCGAGTGCTGCCTGGGTAATGCGTCGGTCGCCCGCGGCTTAGCGATGCCCCAGCTTTCAGCGACGGTCCGACGATTCTCGGCGTTCGCGCGCGAGAGCGTGCGTCGAGAATTTCCGCCGTCGTCTCGCGGTGCGTCGTAGCGTTTGCTCGAGGTGCCGAGGGCGGCGGCCGCCGCCGCTCGTCGAACCGCAAAAACGACTGCTAGTTTTATAAAGCACTTCCCGCTGGCTGTGCGTGCGCTCTCGGGCTCGCCGCGCCGCCCACCTTTTCTGTTTCGTCTTGACTCTTCGATCACACCTGATTGGCCGGCTTGTTCCCATCGCCGGTCGCTGCGAGTGCATTCCAAGTCAACGCCGCCTGTGAGTGAGCCAACCATTCTCACGCCGACGACCTTTTACCCAGCCGATAGATTCCCGTCGCTCGCAGCCCCCCGTCTTAGAGAAAAGCCGTTATTGGCAGACAAAATTAAAACTAAACCTCCGAAGCAACTATAGGTGTCGGCTTCGATCCCTCCTTAGGTTCTAACGCAAGTTGCTACCGAGAACCTTCAGACGCTTCCTTCAAAGCTGTCGCTGCTGCTGTCTCGTCTTCGTCTTCTTGGCCAACAGCTATCGCCATCTTGGCCAATAGCCGTCAGCCATGTTTGCCAACAGCCGTTCCATCCTACCAACGAGATTCGCTTTAAAGCGTTTCTAGATCCCTCGGCTTTCCGTGGCTTCAGGTTGTGAGCATTTCGTTCGGCTGGTGAAAGACGATCGCCTTTTTCTTGGAGCGCTTTCTTAATAGACACTGTAATGCAATGACATTAATAAAATCTCGAACTAGAAACTAGAATGCTTTCTAGCAAACAAAGCGCGTGAATCTTCGGAGCTACCTGCACGGCTGCACGAGTGATTGCTCGTTCGGCTCGTTCTGCTCATTGACTGGCATCGCCTTCAGCAATCCAATCTTGTCTGACTTCACGTCAGTTAGACAGTCTGTGGGGTAAGTTTGGCACTGTTCGCTGTCCAATGCCTCTTAAATAATTACGCAATTCACTTGTTTAGTGCCCTAAAAACATCTAATCTCTATCCAGGCGCCTCACATATGCCACAGAGCTTGAGCTCAGGACCTCGGTCATCGATTGCATTCACCTTGACTCGGTCATCAAAGGCGAGCACCTGAAACCCAACAGCGAAGTATAGCCCAATTTTGCTGCCCTTGGCTGATACTACTGATCGCAAAATCCGCGGCCCGGGCATTTTTTCATAATTTGTTCGAGGACGAAACACTGCTCCTCAGCAATGTGCTAAATTTTGGTTTAGAGCGGCAAAAAAAGTCACAAGAGTTCAGCAGGGAGTTTTTTTTTATTCCCACAGTTCGCCATGGTAAAGAGCTGCTTCATCGTTAGCAGACTCAGCATGTTTGTCAGTATTTGGCTCAATCGCGCGAACAAAAAATTCAGCCTCCAGGTTCAATGTCCACCAATAAAGTCTCGAACCAAGAGACTAGCGTGAGACGACTGCTTAGGGTCCTCAGCCATTATGCAAAGCTTCTGACATCAAATAGCAACAGAGGTTTACGGTTTATGTTTTTCGCAGTCTACTAGTCCTTTCCTTCTGCTCTGCCTCGTTAGTGTGTCATAAAAGGGGCATTTGTATGTCCATGTAATGTATTGTAGTGTATCTCCGTCTGTAACTCCGAAAAGCCACAAATACTATACGGGTGTTACGCAAGAGAGCTTTGTAAGGCGCACTCACAGCCTAAGCGGCTTTCGGTACGCATTCGGTAGCCAACAGACTTCGTCTCACGCAACAAATAGAAAGTGGGAAGCATAGCAAAGTCAGGAGAGCAGTTGAGGTAGTGAGTAGCATGGAAGTAGCAGCTCAGGACCGCTGAAAAGGATAAGCCATAGTCGGCAGCATGAGAATAGTTGTCGTTGCTTAAGAATCGTGGAAGCAAGTTCTACAGCCTAGGACCTGCAGAGCTAAATAATCATGGCATAACTCATAGACACACTTCCTATCCAGCATACGGCCAGTGCCTAGATGCAGATTTATCAAGTTAACTGTAGGTACCCTACAAATGTTGAATTATAATTACAGTCAAGTGCAAGCTAGACTGATGCATAAAAGCCATGCAGGAGTCGAATTCCACAGCACAATATAAAGATTTTTGTTGATTTCAAGTGCTTTTCCCTAATTTTCTTACTATTTGCTAATGAATCAAAAGTATAGAAGAATGGCCATTATTCTCCGAAAACTGCTTTTGTGAAAAGGAAAGACAAATTTGAAATATACCAGTTGCCAGTTAGAAAACAGATAAATTAACACCGGTAGGTTCTCATTTAGTCTGAAAAACAATAAATCAAAATTGGCCTGTATTTTTACTTAATTAATTTATACTCATTTGTATCTTTGCATTGATCCCTGGGAGCTTTCGAGTGCGTCGAGATCTCTACATGCGCTTTCTGCATGTATTGCTCACATCCGTACATGGAAGGCTTTAAACTTTATCAAACTGAATGACGATAAAACCAACTTATAAATTATGGGCAAACCAAGTGTCTCAGAAACTGGAAAGCTAAACGTTCAAATTTGGCTCTGCCAGCATATCTCCTGCTTCATCTGCAAGCAATTTAACTGTTCTGCTCCAAAGATACCTTTAACTTGACGACCACATCAGCTCCGCAGTCATGTATGAAAACTTTCAGCTACATAACATTGCTAAAAATCTGGCTTGCTTAGATAGGGATACTGCATCTGACTTTGTCCATGCACTTATGACATCCCGTCTCGAATTTCGTAATTCACTGCTTATTGATCTACCGGCTCGTGCAACCTGACGCTTATAGTTGTGAAAAGTAGCTAGGCTCGTCTGTCGTGTGAGTTGCAGTTCCTACACCACACCACTTCTCGCCGATTTGCACTGACTTCTAGTCAAGCTGCGCAACGACTTTAAGCTTCTGCCACTCATTTGTAGGTGCTACAGCCTACCTAACAGAGCTTCCCCCACTAACCTAGGCATCACACTGTACGCTTTTCCGGATCAAATTGTATAGCTATGCATTGTACCAACCTCAAATCTTTTGGAGACCATGCCTTTAGTTCGCGTGCTTCCAATGCCTAGAACTCACTCCCCACTGACGGCAAGCCATTCCCTGACTTGACGACATGATTAAAGATGCTTAAAAAGCACCTCTCTATCACAGCATTTAGTGGGTTCTTGTGGTCTGCTCTCTGTGTGCTCCTGCATGATCACACCTGCAGGCTACCACTAGCCATGTTTCACATGTTGGCACTGTGCATGTCACCTTTAACTATCCGCGCATGACATTGTGCATGCTACAACTAATCCTTTGGTCATGCTTTCTAAACAGCATATGTTAAGTGTCCAAAGAAAACTCTCTTGCCTAACAAACTCATAGTTTTTGTAGCCTTGTAGAGTTTCTGACGGATATACATTACATGGCTGAAGAGAATAAAGCTCCAGGTAGGTCACAGGTCAGGTCTCAGCTCGATCGGACTCTGCCAGTATGAATACAAAATCAGGAAGCGACCCGTAGTTTTTCGCTTATTGACATGGATAACATCATTAAAACGAAACCCATTAAATTTGTCAATTTTATTTCAGCTACGTTGGTGTTACAGGTTTTTAGAAAAAATTGTGATTTTGTTTGAATACTTTTATCAGTACTGAGACTTAGTCTGGCACTATTTGTGCTAACCACCAACGTCGAACGTTTGATCAGCTTAATAAAACGTATCAAGTCACGCCTTCGAATGGCGATGGATACGGACTACTTCAATGATGCTAAGCTCTTTGAGGTTGTGAAAGAAACGGCCAATATGGTAAAGAATGACGAGATCGTTGCATAATTTCATTCTGTTTGCAGCCGCCGCTCACCTGTCGAATAAAAGACCTGCGCTTTTCACTGTGTTTATCATTGTCAGCAGTGCTTGCCCCTACCTGATCCTCGCTCCATAAATCGTTATACAGCTCCTGAAAAGCCTGAGCGACATTCGGTGAGAATACTTTAGCTTTGATTGCTCCACGGAATAACTTCTTGTGTAGCATTCAGTTAACTTACGTGGCTTTTTAGAGAATCTAACAGACCGAAAGCTTGCGAAACCACATCTATTCACAGCTACAAGAGAATATAGGAAAACATGCAGGAGAAACTGGCCAATTAGCCTATTCAGCAGCCTTCTTATTTAGCGGTGCAAGCGTCTTAGCAGCTGTCGCAATGCGAAGTATATACAATTTCTCGGAGGACCCCATTCTCGTTCACTGCATTTATCTCGCTTGTGATGAAATTTTTTCCGGCGCCTTTGAAGTGGTGGCCAAATACCTTTCCCAACATGCAGTTTGGAGAGCAAGAGCGTGTTGTTTTCTGAGTGCCGACTGCCTTTATGCTCAAACACCTTGTAATCGGTTCCGTTGACCTTCTTCCAGTCGCCGAATCTACCCGCTGGGAACGAATAAAGTCACGCAAAGAAGGGAAAAGAAAGCATTGGAAAAATCACTTAGTAAGCACCCCCTAAGATATAAGAATAATCCTGCCACGTATGCATCGAAAACGCACATGGCTGAGAGATCGATGCGAGTCGTTTTAAAAGTTCTGCCTTGGGTATACTCACGTGAACGTAGAAGTAACCCGCGCTGCAGGAATAACCAAGAAGGATCTCTGCTGAATGTGCACATAATCTGGGTTTACTGTTCCAAAGTGACCTTTCATTAGACGACCACGGCAACTCCACTGTCAAATGTTATGATACAGTTGCTCCAGAGGCGGCAGGTCTTTCGGAAGTCACAAGGAGACACAGTGAGGGAGTGAACGGTGAATGAGACTTTCCTTTGTTACTATTTTGGAGAAATATACGAAATGCATAAATATACGAGAGCTCAGTAAATCACAGCAGACAGATAAACGGAATGCTTGCCTTGCCGACATTCAATCCTTGATGTCGGAAAACTTGAAAGTAAATTACGATAAAATCGAACTGCTGCTCATAGTACTATCTAAGCATGTGGCTGGATTGAAAGGCTTTGCTCCTCTAGTAGGTGATGCTGTTGTGCGACCATCACCACGTGCTCGAAATTTAGGTGTCGTTTTCGACAGCTGCCTCAATTTTAAAAGCTTCATTCAGAAGACTGCTTCTACAGCTAGCCAATGCATCCGATCCCTATCTAAGCTGTCTCCCGCGGTGGCCAGCAAATAATTTAACTAGCTCCTTAGTTCTGCCTCGGCTTGATTATTGTAACACCCTTTTAGCTGGGCTACCAAAGAAAACAACTATGCCACTGCAGCTAGCTATGAATGTGGCTGCAAGGCTAGTCTTCGAGTCCCAGAGGTTTGAGCACGTGTCTCCTTTGCTAAAAGAACTAGAATGTGAAGCTTGAGTTATTGTCGCGATCAGCACAGAGCGATGGCCGACGAGCAACACCACCAGTTTATTTCACCTCTCTCAGAGAGCAGGGCGAAGCACGACTGTCTTCACCCCTCTCGCCCACCGGAGTCCCCCCCCCACTACCTCGTCATAACAATCACCAATAGCACGTCCCGATTGCCTACCACATCGAGTGTCACAGCCCACTCGTACAATGATCAGGGGCAGTGTTTTCAATTAAATGACACCATAGTATGGATGTCGGTTGATCAACGGATGCAGAGCAAAGTTCTTACGCTGACCCACATGGCCCGCCACGGCTTGGCTCCTTCGTACCTAGCTGAACCGATGCACCAGTTTCAGCCTCTTCGCGCCCTCAGGTCCTGTGTGGACAATAAATTAGCTGTTCCATTCCTCCGCTTAAAGACCGTGGGCGACAGAAGCTTTAGTTAGCTCTGCAGGCCCTGGACTGTGGAACTCGCTCCCACAATTCTTACGAAATGACAACTACTCTCCTGCTACCGACTGTGGCTCATCCTTTTCAGTGGTCCTGAGCTGCTACTTCCATGCTACTCACTACCTCAACTGCTCTCCCGACTTTGCTATGCTTCCCACTTTCTCTTTGTTTCGTGAGACGAAGTCTGTTGGCTACGGAATGTGTACCGAAAGCCGCTTAGGCTGTGAGTGCGCCATACAAAACTCTCCTGCGTAACACCCGTATAGTATTTGTGGCTTGGTAGAGTTACAGACGGAGATACATTACATTACATACGACAAGAAATATAGCATGCATCGGTGGCCTGACGCTTCGCTGCGTCAATGGCTTAACTATTGGTCGCAGGTGAGGCATGTTAATTAGTGTCGATGCGATTCGCTGATGACAAAAACGGAAGCAGCAGACACACACAACACAAGTCTGGCTACTTTCAGCTGTATAACACTGCTAAAATTTGGGCTTTTTTTATAAAAGGTTACCACATCTAAATTGTTCCATGCATTTGTGACTTTCCGTCTGGACTTGTCTCGCTTGCGTACCAGCCTAGCATCTTGGCCAATGTTGCCAATCAGTAATCATACTAACCGGAACTAACCGGAACTAACCGGAACTAACCGGAACTAACCGGAACTAACCGGAACTAACCGGAACTAACCGGAACTAACCGGAACTAACCGGAACTAACCGGAACTAACCGGAACCGTGTCGTCTGTCCGTTTGAGCGCTGGTAGCTCTAGCGTATTCTAGCTTCTGAGTAGGTCTCGATGTCGGATTAATCCCGTGCTCGCTCCGACGCTAATGAGTCCCAGCGGATCGTCCTGGCTCGATTCGCTCTCCTGTTTGTCCCAAGCACACTATCTAAACCCCACGGAGGCAAAGTCCTACATTAATGATACCGTTGAGATCTGCTCCTGCTCAGACCAGGGGACACTTAGCCCCTGCCCCCTTGGCTTCGCAACTGGGTGAAGCTATAGCTGCCTCCTACTAGCGTGGGTCGTTTAGTCATTAAACCGTCAAGTCTGACAAGTTTGGAGAAGACTGGATGTACGCACGTTAGAAAATAAAACGTCCGCAAAACGACAAGTAAACTCACCTATGAAACTGTTCCACATTTCCGTACGCTCTGTGGTTCGCTTGGACTTGTGGCGGTACTTTGTGTACACATTACCACGCAATAAGCGCAACGCTGACTAATTTTGTCGACGAAAGCTGAAGTAGAACCGTGGCCTACTGGGAAAGTTACAAGCGCATCGTCTCCAATCAGAAAGGCTAACCTAAAAATTTTCTGCGCGATGCTTTAGGCTCGATGCTCGTGTTCGCTGGCTAGTGTTTGAACGCTTCACGTGAAGCGGTAAGGTTTCCGGCGCTCATAAGATGATCAGCTGGCGCCCGTGCCCCGGCTGAGCACAATCGACGAGAAATGCCTCGGTTTGTTATTACCATCGATATATTTCATAATTTTTATAGAAAGTAAATGCGAGAGCGACGAGTGGCAGTGTCACTGCTCTTGACTACAGCTGCAAAGATCTTGAATCCAGTTTCATCAACGCGCCCCCACACCCCCGCCGCCCCCACACCCCCGCCGGCGGTCATATCCCGTGGCAAGTCAGACCAACAGCTGACCGCAAAGGTACGTAACGCAGACCTATCTGATTGAGCACATATTCTCTAAGGTTTCAAAAATAAGCACTTTGTGAAGTTTAGCTGTCATCATGAACCCACAGGTATCAGAATGGGTCAGGGAGGGTCGGCAAGTTCCAGGGACCAATAGCATCGTATTACCAAGCATTACCATTACCACGCCACAGTCGCTGGCGTTACCTCTGCTGCTCGCCAGTTTCTTGCTTACCGTCGAGTTTGCCGTTTGTCTTGACTGCCCGCTCTTGGACGTAACGCCAGAACCGCAACAATGGGAGACGTTTCAGCTGTTGATATGTCTTTAGGTATAGCGCTATTTTGCTGGCGCAAATTTAGGACTGTCATTGACATAGCTCGGTTGGGTCTTTTGGCCGCCTCTGTTGCTCGTCCTGGTACGTTTAGGCTATCGGATGCTGACTCAGCGGGCGGGGGGTGGGCCGCGTTCTTCGTGCTAGTCGTGTGCCAAAGATTTTATGTCACGTTTACTAGTATTTTTCTGTTTGAACCGCTAGTGGTGTGCGCTATAGCGCCCGCCTGCCTGCCTGCCTGCCCGCCCGCCCGCCCGCCTGCCCGCCTGCCCGCCCGCCTGCCCGCCTGCCTGCCTGCCTGCAGGACTGAGGTCAGCGACAAATTTGTCGTTCGCTCGTCGCCGCGCTCGCGGCCGCGAGTATCGGCGAGTATCCGTATCGGCGAATGCTGCGTCTCCCGAAATACTGGCGCCCACTGTCGAAATGACCGCACTGTGGGCAATCGTTTGCAGATGACATTATTCGCCTTCAGAAAAAGCAGCAGAAACGCTCGGCCAACCTTCGAGGCGGCAGAGGTCGCGGTGCGAGCGGCCGAGGTCGCGGCGCCGCCGGCGCTAGAGGCGGTTCGTCAGCCGTGCGCCCGTCGCGAGCGAATCCGGGAAGCGCGTGGCGGCTCCGCGGCGGCCGAGCGGCCTCGACAGCAGCCGCGACCGGCAGCCGCGGAGCCGCGAGAGCGGCTTCTCGCGGAGGAGCCACGGCGGCCGCCGGAAGCGTTCGAGTTGCCGGCAAAATCGCCGCGTCGCCACGCCGCCGAGGATCGCTGCTGCGGCAGAACCTACCGGCTCGAATGGCCATGGTCAGGCAGAGATTGCTGCTTAGGAGGCAGGTGAGTGAGCTCGCGCGGGCGTTCGCCCTGCAGCCGAGGCGCCGCAGCCGAGGCGCTGCCGAAGCCGGTGCTGCGTTCTGTCGCTGCTTATGCTGTGCGGCTGGTGGCTCGGTCGGCGTGGTGAGTGAGGCCTCTTGCATCCACGCGAGGTGCTCGCGAAGCGAGCAAGTCGCTCAGCACTTGGCGTAATCAAAGACGGTCGGCTGCGAGCCCCGTGGCTCGCTCTGCCTCCTGCCGAGGCGATGCCGGCTGCAGCAGCAGCAGCCGCCGGCAGAATTCGCCGGCAGTGCTTCTTCGTTGGCCACCGGCTAGCCGGCGATGCTCGGTTCACTTGTAGGCGCCCATCGCAACCATGACCGCCAGAGGCGCGTCGCTTGCCGTAGGGCGATTCGGCGACGTCAGGAGGCGCCTGCAGCAGCAGCGCCGGCTGCAGCAGCAGCGCCGGCTGCAGGCAGCGCGCTCCGCTGCAGCGGAGACAGGGCGAGGTCGGCGCCTGGCTGCGACGGCGACCCTGCCGAGCAGCGGTGCCGTCGCCGCCGCTCATGCAGCAGGCAGGCTGCTGAGCTCGGGGACGACGCTGCTGAGCAGGGTGGTTCGAGCGGCCGATACCCGGCAGCGGCAACGCGAGCAGCGCTTCCAAGTGCAGGGCGCAGCACGCCAGCTGCAGCAGGTGGGTCTTCTGCGCGCACTAGCGCTTCCTGCCGAGGCCCTGTCCCTGCGCCGCACCTGACGGCAGCATTGGCCCACCGCCCGGTATTGCGGAGGCGGTAAAACGCCTTTGACGAGGCATTGGATGGGCAGCCACTCCTGCTGCTGGACAGAGTGTTGGTGCTACTCTCCCTCCGTTTGCTTTGCAGTCTTTTCACGCGAGGCTCTCCCTTGTTGTTGCTTGGATGCGGGATATGGTGCTTGCGAGTGTTATGCTCAGGCTAGCGCAACCTGCTAGCTCGAATGCTGCACAGTGATCAGGCCTAACCCTAACCTTCGTATCGTAGTCGGGGCATTATTTTGCCCAAGCATGCTGCACCTTCATGTGTGCAGCCTGCTACCGGTGCGAGCATGCATGCATGAGCACACACGAGTGAGGCTATCGTTCAGTTGACCAAGGAACCTGTTCGCTGGCTTTTTGCATAGGGACTGATTGATTGATTGATCAATGTACTAATCGATAGGTGACTTGCACATGCCCCATAGGCTCTGTCCGGACTCAAGCAGCCCGGTGCCGACAGACTCAGAGTCGAGTACGTGGCCACTCAGTTCGGTGGGAGCAGCGGCACCGGCTCTCTCTACTCGGACAGTCTGCCGGCTGCTCCCAGACTGGTCAGCGGCGGCACCCCACGCCGCCGTCCCATGGCCACCGCTGCAGCAACGCAGTAAGTGTATAGCGCGGGAGCGAGTTCGAGTTCATGCATCGATGTGCGGTGTTGCAGTGGTACCTGCGAGTGGAGTGTCGCCGGGTTTACCATGTTGCAAACTGGCTCGAGCGCAGCTGCTACCCTCTCTCTCTCTCTGTACCTCATCACCACTCTCTCACTTGCTTTGTTCCTACCTCCCTCTCTCCCTCCCTTCTTCCAGTACAGGCAAGCTGCCCACTCTGATGCCCTTCGCCTAGTCGAGACGCTGCGTGCCCATTAATCTGTCGGGCCACATGTTTGTAGTAGTCAAGCTCGTGCCACGTGGGTTTGCATGTAGCTGTTATATTCCTGCAGAAGCACTGGGGTTGGCATGGTTTTCCAGTTTTATCGGCATGCTGACAGCAGTCTGGTGCAGCAGCAGCAGCAGCTGGCTTGTTTCGTGGCTACCTAGAGGAGGCTGTTGGTAAGAGGGCGCTGCTGCCGACTGAGGTAGCAGCATATGCAGCCAGAAACCTGAAAGCAGCATAGTGTGCCACGACTAGGGGATGCATCCGATGCATTTATGCATTCTGCTCTCCTGCTGGCTATGATGCCGTGCAGCTACAGTGATTAATCCACCGCCGGCAGCCAGCGCTGTGAGAGGCAGCTGCCTGTTTGATTCCCAGCCTGTAGCTCTGCTGGGTTTCTAAGCTTTCAGGTGATAAGTAATATACTGGTGCCATCATAAGTTTGTGCTCATGACCATTCTTACCGGAAAGTGCTGTGCTTTCACTGGTAAATTATACTGTGCTGCTGTCAGGACATGCTGGGTCACATGTGCGAAATTCAGTCCCAGCTGAGTGTGGTTCAGTATTTAATGACCAAATGAGTGGTGGCTTGGGTATATAATAGGCCGTGGCTTCTCCGAAGGCTGTACTCACTCTCCATACCTGGGTTGGCACCGAGAGCAGTCCTGTTTACACCATTCTGTTGTGGCATTTCGCCAGCAGTGACAAAGAGCCTCAAATACGAATGTCTTTGGGTCGACTAGTTGCTGTCAGTGCACTTCACACCCGATAATTCAAAACGTTTTCGGTGGTGTTCAGTATAAGGCCTATGTTTTTGACCATTTTAATGCAGCTGACGTATGATAGTGGTGATGTGTTTAGCTGCCGAAAGATCAGCCTCCATTCACAGTGTGTTTATGATCGATGTCCTCTAGCTGCTTAGAACCAAGAGTACTCAGAGTCATGATATTCAAAATGGCACCATTTTTACAGTTTTTAAGTATTAGTGCTGGTTTATGCACATATATTCATTAAAGAGTTAATCGAGATAGTGAAAATAATACGGCATGTTTGGTTGTCTGAGTCAATTATGCACCCATGTATTACAATTAAATTTAAAATTACTGTATGTATGGGCTGTACACCTATGTATCCGAGCACCCCTGCAAATCCTTCAACTCGAGGTGCAGCCTTTTGACCACTCCTTATGTGTGGGTAAAAACCTTTTCCCAAAAAATCGGGTATTGTATATGGTATGCCAAGGTAATCAGAGCATGCTGTTCACTGATTGACTAACCTATCCTCTTCCTAACCTGGCTGTTATTTGGCTAGCCTCATGCAAGTTCGTTGCTTTTAATGCGAGTGTAATGGTGACTAGTGGGGTCTTATTTTACGTTGAGAGGGCACTAATACAGTTAAAAGCCGTATTTAGAGGGTCGTGAACAGGCTTTCTATGGTAAGTACAAAAATATTCGATTTGTAAATAAAGAATCCTACTTCGCCGAAATTCACCCATCACGGTAGTCTGGAACTGATTGGCCAAGTGGTTAAGGTGCTCGCCCCGATCAAAGTCTGGCCGAGGTCGTGGACTCAAGCCCCGTGGCATATGTGAAGTGCCTGAATGGAGATTAAGTTCTCTTAGGGCACTATACAAATGAGTTAATAACCGCTATAAACAAAGGACGGCTGTAATAGACAGTAATGTTTTCCAATTGAAAACTGTTAAGCTTGATTCGTCAATGCATTTAGGATGACTTAATTTTCGCTTTGTGGATAGCAAATGGTCTTGACAGAGCTGCTTTGTACCGATTGATTAAAGCAGTTACCATAGTGTGCTACTTCTTAGCCCATGCCCGGTACTTTCTTAGTCATGGCAACATTGAGCTTTCTTTTCGCTGCTTAAATGTTGTATGCTTCTGATTTAGCTTCAACGTCTGAGGCTAATTGCTGTCATTTGCAGCAGCTCGGTCTGTAGGCCATCAAGCTGCTATGTCTACTGGCGATCTGCTAGTGCTGCTCGTATAGCCCTTTCTTTGAGCTCATGTACGTTGGGCTCATGGAAACTCGTATTCTCGGTACGGCCGCTTGGCTCGCATTCGACTGTGCTATGCTCTGCCAGATGTCAAAGCAATGCATCACTACTGGCAGTTTGAGATGTCTCTGGTGAGCCGTGATGGTACACTAGGTAAGGCAGTTGCTTTCACGACCTCGAGACCAAGGTCGTGGTTTCGAATCCTGCGGTGGGCGATCCTTTATCGCCACTGCAATTGGTGGTGAAAGCCGTAAAGGCTCTTCTGTCGCTATACAAAAGGAGGCTGTTTAATCAGCTAGGATTTACTTATTTATCCCTTGGTTTGTCTGTCCTGTCTTGTTGTTTATCTGGACTTGTTTGTTCGCTGACTTGCAATGATTGCAGTCACAGATGCTTTTGCACTGTTCCCAAATGCTCACGTGTCGACAGCATCGGCAACATTTGATTACAGAAATGTGGCTCGGCAGTTCAAGAGCGACAGCTATTCAAGTCCTGAGTGGAGTAGGCCTTTGACGAGTCGTGATTTCGAAGCGCCGAGTCCTCATTACAAGGCCAAGAGCAGACCTGCAGTGTCTATCACTGTGCCAGGGTGAGCTGTGCTCTCTGTCTGTCTGTCTCTCCCACACTCACACTCTCTATCTTTCCTCTTTATCTTTCTCTCTACCAGCTGGACTTCACCGAGGCGCAGCTTGTTTTCTTTACTGCTGTTCTCTGCTGCAGCAGTGTCAATTGCCGTGTTTAACTTAGGGTTGTGACTTTGTAGTGAACTTTTGTCTTGTGTCCCGCTACCCTGTCCACCGTGCCACCTGTCTCACCTGCCGTGTCCCCTCGTCTGCTGCAGCTCTCCAAGCGTGCCTAGTGCCGCTACCCTACAGCAACGCCAGCAGCAGCGGGCTGCTGCCTCGGCGCCGCCTGCTCGAGTAGCCGGGGGTGCTGCAGCAGCAGCAGCTGTCGGGGGCCGGCGCCGCGAGCTCGAGCTGCTTGGTCGGATCAAGGAGCTGGAGATCGAGCTAGCTGCCGCTGCCGCCGCGCGGCGGCAGCAGCTTGAGGAGGAGGAGGCAGCCGACGGTGCCGACGATGATCCGGCCGACGACAATGGTGGCTTTGAGGAGTCAGAGGAGGCAGCTATGCCGGAGGAAGAAGAGAACGATGGTGGCGACCCAGCCGAGGAGCATGCTGCCACGGTAAGAGCATGCTGCTGCAGCAGCTCGGAGCTGGCCTTGAGCCACGAGTCCTAGTGGTGGTGGCTGCTGCTTCGGTGTGCATGCAAGCGCGGCGTCATGCCCCGAGCTGCCGATCGGCTGCAGCAAGTCTGCAGCCTGTGTCGTGTGCATGGATTTACGTGTGCACTTGTGAGCTAGCATCGGTCGAAGCTTGCAGGCTGCGATCCCCCTGAGCGGTCGCAGCTGCTGCTGCGCGGTTCTGTTGGTTATTTTGGCAATGAGCTTATTCTGCCGGCAGCCACCCCGTAGTGCTGCTGCTTGTGATGTGCCGACGTAGCCCTGCACTTGAGGTAGGGCGTTCAATTTATGCTCGTAAGTCACGTCTCTCGTGGTACGCGGCCCCGTCGACGTGAGCAGTTGCTCGTGCAGCTCTTACTGTGGGCAGATGCCTTCTTGAGCGGTGCAAACATGCTAGGCCGTTAGTAGTGAGCCGTGATGGCTTACACTAGGTAAGGCAGTTGCTTTTCACTACCTTGAGACCGAGGTCGTGGGTTTGAATCCTGCGTTGGGCGATCCTTTATTGCTGCTGCAAGAGGTGGTGATAGCCGTAAAGGCTCTTCTGTTGCTATACAAAACAGGCTTTTGAATCAGCAAGTAGTTTTTTTTAGAAGTGCGGCCGTGGGTAGTAAGGGGGTGGCTTTAAAAAAGAGTAGAAGGGTAATTCCTGATGTGCCCTTTTTTCTGCAGGTCGCTGCATCTCAAAGGCGGCTCCAAGCATCAGAGTCCAAAAAGGTCAAGCGAAGTACGGAACCCACTGCCGTTGCACATCAGCGCAAAGGCAGCGGCAGCAGTCGGCAGGTGATCTTGTAGTAGCGCTTGCTGCTGCTGCTGACGGCAGTACAAAGCCGGTGCTTCACATTGCGAATTTGCAGCGATTTACCACGGCTAGAAAGGAACAGCCGGTGGCTGCCAGCTCGCAAGGCAAGACCTGCGGCCTGCTTGTAGTAGGGCCACTTTTTTTTCTTTCAAAGGTAGACTTCTGGCCGCCGAGAGCAGCATTCTGGCAGACACTTTTGTCTTGCACAGTAGCCGCTATGCAATAATTAGCTCTTGAGTTGTTTCTGCTGACTTCATTGCGCCGACCGTCTAGTTGTAGATTGGGTTTCTTAATAAACGCAGGCCTAATGTGCTAGCATCTGTTCCTGCGATTGCACTGCCTGTGTTGTTGCCTATTGTGGTCGGTCAGCGTGAGGACGACAAGAGGGCTCTCTGGCAGCAGCCCACTATTTGGAGCCAGAGCCGAACTCGGCAGTATGACGAAAGGTGGATGACCCTGTAGCCAAGTAGCCACCCAGCTTGCTAAGGCTGCAATCGCAATAAGATGGTTGCTATGTAGCCTTGGCTATTTTCTAGCCAGCTTTGATTTAGCTGGTACCATACGTAGCCAGAACACATTCTGCAGAATTGGTTTAGCTAGTAGCCTATGTAAAGGAACGCATGCTTCGCCATGCTGCGCTTTGTTGTCATGTGACAACGAGTTGTGTAGAACCTCGATTTTTTCTCTGTCGACGATTTCTCTGTCGCGACTCGTTTTTGCCCTTCTGTTGTATTTGCTTTATATCGAAGGTTATCTAGATTGTCTTCTGATACACATCACGGTCCAAACGTGTGATACCGCAAGTGTTCGTCCATTTCGTATGAACCCGACGTGGATTTAGCGACTGGCACTGAATGAGACAAGTCTGTACCATGCCTCTGGAAGGATCTGGTTTCAGAATCAAGTAGTGCCGATTGTAAGCTCTATAGGTTTAAAAGAGTGGGCGGCAGTATTAGCAAGTGTGGACAACAGTCACATACTGAGCCCACGCTGCTTTTATCTGACTAGGTCGGTCATCCGTTGGACAGGCTTACAGTATGCAGTTCACATAATCGAATTGGCAAGTTGGTGCAGCTGTGGGAGCTAGAGGTCGTTACGCTGCAGTTTCAATAAAACACCAATCATCCATGGGTTGACAGAGCTTATCTGTTTGTCTACTGCAGCATCCAGATCTCAGCGAGCCACTGTGGGCATCGAGTTCAAATGCTCGTCTAATTACGAATCGGTTTTCGCACCACTCATCTCGTTCTTTTGACTTACTGATTTAACAACCCCATTTGGATAGTGGCAAAAGAGCCATAACGGCTTTCACCACTACATGCAGTTGGCAATTAAATATCGCCCACTGAAGGATTCGAACCTACTACCTCGGTCGTGAAGAGCTAGCACCTTACCTTCTCGGCTGTTACGGTCCATTTACCCATTGCCTAGCATAGAAAATGCTTTTGATGAGGAAATGCATCCACAACTGCCTAGTGAATCGTAAGCTGCAGCACACCTTTACCTGAACTTGTGCTACTTGCACCCGATTTTCTAGTTTTGACGACACTGACCGATGTGGGCACTGGCAGGTTATTATCGAATCACGATTACCAGATGCTGGAACAGCACAGCCTGTAATCTGCTATACTCGAACCACGACTACGAGATGCTGGAAGCCCACAAAGAAAGTGTAAGCTAAAACGAAAGGCCGGACGTTGCTGTGATCAGTACAGGGCATAAATAGCCTGGCACCGGCTGTAATATACAGGAAGGGTTCGAGAACCGTATTCGAATAGCTCTTCTGGCTATTCTGAACGAGTATTGTATGGGCAAATCTTTGACTTCCTACGGTCTCCGGAGTATGTTGCTTGGTCGAAATCTAGATACTATGAACCGTCAGCCTAGCAAAATTAATTATTGACGTTACTACTCTAGATTGGGTATCAGAAGCTCGAGACAAGGTTTGCACTTTAGCCTGCTGAGGTGACTGAATGATAAGGTAACACAATCTCTAGGCACTTAATTTTCATTTACTTTTAAATCGGTGATATCATGCATGATGAAACGTGCATAAACACACAAACGACAATTTTCTCTGACACCAAACGCTTCGAGGAAGGGACGAGTTTTTTAGCTTCCTTACAAGGGTCGTTAAGTCATGGGATGTCGGCTGAGAGGAGTTCCAAGCTTTGAGAGAATGTCAACTATTGCCAGAGCCTCCATAGAATTAGCTGCTGGTTAGTGGCTCCACTCAACGACTTAAGTCAAAAGAGCTGGTAGTACGAAGGAAAGCCTGTGTAGGAAGTATTTCCGATAAGTAGCCTGAGTGTACGAAAAAATGAGATTAAAATAAATTGACAGAACCTTGAACTCGATACGATGAAAAGTGGAAATTCCTGATTAGGTTCGCCCAGACTGGCTAAGCTGTAGGGTTTTGCAGCAGCTGTAAGCTGCTTCTTATTCTACATGCAGGAAAGCATGCTAGTAGTGAGTTCCAGAAGTCTAGGCGAGGTGCAAAAACTCGCCCACACCGTCGCAGGGGTGTCGATTTTAAGTTAGTACGAATTTTTTTTAAATGTTACCGAGCTGAATGTAAGCCGATTTGAAGATGGAGCTGATGCGGTCGTCTAGTGAATGGCCACTTGGAATATAACTCCAGAATTCCGTGCAGATTCCACAGATCTTTGATGTTAAGGGCTAGGCTTTCCCATTTCTGAGTAGCACTGGGTTTATGCACAAGTAGTAGTTTGGTTTCACCACGGTTCAATTTTAAAAAGTTAAAATGAATAGAAATGCAATATCAGTGATATCCAGGGAGTTGAGCTAGTTCGACATGCCAGAAGGCGGGAGGCCTATCCACAGGGCACAAGTACAGCTGCTATTTCATCTGTACGTGTAGTGGAAGCCTGAACTGTGCTTGACAAATTGTGAAATGAGCAAATTGGAGATTGTGAAAATAAATGCACATAGAATAGATCCCCGAGGTGCCCGACACTTTAAAGGCTCGTCAGAAGACCAATGCTCGTTGATATATACGCTCTGCAGTATTTCACGAAGAAGGAATCAATGTAATTGCAGAGTAGTGCCAGTAAAGCCCAGGCGAGATGACATGGGGCTAAAGGTAGACTTGGTGATCCGGGGTGCGACGCTGCCGAGAGAACCAGAAAAAAATCACAAAGAGGCTCTAACACAGACCCAATTCCCGAGAAGGCGGTGCTCACTCCTGTGGAGTTATTGGCAACTTACTCGACCGATTTGGCTCTTTGATATGAGAATTCTGCCGACATTGCAACTGAGAGGCGGGAGGAGAGCTGCCCGCACAGTTTTACTAAGCTTGTGAGTGCAATTAAAACACGTTACTGCATGCTGCGCCTGTACACAGTAAGTTAAAGGGCGTCAACGAACCGAATACCGAAAACTACTTATTTACCAGCGAAACTGGGAGACGGTGCGTTCCGGAACAGGAAGTGGTTGGTGGCACAGCGGACCGCATTTGCTCCGTGCTACGGGCATCCTGTGCGTTGCTTCTTCCGGTAGCTAGGGCCTCGTACCACGCGTAGAGACATGTACGTAAATTGCTGCGTTCTATCCGATTTCCCGCTGCTTAACGACTATCAGACTTGGACTTATATTAATGTTTCATAACCTTAATAGGTCAAAAGACACGAAAGTCACATTTAAGATCACTCTGACCTCCGACCCGAAGTTGCCGTATAAAGTGTGAGTACAATATGTGTGAGTCGATCTTCCTTTTGCGACTAGTATACGTGACCATGACAATTATTTGCGGCCGCTAGAGAAAGAATTAGCGTGGAATTGTTTAGGTTGACCGTACCCGACAAGGCTCCATTCACAGCTGTGATCAAGTTCGCTGCTGAAGAATTTAAAGTACCAGCTGCCACTAGCGCTATCATAACAGATGATGGTATTGGAATAAACCCTGAGAGAACAGCAGGTAAACAGGCTCTAATAATATTTCGACTTGCAGTGTTTTTTACGGAGCCACCCGATTGTGCGCGTGGCTTGCGAAGTGCTTATCATCTATGCTGGATTTCGACCATTGCATAGTGTGCGATATATATAGTCTCGCTCAGAGTATTCTCACGGTTGAAATGTTTATCGTTTGCTTATGTTATATGAGTTTATCCGTCTCTATTATTGTTTCAACGTGTCTTGCTTTGCCAGCATTGGCGTCTGGATTGCGTTCAGTCAATATGCCACATTAGCATCGTTATGTTCGGACTGAACGTTGTACTCGATTACGCTACTACCGTTATTGAATCATTGTACTAAACTAATTGAATGTAATCGGCTTCGCATATTGCCGACAGGCCCTATGTAGCCGTGCACCTTCTTTTGGATGTCGAGATAGCATTTATAATACTAATTTTAACATTTGTTCTAAGCCTATCGTTATAGGTCGGCAGTATGTACCTTGTTTTTACTCGACGAATTCCTCATCCTTCCGTCTCCTTTCTCCCCACCGCCATCCTTCCTCCCTGACTCCCACTTTCTCCCTACCACTCCTTCCTGTACTTCATCATCCCTCGAATCTCCTCCCTTAGATCCCCTTTTTTTCTTGTTTCTGCCCCTCCCTCCCTCTCTGCATTCTCTCCTCTCGCATTCCTACATGTTATAACTCCCCGGGCATATTTCATCAATGTAAGAGAAAACCATTGTTGTTACTACTTGCCATATCGACCATGTCGGGCGCCGAATGTTGTGACTATCAGTACCATCCTTAATCGGTTCCGTTTGTGTAATCAGCATTTTGCATTGTGAATAGTATACGTGGACATCTGTGCAAGCCTTATTTGTGCCATCTTCTGAACGGCGTGGGAATGGTTTGTTGTAACCTCATCTGATAATAGTACTTGGGTAGTAATAATAATAATAACATACATGATAAAGCACACTCAGAGAACTCAATCTCTTTCCAGGCGCTTTACATTTGGGTGAACTGTGCCTGTTCTTAAGTGAGATTCTTACTTTTTGGCTTGGAGTCGTAGTGCAGATGGCTGCTCAGGCCTGTAAGATCTAAGCCAGAAAGTGTGCCTGCTTGATCTGATTTGGTTGCCTAATTCTTTTGCCACGTTCACTTGGTGCTGATTGCAAAAGGCTGATACTCGTTGCCTTTTCAGTATTAGGACTGGCTTTTGGATTCGATGGCTACTTGTTTTATGAAGTCACTTTGACAGTGACCCCTTGCTAGAAGCAAGCCTTTTTATTTAAGTGAAGGAAGTGGAAGGGTGATGTAGGAAATGTTCCAGCAGCTGTTGTGGGCTCCTGCCAGTGCTCAGCCTGCAAGCCAAGTAGTAGGAGAGTGGCTAATACAGTGGACTGAAAGACCATCGATGCCAAAGGCTTCGTGTGGTGTATGCAACAACGCTGGTGCTGTTACAGTATGAATGCCCATGGTTACGTATATGAGCCATGCTATGTGCTCCAGAGAAGCGGTAAATGGAAGTGGGCGCTCACTTCACAGTTGGATAAGGCCAATCGCAAAATGGTGGTAAAGAAGACTGGGTGTGCAGCTGGGCTCGTGTGGGGTGTGCAGCTGCGGTCCTTCTGGCCCGATTCGCTGCACGTTTGTTCTTTAACAGGCAAAGACTCTTCGTTGTTCGTGGGAGTTGATTTTGGGCTGTATAGCTCAAGCACTATCGCTGATGTGAACTTAACACGTGCTTTCATACACATGTTTTTATACTGCACCTTAATCTAGTGTTGGGATAAATAAAGTAAATAAATCCTAGCCGATTAAACAGCCTCTTTTGTATAGCGACAGAAGGGCCTTTATGGCTATCACCACCGCTTGCAGCAGCGGTAAAGGATCGCCCACCGCAGGAATCGAATCCACGACCTCGGTCCCGAGGTCGTGAAAGCAAACGCCTTACCTAGTGTGCCATCACGGCTCACCTGCTCGTGTTTCACGACACTGATCGTGGATTGCAGTAGTTCCTAATAGCCTGCTGCAAGCCGGAGTGATTGCCTGCTGCAAGCAGAATTGAAAGCTCGCGAGGCTCTTCTGCTGCTATCAAATCAGCAGAACATTTGTATCTTTCATAACTTTGATTTGGGCTCAGTGCTTTGTGGTACATCTCTGTTATCTGCATGCAGTGTACTGAAAGCAGTTTGGTTGGATTTATGGTGCCTGCGGTCATGCATGTCGGCTGCAATTGTACGTGAGCTGGGCTGCAGCGATCAAACAATTTAAAGTGTCCCCAAAGACATGTATGTGAGGCCTCTTTTGTATTAAAGACTCCGTGTTGCATCTCCTATCGTTCCTTGCTCCATTGATGCTGTTGGGCACTGTGCACTGAGCCTAACGTGATAGTAAATGAGATACTGGTATCAGTCTTACTTCTATGAATAAGTATCAATAATAATTCAAGTTGTAATAATAGGTTGGTTGTTTAGCACCATAAGGAAATTATTGATCTTGAAGCTATTGAGTTATTAATAATAGATATATATCCAGGCGCTTTACAACTCACTGTATGAAAATCAATAACCAAGTGCAAGTGACTTAGACGAAAAGCAAGTAAAACCAAACAAAACAAGCATAAAGACACTCGTGGCCACTAGTTGGGAGGACCTCTGGCCAGTGACCTGCTCTGGATCATTGACAGGTAAGCTTGCTAAGTTTATAGAACTAGAAAAAAGACACCGGTTCAAAGGGAAAGCTGAGAAGGACAGGTGCATCTTTAGCTGCCTAAATGATGCATGGTCATTGCAGCTAATGATTGTAGCCAGATGTGAGATCCAGACTTTCTGTGCACATGAGCTGATTAAGCTCGATGAGCTGATTGAGCTCTGAATGCTCGAGTACCAAAATACTTCAATTTAGTGTGATAGGCATGAGATGACTTATAATATTATTAATAATAATAATGATAGTACAGTAGTAAAGCACCCTCAGGGAATGGAATATATTTCTAGGTACTTTGCATATGCTGTAAAGGCAGCATGATCAAATGATTAGTGGTAACATGCGCGATGTTATCAAGCATGACATACTTAAGAGGTGACAGGCACAGTGTCAGCATGTTAAGCATGGTTAGGGGTAGTATGCACACACAAGGACGAATCACGAGAACCCAATAAAAATGCTGCTATAAACAGGTGCGTTGTAAGCTTCTTTTAAAATATCGTCATGTCAGGGAATGTCGTGAAGTCAGTCGGGAGGTAGTTCCAGGCTTTGAGAGGATACGAACTAAAGACACGGTCTCCAAAGGCTTCGAGGTTCGTTTGTGTAAGCTGACTGGAAGTTACTGTCCAGGTTTTAGTTTTCAATATACGAGTTCAGCTGGCCACAACTCTTTCCAGTGTTTTGATATGAACGGTAGAAGGGAGACTGGGCAGAAGCTGCTCAAGTCCTCTTGGTCTAGTGTTGCTTTCTTAATTAATCAACTAGCAACAGCCTTTTTTAAAGGTCCGGGGACATTACCTGAGGCTAAGGCTATTACCCTCCCTCCCTCCCTCCCTCCCTCCCTCCCTCCCTCCCTCCCTCCCTCCCTCCCTCCCTCCCTCCCTCCCCCTCCCTCCTCCCTCCCTCCCTCCCTCCCTCCCTCCCTCCCTCCCTCCCTCCCTCCCTCCCTCCCTCCCTCCCTCTCTCCCCTCTCCCTGCCTCCCGCCCTCCCTCCCTCCCTCCCTCCCTCCCTCCCTCCCTCCCTCCCTCCCTCCCTCACTCTCTCCCTCCCTCCCTCCCTCCCTCCCTCCCTCCCTCCCTCCCTCCCTCCCTCCCTCCCTCCCTCTCTCTCTCTCTCTCTCTCTCTCTCTCTCTCTCTCTCTCTCTCTCTCTCTCTCTCTCTCTCTCTCTCTCTCTCTCTCTCTGACCTGATCACTCAGCTAGTCAATCGGTATATGGGTGAGTTATCGTCAACTGGAAGTTGCGATATGCTTTTGAGGACCCTATATACGACAGTTGATATGCGGCTTTTGTCGCTAGAATGCCGAAGCGTTACTCTAAGATTGGTTTGTGTCAGCAGTGCCTGTCTCAAATGGTAATTGGAGTCAAACAGACCACATTCTGTCTTGACCTTCTGTCATCATCATGTAAGTACCGGAAAGGTTTTTGAACTCCTTTGTTTTTAAGTTATGCTTGAACATAAACGTCTTCCTTCTCACTAACTAAAAGGCTTCTCAAAAAGCCTCACGAAGAGCAGCCCGATTGTCGCCAGTACAATTACTGCCGTAGTGTGTCGAATATGTTTAACGTCGTCTAAGTTATTGATTCCTCGAGCTCTGCCTGAAATGTAGGTATTCTTTAATGTTGAAAATGTTGTAAGGTTAGCATGTACCCATAATATGGAGGAGGTTATCAAACTCGTGTATACTTGTGGCAATCAATATCTGAAGCTAGTAATCAGTAGAGTTGACAGAGGCTGACTTTTTAAATGTCTGAGAATATACTGCCTTATCGTCCCTAATATTGCGGAAGACTCTAAATGCATTATAGTAGCTTGAAGAAAGGAAAGAACAAGAGCTGTTTGAATTTGTGCGGTATCTTTTTTCAGTGATGTTCTATATCTAGTCCAATGGAGTGTTGGACCGACGTGGTTATTGGCTTGTGAAAGGTGTTGAAATCAAATGGAAGTGTTAACTTGGAGTGTGTGCTATATGCCGGAACATCTGCTTTGCTTGCAACTCTCATTTGTTTTGGTAAGCGGCCATGTTATCTCATGGTAATTTGATTTGTAGGCGAAGTGTTCGTTCGACATGGTGGAGAGCTGCGGTTGATTCCTCGTGACCGAGTCGGGTCAACGTGATGCAGGAGCAAAATAATGAACTAGTCCTTACACAACTTGGCATCATCAGTTATTGCCACTGTGCCAGCTATTGCATTCGCCGATGAAGCGTACACATTCGTGTTTTGGGCTTTATTTGAAGAAGCCCGGATAATGGATAAATGAAAGGAGGTCAAAGCTAATAATAAAATGGTACTACGTGGCTGTTCTGGCAGTCATGTTTGTGTAGCATCTTCATCTGTACCTCGTGTGAACCTCAAACCTCAAATCCCTTGGAGACTGTACCTTTAGTTCGTATGCTCCCAAAGCCTGGCTGTCACTCCCGACTGATGCCTCGACATGCCTTGACTTTACGACGTTTAAAAAGTAGCTAAAATGCACCTGTCTATGGCAGCATTTATTAAGTCCTTGTCATCTGTCCTTTGTGTGCTTCTTCGAGCTGATGCTGTGCCTGCTGCTACTAACCATATCTACATGTTGACCGTGTGCATGATACACCTAATAATATTATGCTTGATGGGCATTGGGCATGTTACCACTGATCATTTGGTCATGCTTCCTTTACAGTATTTTGAAGTGCCTAGTGAGTGATTAAGTTCTCTGAGGGTGCTATGCAAATGTATTATTATTAGTATTATTATTATTGTATACTTTTGAGGATTAATTCATCATGGAGTCAGTTTTTATGATTCTGGAGTACTCTATTCAGAAGAACTCGACTATTGCGATTGTGACTATGTTGAGTTTTGTTTCGAGTTTGCTTGGGTGGCTGCGATCCTTCTTGTATATGGCCAGACTGATATCACTCAGCCTGTTTGTACAAGAATCAAGCCCCAGCTAATCGGCTAGTATAAATCCGTCGTAAAGCTGTAGTCCTTTTACCCATACAAGTACTCGCTTTTTATGACCGTCTGCAGAGCACTATAGGCAGCTGGATGGCAGCTTTGATCCCAACTGAGAGTGCTGACAGCCTCAAAGAAACTTGGCCCACAGCAAGCCTGGAAAGAAATCGTATCGACTTTGTCTAGTTTGCACTTGACTTGTACCATTGCGACAGTTCTTGCTGTGGGAATCCCTAAGAATGCCTTACATGCTGTTCCAGCCGACGTATAAAGAGAAACGGCTGCAGGAAGGAGACATAGCACGTGACCGTTGTCACGGCTGGCAGTGAACCGATTGGTGACAACTCATCTGAATATAATCATAAGCAGCTATGACTTTAAAGTAAAGTAAAAGGTAAAGGGCAGCTTATTTAAGAGGCTCATTTATTTAGGTGTCTGACAGAAGAACTTAAGCAGCTGTCACGTCCACTTGCAATAGGTATTGCAAAACGCCTGCTGAAGGACTGAACCCACGACCCGCGGGTCTCCCTAAAGTCAGAGCACCGTACCCAAAGGTTAGCCTGGTAATGGCTACTTTAAAAACTCGCTGAATGTCCCCAATCAAATGTCTCAGTTATAAAATCGAGGTCACTGCCATATCGACATGTGAGGTTCGTATCGCCTGTGACTATTTTGTTTCCAACCAAGAACTCGTTTCTCTAGGTTTTGCTTGACCACTTCTAATCACTCAGCCTAGCCACTGTTTAGATTTGCTCACCAAAATCTTCTTAGTGATGAGCCACTATCGATGGCATGTGATATTTTATGTTCACACTTATGAAATCAGTGATTGCAGAGGCAAAGCTGCCACCCCCTGGCCTAGTAGGTGGGAGCCGAGTCGAATACCCGGTCAGTGGCCATGGCCTATCTGACTGGCCATTTCGACGTCATTACGGCCAATCTTTACTTGCCGCAAGCACAGGGCAGGGAGGCTTCCAGACCCCTTTACAGAGTGGCTCTGCCCCCAGACCCCTGTGCCACCCTGGGGGCCAAATCCTGTCTGCCTCTGAGTGATTGTTTGGCCTGCTATCAATTTATGACAGCATTTAGTGGGTCCCCGTGATTTGCCCTCTATGTGCTCATGCGTGCTGACATTGTTGCATGCCACCACTAACCACACTTGCATGCTTACCCTGTGCATGTCACCTCAAACCGTAGGAATCTGCTGCAGCAACTGAGAAGCTGATTGCTTGCCTTGCCGACATTCGATCCTGGATGTCGGGAAACTAAATTACGATAAAATCGAACTGCTGCTCATAGTACTATCTAAGCATGTGGCTGGATTAAAAGGCTCTGCTCTTCTAGGAGATGCTGTTGTGCGACCATCACCACGTGCTCGAAATTTAGGTGTCGTTTTCGACAGCTGCCTCAATTTTAAAAGCTTCATTCAGAAGACTGCTTCTACAGCTAGCCATCACGTCCGATCCCTATCCAAGATTAGAAGCTGTCTTCCACAGTGGCTGTCAAAAAATTTAACTAGCTCCTTAGTTCTGTCTCGGCTTGATCATTGTAATTTCCTTTTGGCTGGGCTACCAAAGAAAGCAACTAGGCCACTGCAGCTGACTATGAATATTGCTGCAAGGCTAGTCTTCAAGTCCCAGAGGTTTGAGCACGTGTCTCCTTTGCTTAAAGAGCTAGGATGGTTGCCGGTTGAGCAACGGATACAGAGCCAAGTTCTTTCGCTGACCCACAAGGCCCGCCACGGCTTGGCTCCTTCGTACCTAGCTGAACTGCTGCATCAGTTTAAGCCTGTTCGCCCCCTCAGGTCCTGTGTGGACAATAAATTAGCTGTTCCATTCTTCCGCTTCAAGACCGTTGGTGACAGAAGCTTTAGCTCTGCAGGTCCTAGACTGTGGAACTCACTTCCTCAATTCTTACGAAACGACAACTACTCTCCTGCTGCCGACTATGGCTTATCCTTTTCAGCAGTCCTGAGCTGCCACTTCCATGCTACTCACTACCTCAACTGCTCTCCTGACTCTGCTATGCTTCCCACTTTCACTTTGTTTCGTGAGACGAAGTCTGTTGGCTACCGAATGCGTACCGAAAGCCACTTAGGCTGATTCTCCTGCGTAACACCAACGTAGTCTTTATGGCTTTGTGAAGTTACAGACGGAGATACATTACATTACATAGCCATGTTGTTTATTGAGCAGGCTACCACTTCTAACCATTCCATCGTGCTTCCTATGCAGCAACGGTAAAGCACATAGAAAGAGATTGAGTTCTCTGAAGATGCTTTATCAAATATGTTATTATTATTATTATTATTACCATCTCATAGTCAACTTGCTTGCATTCAGCTAGAACCAGCATGTTCGTTTTCGAACTCACATTGTTCTACTGATATTGTAGACATCTTCTCTTTATTCCATGTGTTTTCTGGTCATATCGGTAATCCAATCATGCATGAGCCTGTTGGACACCATGATTTAAGAAGCCTTCATTAAGTTATGCATGTCCTTGCCAGCTCTTCACGAACAGAGATAGTGTGCATCAGGGACTATGGTTAGTTATCAATGTCACATCTTGTTTAAGTGTACAGAACGAGATATGGTTCTCTTTGGGCACTACAAATATGTATTATTATTATTATTATTATTATTATTATTATTATTACTATCAGTACGCAATGCAGTAGCTCGGCTAGTATTTGTAATCCAATTGAATTAGCCATATTTCCTTGCTCAAGTGACTGGCTGGTTTCCAGAAATCTTGCTAGCAGCCAACATCAGAATTTGCTCAGCGACTACGACCGGTTCCTCTAGTGCTTCTAGCGACGACTCGAGACTTCCGATGAGCCGCTGGCGTCTGGACACATTCTATGTCTATGAGCCTGACCTGCCGAAGAAGCTTCACCGAGTCTGTATAGGAAAAGGAAAGGTGGCAGCAGAAGCAGCAGGTGACAGCTACAGCTAGTCAAGCTACCGCAAGGCACGCCCCACAAATATGTCTGGGTGTCACGTGGTCACTCTCGTGGTAGGAAAGCCGCCGCCAGACTCCAGGCGCTCGATTGGTTGGTCTTGCGAAGCCGAAACAGCTCACATCTGCCGGGGCATCTCGAAGGCGGATTCCCCAGCTAGGACTGCAGGGTTGTCTCCACCCGCTGTCCTCCTGCAACTTTTACCCTGCTCTCCTCCGGTCCTCAACTCCTGGAATTCGCCACCACTGAGCGACAGCCGCGTCTTGACGTAGCCGTTGGGGGGGAGGGGGTCGATCTAATGCCTTGCAACTGGACGTGCTGTGCATGTTTGGCACACATTCCTGCCCGGGCTTCGAGGCGCAGGCTTCGACGGGGGAGTCACATTTGGCAAGCGCCGAGCAGGAAGCCGTACGCTTGACCGCCGCCTCGAAGGCTTCGAGCTCATGGACTCGAGTTTGAAGAACTCCTTGGTGGGGCCGCGCCGCCGCGCTCTCTGGCAGTCTGGGGCAAAGCCTGAACCGAACTGCTCGCCGACGCTCTGCAGGTGCTGCGTCTGTCTGCCCGCGGCACTAGCAGCAGTCAAGAAAACTAATTCGAAATCCTCGTTGATTAGATTTGTTAGCAACTTCAGCAAGGAGTAAACAGGCAAGGCTTGCGATTCTAATAGCTTTCCAGAGATTTAATATACCTTCAAGTTCTAAAAGCAACGTTTGAGCGCTCGCTAAATAATGGCCGACCGAGCTCTTGAAATGTCAGCTTGCGACTTCCTGCAAGAGATTTCAAGTTGCAAAGGCACCGGAATTGCTTATGGTGGCATCGAGCATTCTGCGATGACATTTTAAACTAATGTTTTTAAACGCGAAATGAGCGTTAACAGTTGCATCGCCCTACCAGCGGTGCTAAAGTGTTTTCATACTTTTAACTAATATGGGCAGACGGTTGCAGCACATCCACGATCAAAAAGATGGCGGTTTAAAAACTGCACCGAGGTCTTGCCAAACTAGCTATAATAAATTGTAAAATTTGTTGATCTGCATCTCAAGTAGCGCGTGGTAAACAAGGGCAAGGAATAGAAAAATGTTAGCTGATTTTACAGCCTCATTTATATAGCGGCAGAAGAGCCATAACACTCATCGCCTACGCTTGCAGTAGACAGTAAAGAGGCGCCCTCTGTAGGACTCTAACCCACGACCAGGGTCGTGAATAGCGAGAACCTCATCTGAGTGAATGGACAACATCTAGGCAATGCCTGTTAAGCACTTCATCAATTCCATCATGCGACGCTACGATTATTAATGCCACGAACCTATAAAATGGCACAAAAGCTACGCTGTGGCCAATGTGTAACTAACTCGCTTTGTTAATATTGAATCTTACATAAATTCCAGTAAAAAAACACAACTTTTGAAACTTTCAAATGACCTTTATAAAAATGACAATAACATAAACTTGAATAAAAATAGCACAATAGAAACTACATAGAAATATACTTTGGAAATAGTATATTTTATAAAATTAATAAGCAGACTCGAACGACTAGTGACCTAAGCCTTTTTACCCTTAGTATAATTTCATACGCGCCCGATTCAAGGTTTGTCATAAGAAGTATATTCAATATTCTTGGCATAAGTCATCTAGAAATATGCTATAGTAGGGCGCATTTTTGCACTGAATAAACCACGATTAGCCTTGAGATGTTGGGTACACTGCAATATGAGCTATAAATTGACCCTTCTAAAGGAAAGGTCAACGGGCTCTCCCGAGCCAGACAGCCAATCACAGAAGGGCGTCGCGCCAGATTGGCACAGAGGGCTGCCATCCCACAGCTATATCACCATTCCCAGCTTCGGGTGTAGAGTTAAGGTGACATAAGGTAAAGAGAGCTGAACTCTGTACGAGTGGCTTCTCGCGATGTCCGCGTTTAGTAATGACAAATATGAAACATTGAATGAAATTGTCTTATAAGTTCGCTCTACGTTGCCTTACCCCCACAGTATATTTATTTGATTATTATGGATGAAAGCGATAAGAAATATTTCTCTGCTAATAGTAGATAAACTTAGAAAATTGCAATCGTCCCAGTCTAGATCTAGTTGAACTGGGCATTCAAGGTTTACAAGGAGAACGGATTCATTGAATCAATCATCTACTAAGCCTCGTGCTGAGAGAAAGTCGTTCGAAACTGTGACGGCCGTTCAAAGTTCGAGTTTTGAACGAGATTCAGTTTTCTGAGAGCGCTATACAAATATATTTTTTTACAACTATTATGATCCTATCCTATATATTTTGGCAGCTCTCCGGCCTAGACCTCAAATCAACTCCAATGCCAACGCTGAATCCAGAGTCGCAACTGTCTGCCTATTTCGTGGTGCCGGCTTTTATACCTCCTCGGCCAGAGATTAACGCGTGATCGTGACTAATGGTTACCAGACATAATCTGGCTGGTTTAGCTGGCACTGCCGTTTTAATGGCAAGCTACCGATACGCCCAGGAGAAGCGAAGTCTTGCTGTCATTGCTACTACTAATTACTAGTACTCAGAATATCGCCTGTCGAATAGAGAAGTAAGAGGTATCACGAATATGTATTTATGCCTGCATCTCTGTGTGTAGCACCGAAAAGTCGCTGCGTAAGTGTTTTTCAGGACAGTATTTAGTGTGGCCCATTCAAAACCTGTGCGGTTTTTCGTGCGACTTCGGCAGTCAAAGACTTCATATAACGTAATAAAGAGATCGGTGGAAGCGTAGCTTAGTCAGCACAGTCGAGGAAGTGAGTAACGCCGATTAAGTTGCCGGCGGCGTTTGGGTAAAGTGGGAATGTGGACTCCAAGCTAGAAGCGAATGAATTTTGGAGTGAGCTCCCCAGTTCAATAATAACAATAAAAAAAGTAATGCATTTGTTTTAGGGCCGTCAGAGAACTCAATCTCTTTCTTGGCACTTTGCATTTGCTGCAAAGGAAGCATAATCGAATGGCTAGTGGTCGCATGCTCAATAAACAACAAGAGTGATTCGCGACCTCGGTCCCGAGGTCATGGGTTCGAATCCTGCAGTGGGTGATTCCTTATCACCTCGGCAAGCATTCGTGATAGCCATAAAGGCTCTTCTGTCGTTAGACAAAAGAGGCTATTAAATCTGCCAATGTTTACTATTTTATAAATGCACAGGGTCAGCATGCAAGTATATTTAGTAGCAGCATGCATAGTGTCAGCACGCATAGGCACATACAGGACGAATCGAAGGGACCCACTAAATGTTGTGATAAATAGATGCATTTTTAGCTTCTTTTTAAATGTATCCCTGTCTAAACAAGCCTGAATTTTAGCAATGTTATGTAGCTGAAAGTAGGCAGACTTATTTGTGGAGCTGATATGATCGTCAAATAAAAAGTCGATTTGGAATGACATCTACATTCCGTGCAGATTCAACGAGAGATATGCTGGCAAAGCGGAGTTTTGAGCGCTAATATTTTCAATTTATGTGTCAAAACGGGTTTCCCATAATTAGTAAGTTGGTGTTATAATCATTCAAAGTAAGAAAGTTTGCTGCCATCCGTTTGCGGATGTCATCAGTACATGCAGCGAGGGAGTTCCGAGTTCGACAAGCAGTAGGGTTGGAAGGGATGAAAGCAAAGGTACAACTGAGTTTCATCTGCATTAAAGCGAAAGCCTAGATTGCGCCAGGCAATCACACCGGAAACGACGGCAAAGGGAAATTCTTGGTCACCAACAGTCTTCGAGTAAAAGAATGGTACACACAGTTCGTTTTAATGGTTAGACCTGCGGGCACGAAGGGCTGAAATCATTGCAGCAGTTTAGGCAGGCAAGTAGATATAAAATGAATGGCATGTGGCCTAGGGCTCGATCGAATGACGTCATCAATTAAACAAATCGTCCTCCGATAAACAATCTCGCTTCCGCTCGATCGTTTCGCGAGATTGTTTATCGGAGGACGATTTGTTTAATTGATGACATCATTCGATCGAGCCCTAGGCTACATGCCATTCATTTTATATCTACTAAGAGTTGTTTAGGTTGATAAACGTAACTTTTACCCTTTATAATAAATAAAACGTTTAATGTTTTTGCGACTCGAACCCGTGCTCGTCTCGTCCAGAGGCAAAAAGCGTTAACCATTGATCCAATACGTATATTGGATGTCCGAGTAAAATTCACATCTCGTATATGAACTTTACCGTACTGCAGCCTCTCACCCTCACTCCGCCCACACCTCCCTCCCTGCGGCGCTGAAATACTTACCTTTATAATTAAATTTCCAAGGGTTGATCCATCGTGATATCCTAAAATACTTGTCATGCATCTGATAAACAGTTTATTAAATGATGAAAACGCCAAACCCCGAGCCGTGTCACCCGCTGGGCATCGACGCGAGCTCTTAAGAAAGATATAGGATAGACTATCAAACAAGTCACCCTCTGGGCATCGACTTGCACTAAGATTTGTGGCGATAGAAATGATACAATCCATGCAGTTATTAATTGTTACACACATTCCTCTCTGAGCTGTGTCACTCTCTGGGCATCAACACGAGCTTCCAAGAAAGATGCAGGATAGACGATCGTACAAGTCACCATTTAGGCATCGACTTGTACTAAACAAGAACGACAAGGATAGACGATCGTACAAGTCACCATTTAGGCATCGACTTGTACTAAACAAGAATGACAAGGATGGACGATCGAACAAGTCACCCTCTGGGCATCGACTTGAACTAGACGAGAATGACAAGGATAGACGACGACGAACGAATCGACACAATCAATGTCAAGTTTTTGGATGGTTGGCATCCGACTTAGCTCATCAAACATCAAATCTATGGATTTATTGATAATTTCTAAAGTTTCTGAAAACGTCTGCAAGTATTCACTCACAGTTATGTCTTCTACAACTGTTATATCATCATCAAAATACTGATCGTCGAAAACGAACTCTTAGGTCATTGCAGGAGGCCATTTTGGAAAGGAAGATAACTCCTACTCACGTGATCTATCAGGTGTTCCCAGTGGTCTAAATTTAGTAACTGACGTCATACCATTCATTTACATGCTATTTGGATTTGTGCTATTGATAAAACGATTTTTATTCTCAAATTAATATAGGGCAATGTCAGACCTTCGAAGTAAATATTCAAATACCAAGTATTATCAAATACTTTTAGACAATGATAGAATTAAAGGTTGCTTAAATAAACTAATAAGAGTTAAATACTGTTTTCAATGTCTAGGCATCTTACTATCTCTTGCAATTACAGTAACAAGTACTACCTACATTCAAAAGCATGAGGATCTTTCTCACGTTGTAACAGTATTAGGTGCTTTATCAACAATGATAATCTCAATAGATAGTACAATATCACAAATTGATAGAAGGAAAAGATCTACTCTTCAAGCAAATCATAACTTAGTATCAAAGATTCTTGATGCTTTAGATGATGATAACATAGCTAAAGAAGAATTCAATGAAATATTAATTGATTCATTAGAAAATATAAGTGATACTAAGGCTTAATAACTTGTAACTCCTCTCAAACAAAACACACACTTCTCTTAACATCATTTACGAAATATCTAGCCGGTTGTTCTTGCAATACCATTATTCTAACAATATTATGTTTAGTTAAACTCCATATTGGATCTGTAGCTCTTCTTCTCTTTTCATCTTCTCCTTCACCTGGTTCTAATAAATATCAAACAGTTGTTCCAAGTTCTAATAACTGTTCTTGTTCTCCTACTTTTCTATGATATTTTGGTTGCTTTAGTTTAACTTTTTCTTTTTTTATTGCTTTAGTAGGTTTTTCACCAGTTGCTTTTGTAATGCTATTATTTAGATACTCAATGATCTTTGGTAGATTATAAATCCACTCTCTGTTTCTAGTATATTCTTCTTTATTGACACTTTCTATTTCTTTTTCATACTGAGCAATAAATGCTTTCTCAGCAACTGTTCTATTCATTCTTTCAACTAATGCAGCACTCTTTTTACTAGTACCTTCAATGGTTTGTGTTTCATGTTTTTCATTCCTTAAGCAAACTCTCCTTTAAACTCTGATCCTGGATCAACTGTCATTTTCTTTGGCCATTTCAAAGGACCTTTATTGCAAATATCTATTATTGCTTTTGTTACTTCCTTAGAAGACTTTGTTTTAAGAGGTCTTGAATCTTTATATCTACTAGCAACATCAAACTCACTCAGTGCATATTTATATCCAGAATCATTAGGCATGTATAGAATGTCTGCTTGATGATTTTTATTTGGCTCAACAATATTACAAAAACCTTGTGGAATATTCTTAGGTCTTGGTTTGAATACTTGACTTATATCTGAGTCAGAATTGAATTTACCTTCTTTTTTTCTTTCATTTAGAGTTAAAAATGACATTCTATAGAGAATGGAAATATTTTGTAAAACGTGTTTAAATACATTTAATGAAACTGAATATCTTGAAGAAAATCATCCTCATTGTCATATGAAAAAGAAAAGACCAAAAAAAATGAAATACGTTGTGATATCTGTGATAAAGATATGCAAGAAACAGAATTTGATTCTAGTCTTATGCGTAATAATACAACTATAATTTGTTCATACTGCAACATACATTTCAATTCATTTAAAAAAGTTAGATCAAATAAATTATATTCATTAGTAAAGGAACACTTAAAAACAATGTTGCTCTACATCTTTACATCATTGTCTAGAGCATGAAGCTATCCGTACTATTTCAAAACTATTTCTTCTTATTAAAGGTAAACGTAAAGCAACAAAGTTAAAAGAATTAATAGTTTTAATATTTCATTTGTACTTTTCAGGAGGGTACATAACGGACCAAGATGTTTACTCTTATTTTTCCAATTATATCAATGAAGAAATACTCTGTTGAAAGTCTTGTAAAATATACATAATACTTTAAGTCCACACCTGTTAGAGAAGTATTTATTGCTCTTACATCTCCAGATATAGCAGTTGTATCAGTATTAGGTTTTTGTAACATACAGTTAGATGATCCAACAACCATAACATTTAATATAATTATAGGTGGAGCTGTTTTATTTGTCCATGAATAAGGTGTTGATAGGTTTAGTATTGAGTTTTTTGCATTGAGATCAATTGATAGACCTAGTACTTCTGTTATTTTTTAAGTATTTTATCTACATAAGATTTAGCCGCAACGTCAAAAGGATTAACAGGATTTGCAACATAAGTTATGGAATATCCTCCCATATCAATATTTGTTGTTGAAGGAAATGCTTTTAATAACACATCTAGTTTCATTCCACCATACGTAACACAATAATCATCATTTAGTACTACTGATTTGCTATTACCTGAGTTCCAATAAGTAGATGTTATAGCATAGCTATTCATGTTTAAATCTCCAGTCATTGTATCACCATTTCTTATAACATAATTACTTACTTGACTAACATTAACAGCGTCAGTAGGATTAACACCTGCTCCAAGATTAGTAATTGTTTTACCTCCAAGATTAAGTTTTTTTCCTGTATTAACAACAATTTTAGCATTTGCATAAGATTTTATTACTACATGAGAGTCATTAATTGGATCAGATAGATTAACAATTCAATTTCCATTTGCATTTAAATCTGAAATTATAATACCCTAACCTTTTGATACATTATCCAAGTGTGAAACTTGCTCATTTTCTATATATTCATTAATTAATATTTTACTTTTATTTAATACTTCTCTAACTACTGGAACAATTCTTGAAAATCTAAATGGATCTTCTTCTTTAACTACTTGTATCTCAACTTTTTTTATATAATATTTTATATCGAAACCAAAACTTGTTGTTGTTAAATTGACCATAATCACTTATTATATCAAATTCAATTCAATTCAAATCATAATATTTCTCATCTTTAAGTAAATACATAAATAATGGTTCTCTTATAGGCATATCAAAAGCATAACTCGCTGTTATTCTAACTGTTCCAGCTGCAACATAATCTTTAGGAGGTTCTTTGCAATTCAAACCTTCAACGAAGATTTCAAATTCACTATAAAAACATCTGCTTAATTTCAATACATGTAATCCTAATAAACATTGAGCTAGGTATTGTTATGGTATACATTTTTTAACTATACTACGACTCCATAAACATTGTATCTCAATTAACGTGTCTTCATCTATAACTCCATCAGGTGAATATCTATAAGCTCCATCACTAGTAAAACACTCATTTGAATTTTTAATATTTCTATCTAATTTCATTTTTAAATATTTCGCAGCTATTGGCTCAAATACCTTACCAAATAACATTTTCGCAAATTTCATAGGTTGAGAATTTGAAATATATTTTTTTAGTTTTCTATTTGCAATTAATTCTATATCACAATCAATTTGTGAACCAAAAACTATATCATTTCCTAAAACAGAATAGACTTATGATCCACCAATATCTAAACTCATAGCTCTCTTCCATTCATCTGACCTTGAATGAAATAATTTGTTTTTTAGCATTATATCTAGGTATTGTACTTTTATTAAAAATCTTTTCTATCGTAAGCCATCATTCCTTTGCTGCATGTAAAGTTAGCACCACTGCCATTTGAAGTTAATTCAGCACTATTCTCACAAATAGTCAAATAGTGAAGCATTATTTGAGTTCCATCATTTGGTAAGGCAGTATTAAATTCAACAGTTACATCAAGTCTATAAGTTACTCTAAGTGGCTCATCATTATATTGCAGATCGCTAACATGAATAGGGTATAGAGTTAGCCATTCAGGGTAAGTAATGCCAACAGATTCTGTAACTTCATTAACTCCAAGATCTTGTTTTCTAAAAGTTGTGAAATCCGTGAAAGAAGGAGCACATTTTCCTTTCTTAAAATCATTGGATCTTAATACTGCACAATATTGTTTAGAACCATTACCAAATACACAAATACTTTTAATATCACAATGATTGTATGTGCAAGGATTTCCCGTATAACTTCCATACTTGTTGTAATTTTGAACTGCAATGATCAACCATCTAACTTTATCAATTGTATTTTGAACTGATAGCGTCTTAGTAAATTTAAGGCCGTGATTAAGAGAAGATATAATACTATTTTCATATCGTCTAACTCTATAGTTAAGTCTCATTTTCTTTGATCTCTCACCTGAAATATCAGCAAGCGCTCTTTGAGTACTTTCTTTTGGTGTTACACATGGAACAACAAGTCTCATTTTTGTTATTGCAATTCTACAATCAATGTAAAGACCATTTCCTGCTACTATAGCAACAGTTCTTGTCTGAATTGTGTTATCAGTATTGTTTGCAGTTCCACTCGTATTAGTCAAGATAGCATCCTTATCACTTCCACCAATACGAGTCATGTGTAAAAGGAATATTATAAATAGTTTTATTCATATCAGCACAAAAACCATAAATTCGTGCAAGAGGAAGAGCAATACTAAAATTTCCAGTTTCATTAATAATGTTATTCATAATACCTATTCTGTAAACGAATCCAATATTTGAAGTACTAGCTCCAGAGGCATTAGGACTGGCGTATGAATTCGTTAGAACTAGGTCATCCAACGAATTTGCTTAATCCTTTTTCCATCCGGTTGCAAGTCGTTAAGTTCTGTTATAATCATTTGGATAGCATAGAAGACCCATAAGTGTTGATACACTTCCAACTCCTTCTTTTTGTGGAAGACTTTAAATTTCCTCTGTACCAAGTCTAACTCTCATTCTACTAAACATCTATGCACCTGCATTATTAGCAAAACCTATATTAATACTTCTATTCGGTGCTCCATAAACAGGTGGATTACCAGCAACAGTTTGAACTTGTATTTGATCCTCAAGTAAAAGGTAGGCATCAGAAAGGACATAACACGTTTGTTGTTCACCAGGTACAATGAATGTAACTAGTTTAGAAGTAACAGTATCAGTTTCATTTCCATGTGCTTGATAAAACTCTCTGAATTGATAGTCTCTAAGTTTATAGTTAGGAAACTCAGGATCTCCAAGTTCAAGTATACTATCGATATATTCTGGTGCGCTTGCCATTTATTCTCTATATAAAAAACTAAAAATTATTTTCGACTTTGAATATATAAATCAGCACCTAATCTTTTCTTCATGTTTCCACCATAACCATCTGGTCTTACATAAGGAACAACAGCTTTATCATTTATTACTTTTGCTATTTCTTTGTATGCTTTTAAGAGTCTTCTACTTCTGGTTCTTCTACTTCTATCTTTGCCTTTCTACCCTTTTTAGATTTTTTCTTAGTAACCTGTTCAAGCGTAATACGTTTTAATTCAAGATCCATCTCTTTCATCTTTCTCTCATAATCTTCATCTTTTCTTTTTTTTCAAGTTCATAATCAAGTTCTTTCTTTTTTCTTTCTTCTTCAAGTTTATCATCCATCTCTCTACCTTTAGCAGCATAATCTTGATCAATCTTTTTTCCTTTGTTTTTAGTTCAGTAATTTTTCTTGCTTGATGCATTTCAATACCTTTGCTTGCAACTTTTAATCCTGCATCAACAGCACCGCTTACAGTAGGTAAAAGTTTATTAAACATGTCAATAGCACCATCAAATTTTACTCCACTTCCACGATATTTACCTCCATATATATTATATTATGACCAATTCTTGCATAGCAACCATTGCTCTATATTACTTTGAAATTTCTATTGTCGCAACTACATCAGTAATAATATTTACAGCATTTCCATTTTGATCACTTAATCCTATTTTAAAACTACTTATTGCATCTATATCACAACGTGTTGGTAAATATAATACATTAGGAATATTTAGATCAACCTTTTCACCTGGATTAATATCATCAATATCAATAATATATAAAGATGTGCATTGTTCTAAGAATCCTTTTCTTCTTTCTACATAAATTATTAAGAGGATCAACGAAGTCACAATCAACACTTATCCATCATAATCATTTATTATCTGGTAATACCATTTTATTCCATGCTTTAAAAATACCAGCAAAGTACATTGCTTTTCTATTGCCTCATATGGTGTTCCTCCAACAAGATCACTATCAAATGTTCCTTTTTGATTTGAATTAAAACCAAGAGTATCTCCAATTGAATTTACAGCATATTTAGAATTAATTCCTAGTAGAACAACATAATCGCCAACTACTTGCATTAATATTCTATCATCTGTATCAACACTAAATTTTGTACCTGTACTATTTCTTTTAGTAGTATCATAAAAAGCGTTATTTGTTGATGTAGATGTTGATCCATTTTGAGCAACAATATTTTTTGGTTGAGGTTCTGATAGTGCTTTATTTAGAGCTGCAGTTATTCTATTTGAATCATAATAACCAGGAGCAATTGTAACATATGCAGATGATATATCACAAATACTTCATTTAAACCAAAGTTCATCATTTATATCTTTACCAACATTTAATGTTACTTTATTAGTATAAGTAAACTCTACTCTACGTAAACCAATTCTATTATAACCTGAAGCAGATCCAAGCATATTAGGTGGAGATAGTGTTTTTGATTCTGAACTACTTGTTCCAGTTAATCTTATCGACATTTTCTTATATTAAACTTCAAGAATTTCCATAGCAACTGTAATCTTTTGTGAATTAAAATCTATTAAATTTAGATCTTGATCCATCAGTATTAGTTATAGTTATATCAGAGATAGAATCACTAGCAACATTATGATATTCAATAGTTTTTGGCTCATAAACCATTAATTGCCATGGATAGGCATCATAAGGAAAACTACATTCGTGTTTCAGTTCCATTTATGTAACTCGTTCCACTAGCAGTCATATTACAATTTACAAATATAAAATCAATATTAGTAACAAAAACTTTTTTTTCTGAATCAATCCTTGTATTAGGTGTACAAACAACGGGTGTAATATCAGGATACATCTTAGCAAAGTCAGCAGTTAAAAGTGTAGTATAGGCGGCAGCAGTAAATCCTAGAATAGTAGAAATAGTAGATTTGCTTGCAAGGAATGACCAACCAACAGGTAATTTAATCTATGAGTTTAAAGTTGCAGTATCAAGACCTATTTGAAACTTATCTGTTGTTGCTCCTGATTGAGTAATTGAATTATTAATTGTATCGGCAATGCCAACGTTTACATCATCTGTTACGCCACCATATATTCCAGGTCTTAATGTTACAGTTTGTTCTAATCCACCAGAAACTCTGTAAACAAAAGTATTATTTGCATCAGTTATATTTCTAATAGAATTAGTTGCAGCGAATTTCTTAAAACGGATTTTAAAGTTTTTACCTCTTAGTAATATTGGTTTATTAATCTTAGCTCTGATAGGATTACTATTTCCAGTTATATTAAAAAAATATCCTTCTGTACTTGCTTGACTAGTTCTCCTAATACTTTCAAGAATTTTTAATATTTCACTAGCAATTTTTAACAAGTCACTCATTTCCATATACTATATAAAAGATTGTTTATCTTTGCAATATATTTCTTTGGAGCTTTCCTTGATTTAGCAAGATAATCAACAGCAGCACTGATTGAACTTACTACACCTCTATTTCCAGCAGCAAGTTCACTAAGCCATAAACTAAGTTTATCAACTACTTCTTTTTCAGTTTTCACAATCAATGGAACTATCTTTACTCTTTGTCCAATTGCTTAAGGATTTATTTCTCTCCAAGATAATCAACAATCTTACTTTAACTAATTGAATTTCTTGGTTTAGAATATAATTCACTATAAATATTAAAAAGACCTTCTTCATATAATTCTCTGTTACTTTCATCAAGATTATCTATTGCTTCTTTCAATTTTTTAGTCATCTTACCTTTAGTGATACTAATAATAACTTCTTTTTTACTTTGAGGAACAGGTGGTATAACAGGAGCTGCAATTGCAAGAGGTTCATCTTCTTTTATTTCTTCCATTCTTACTTTTCTTTTCTTCTTTGCGTGCCAGTTGAAGGATTAACATTAAGATGCTCTGAAATTCCTCTTTGAAGTGAATCAGTTGCTAGTCTTACTTCTGGATTAGCAGAATATGTCTTAACTTGATTTGCAATATTTACCGCTTTTTTAGGTTTTCCTTCGGCAATAGCTGCATATCCTTTTTTTAGTTTATTAGAAATATCTACAGATGTTTTTTGACCTAATAGTTTTTGTACTTCTTCATGCTGTTTCATTTGAATAGCAACTGTAGGTCTAATTTTCTTTAGTTTATCAATAACAACATTACCAGAATTATCAGTTGATTTCTCTAATGCTCGTTCATTCAATTCATGTTCAACTCTATTTCTTGCTTGCACTTCTGCTTCAATTCTTTGTATCTCTTCAGCATTATCAAGTATACCAGCAACACGTAAATTTTCCAATCTATTAAGTTTATTCTCTAAATCTATTGCTTCTTGAACACTTCCTCTGTAAGGTTTGTTTTTACTTGCTTATATTTCACCAATTATCATTTCCCCTATATTCAATTAAAAATAGTTATTAATTGTGTACCTGTATTATCTACAGACCAAAATCTTTCTTCTGATTCTGCTTTAGTTAGATCAATAACACAATAACTAAATCTATTTCTAGTGCGAGAGTTTACCCATTCTTTAAACATTTTATTATCTATATCACCAACATATGAATCACGAATGTATTCTATATCAGTATTATTTTGTTTAAAGATTATAATCATATTTAGATTTTTTCTTATTTCTCTTCTAAGAGTATTAGTAAATCCTTGAGCAAGATAAAATATGTTCAATGATTTATGTCTACCTCTGGTAAAATAATCTAATACCTTAGATTGATCTTCTGGCATTAAATCATCTAATACAACAACATTCTTACAATTCTTATAAGGATCAACTTCTGGCATATTATCAATTCCATTAACCCAAACATAAGCAGGTTTATCTTTAGTCATTGACATAAGACCACGATATAAATTTTGATCTAAACTTAAAGCAATGATTGTACATGTATCATAATTAAGCATACCATAAAATATCCAATTCATTACTAACTGTGATTTACCTGTTCCACTTGGTCCAAGCACTAGTGCTCTAATCGGAACTTTAGGTAATGGTTCTTTATGTCCAATATCTATATCCTGTCCAAAATTGAAAGCTCTAACTTGCAAAGACATTTTTTATATATTATTAAAGATATGGAAATTTATTGTTTGAAATGTAAAAAACAAACTGATACAATCCATGAAGAGTATATTGAAGTAGATAGTACGAAAGGGATTAGAGGAATGTTAAAAGGCATTTGTACTATCTATGATAGTAAGAATTCTAAGTTTGTTAAGTTAAGATCTGATGCAACTTCAGGTGCAGGAAGACATCAAGTAAGTAAAGGTGCTGGTAGAACACAAGTAAGTAAAAGTGGCAGTGGTAGAACAAGTAAAGGTGCTGGTAGAACACAAGTAAGTAAAAGTAGTGCAGGTAGAACAAGTAAAGGTGCCGGTGTTGTAATTGATAAATTAAATAGTTTAATGGAAAGAAAGTGGAGTGAATCACTAAAACCTTTACCAGCTATCTTTGCAGCAATATCAAATGACCACTGACAAACTAAAAAAAAAGTAAAATCAACACCATTAATGGATATCAAAATAAATAATTATATAGAAGAATTAGATATAAAAACTTTAGAGTCGTCTTTGCAAGAGATGAACTAACAAAGTCATTAAATAATGAATGTGTTATTTGTAACACTGGTGATTCACAAAAAGCAATATATCATTGGGTAGCACTTAAATAGAAGGAAGTAAATGTTTTTACTTTGATTCATTTGGTGCACCACCAATGCCAGATGCAATAAATTATTTTGGTGTTATACCAAGAATTCAGACATTTGAGCTACAAGAATACGATCAAACAGATTGTGGAAGAATGTGCTTAATCTTCTTAAAACTACTGCAAGAAACAGATTTTGGATCAACAATGGAATTATTAATTTAATTAAAACATTTTCTTTTCCCTGTATAGAAATGGATATTAAAAAATTCGCAGTGCTTGGAAATGCCTCAGTCGTAATTCCGAAAGGAAAACCAGCTCGTGTTCATATTGAAGTGAAAATTAGCAAAGATTCTAAGCCTTACTTCAATGCATGGATTTATATTACAAATGAAATGAGACCTGTTCTAGAAGATATTGCTAATAGAGCAAGTATGAAACTTGAGTACAGTGGCTATGATATGTATAGTCGTTCAACTATTGGTATGAGAATCGCATTTGGTACTAAGCCAAGTATATTCTTTGATCAAAAGAACAAATAAATTAAAATTGATTGTGCTCCTGAAGTAATTCAAAAATCTGGTAATGACTTTGCTGTTACTGGTGGATTCTAGATGGATCATATGTAACTAAAGATACTTATAATTCAGAAGAAAGATCTAATATTTGATTGAAGCTTGAACAAGTTAAAGTTTATGCTATAGATAAAAAAGCTCAAGATAAATTTAATCCTGCTGATTATTAGATATATAAAAAACACAAACATTAAAACACATAAACATATAAAGCAGAATAAAAATTAGATTATATCTTTTTTGCTTATAGCTAACATCTTATCTAATAGATTCTTTGCATAATTCGTTATCTTACTTATACTTGATGGATTTGATACTTTATCTTTTAAGAAATCCATTGCAAATTGACTGTCTAAAATACTTCCACCAATAAGGCCTAGGTCTAATTTTGCTTTAGCTGCCATAATTGCTGCCACCGTTTTAGCATCTTCTCTAACATATGGTGCTAGACGAGGATCTAATGCTATTCGTGCTGCAGATTCTGCTAAAACTAAATCTGATAATTTCTTATTTCTGTACGTTTTGGTCCAGGCATATTACTTGTCTCGGTGTATGTATGGTCGTAAATGAGTGCCCTAGCATCAAGAGCGTTTGCCCCCTCATACCCTTCATTCATTCTTTGAGTAAATGTTGTGCCGGGACCAGCATAACTATATTTTCCAGTATCGTTGAATGAGCCATTTGGTACGAATTCACTCTTTACACCTGCTGGAAGTTTCATGTGCATCTCACGATTCCCAGTTAATTTATTTATAAAATCGACAATGCCGCTTCCTGTTTTTCTATTTGCTTTTAATTCTTTAAGAGATAAGTTTAGTTGCAATCCGACTCCACCGTTTTTACTCTTTTCAATTCTTGCTAGTTGAGTCTTTGTAAGAAGAATAAGAAGAGATCCTGTCAAATCAGTATGTTTCAAACGAATAGAAATTGATTCTTTTGAACTAAACTTTTGAATTTGTTTTACTTGATGATCAGATAATGATAGTTTTGCTTCTTGATACATATTTCTATTTAATTAAAATATTTTAAAGAGATAAAAACAGTATTATAGAAATGTCATTGGATCAAGTTTGTACTAGTAGAATTGATGAGAGTACTGCTTTGAGAGAGAGAGAGAGAGAGAGAGAGAGAGAGAGAGAGAGAGAGAGAGAGAGAGGTGGAACTTTTGGATTTCAACGCTTTTACTAATAAATTTACAAATAAAACTACACGAAGTAATGCAATAATTGGTGAAGAAGCTGGTTCAATTGATGATAAAGGATTTAGAAGAATAAGTCTCACCGTTTGGCCTGGCTTATTTGTAAACATGAAATGCCTATATTTCAAATTGACCACATTAACGGAAATAAATTAGATAATAGAATTAGTAATTTAAGACTTGCAACTAGTTCATAAAATCCAAGAAATGTAGGAATAAGAAAAAATAGCACTTCTGGTTTTATCGGTGTACATTGGAATAAGAAATCAAATAAATGGTTGGCCCAAATTCAAATAGATAAAATTAAATACTATATTGGACTATATGACAATGCTGAAGATGCTGGCGTTGCTAGAGATATGACAGCAATACAACTTCATCTAGAATTTGCACGATTAAATTTCACATATTTTTTAACAGAAAATAGCAAACTAGTTAGATTTACTGACCGCTAATTTTTGCATCTTTGTTTTAATTCCACTAGCAATTTCCTAACTTCTCGGTCTATTCTTCTGGACTTGCTCCTCTAGAATAAAGAATACTAAGTAACATAGCACTCTTAGTTTTATAGTCGAACGTTTTTTGCCGCCTACTGCAAAGGCTTCTACTTTTGTAACTGCATTCTTTAGGTCTGGTGAGAAATCCACCCCACCATTTTCTACTAATTGTCTTTCATGTTTTGTATAGTCCAATCTGTTTTTTTACTTCTGAGTTTTGAACTTTTCCTGAAATTTCAATATCTGTTCCTTGTTTAATTAGTTCTACCATGCTTCTTAGATCACTAATAGCATTTGTTAGTCTTTCAATTTGTAAAGTTAGAGCATTCATTCGTTGCTCATGTGTTTTCATAGGAGGAGGTTTACCAACAAACATTTTTGAATCGACTAATTTTTTATTAGACCTGCAATAGTAGCGGCAATTGAAATAGCAGTTCTAGTAGCTCCTACTGCAGCAGTAATTGCACCAACAATAGCAGTAATAGCAGGTAAAAACCCTCCAGACCTTACTTCTAATAAATTCTTTGACCAGGATTTTGGATCAAATTGAGATGCATCCCATTTTATTTCTTATCTAAACATATAACTTAAAAACTCATTTGGACTCCATTGCCATGGGTAATTATCTTTTTCTGCTTTAAGTAATATATCATTAATCTTAAGACCAACTTGTAAAGATTCAATCATCTTTTCTAAGCCTTCTTTTTTTCTGTTATTGTCTTCAGGAACACTTGTCCATACTTGCCAGAAAAAATATCATCTACTATTTCTTTTATAAATAGACTTAGATCAAGTATTCCTGTAAATCCTGATAGAAATCCACCTAAAACATTAGCACCAGCACCGATAGCTTTAAGAGATTGTAAGTCTTTAGGTACTATTGTTGTAATCTTTTCAAAAGCTGCTAATGATAGTCTAGCAGCAATCTTTGGAGCCACTTTTGTTACTACTTTTTCAGCTACATTTGTCGCAGTTTTAACACCTTCTATTAATTCTTTACTTGTTTGAACTCCTTCTTTTATATATTCATCTACTCCTTTACCTTTTATCGATCTTGCTTTTTTCATCACATATAATAAGTAATGGAAAAAGTTAGAAAAGTTAATGGTAATATTTATGCTAATCTTGATGCAAATAATAATAGAGTAACTAATTTAGGTTTTCCTGTTAATAATGGTGATGCTATAAGACTGGATTATGCTCTTAGTTCAAGTGCTGGTAACAATGTTATTAGTAACCCTTCAGGAGAAATAGCAAAAGTATCAAGTCTAACTGATTTATTGCCTAAACAAGGTGCAATAATGAAATCACAATTGAATTGTAAGAATGTTTATGGTATATCTGGTAATTCTGCTGATGGAACTGTTTACTCAGATCTATGACCTTATAAAGTAATAAACTATGGATTACTAAAAAGTATGACACAAGTGTTTCACGGTAAAGCGATGGCAAGTAATGATATGGAAAATAAGAATATTATTAATGTAAAAAATTATAGTGTTGGAACAAAACAATATGTTGATAGTAACAAACGAGTATCATTTAAATATTTAGCTTTGAGTTCTAGTACTTATCCAAGTATATTCTATCTTGATATGTTAGGCTTAAATATTACTGCTAATGGAAGTACAGGAAATAAATTTCAACCTCAACAAATTACACCTGGTGACATGCCTATTATTGCACAGACGGGAAAAGTCGTTGGATATTTAACTAATCTTAAAACATTCTTTCCAGGAGTATTACCTAATTTTTGAATGGTATCTAATATTATGTATGCAACTAAAAAACTAGTACTTATCTAGAATTAACAAGTGATAATACTTATGGTGTAAGTGGTACAGTAGTTTTAATAATTAAAATTGATGGAACATGCAGATATGCTATTGAAAAGTTTACAGTTGCTAGTGGAATTACTTTTATAGATTTTATTGTTAGTATTGTATAGAAATGTTAGGAAAAAGAAGTAAGGGAAAGGCTGGAAAGAATTGTATTAAGAAGACTGGTGATGTACTTAGTGGAAATCTAAATATGGATAAGAATCTTACAAAGAATTTAGGAGATCCTGTTGATGCCGGAGATGCAGTAAACAGAAGGTACATAGATACTAACTTTGTTACAAAAGTTTCTAGATCAACTGTTTCTAATGGAGATATTGATATGAATGATTTTAGAGTGGTAGATCTTGCTAATCCTATTAATCCTAGTGATGCTGCAACGAAAGATTATGCTGATACAAAACCATCACTTACTGGTGGAGAAATTAGAGGAAATTTAATTGTAAATGATGGTATAAAAGCTAGTGGTGCTCCTGATAATGAATATAGTGTTCCAAATAAAAGTTATATTGATAAAAACTTTCTTAGTGTTAATAAAGGAGCTGTTAATGGGAATTTAGATATGTTGAGTAATATTATAAGAATTGAATATGATCCTGTTAATCCCAATGATGGTGTTAATCTTGATTATCTTAATAGAACATCTGATGGAAATGTTTTTGCAGTTAAATTCTTTGCAAAATATCTTGCCCCAACAAGTGTTGGATCATCATATACATTTCCGAAAATGGTTAGGTATAGTACTAAACCAGGATAAATTACCTTTTTTATAAACAATTATGATATTCAAATTGAAAGAGGATCGTTCGTTATATGTAAAACTTAAAAGCAAGCCGGATATTATTTTGATACTCCAAGAGGAGGATATTATCCAGATGAAAGAGTTATTAATGAAAAATACTACCACCTCCTCAAATTTCAATATCTCCATTTAATAAATTTAATGAATTTAGAAACACATTATTTGGTAGTTATACACTTGATAGAAATAATAAGCTTATAAGCGTGGGTGATATATTAATGACAGAAGATTTATATTACACCGTTTTATTAATTACTGTTTATATAGCATTAAAATAAAATACTTAGTAGAAAAGATTTACAAATGGATGGAACATTAGATTTTGGTTCTAACAAAATAACAAATGTTTGAGAAACAATTGATTCATTAGAAGCAGTTAATGAATAATTTGCTGATAACAATTATCTAAGAAAAAATTCTGATCAACATATAACTGGTAATTTATCTGAAAACTCAAAAAAGTATATAAGAATATCAGATCCTGTAAATGGAAGAGATATTGCAACAAAAAAATATCTTAATACAAAAGTAGATATATATATAGTGGACCTTTAACAATAGAAGGAAAGATAAGCGTTGGAAAATTGTTAATGAGAAGAAATGAACATTATTTTACAAATTATCAACCAACTGATTTTTTTCCTATTAAGTTCCTTCATAATTTTTATTGAAAGTGTGAAAATTTTCAGTATTTTTTAATATTATTGCTAATGCTCGTTTTATTGGGTATTATGGAGATTAAACCGTAAAGAGTGTAAGTAACATATGAAATCCATCACGAAAATTTTTTACTTCTAGTACTGGAAAATACATTTAAACAAAATTATCAGATATAAAAAAGCCAGTGTATTCATCTATGGCTATTAGTCTAATGAATATAAAAAATTATCCAGCTGATATTATTAAAACTTATCAAATTAGTTATATGTTTGAATACTCAATAGTTAACAAGACTGATAGTGAAATAAAAAATATTGTAGATAATCAACAATTTCACATTGTTATGAGTAAATCAGATATTTTTTTCAATCTTAAGATAATTCTCTTTAATTTTATCAGAGGCATCACAAATCTGTAAAAGAGTATCAATAGTTTTTCTATCTATTTATAATATAGATTTATAAATACCATAATAATCAGAACTAAATTTATCTAGTTGAAATAATTCCTGAAATGCTCGTTTAGAGTGATCACACTCTAAAACTCTTTCAATTTCTTGTTCCATTTTCTATATATGATTATAAAAATTTGCTAAATATAAAACTAATTAATTTGCACTCCTGGTTTTGTTTTTGGTGTTTTTGAGTTTTTTTTTATTCTATAAGCATCTTATTGATCTTACTACGACTCCCCAGTAGTTTATCACATGTGTCACATATTTCTATAAGAATACTTAATATATGAACTATCTTGATCTGGAATAAGTTAATCAAGTGAATGTTTAACTATTTTTTGATCTTGTCCTTTAAGTTTTTGAAGACAGATTTTCATTGCCATTTCTCTAGATTGTTCACAACTTTAAATTCTTGATACATCCATTATCTATATATGAAAATAAAATTGTATTTAATTGAAATTAAATCTCTTCACCTCCAGATTCATCTACTAATCCTTGAAGGAATTCTTCATATGATTTGGCTTCTTCTTCAGTAATATCTTTGTAATGTTTACCAAATAGAAGTTCTTCTAGATCTACCTCTTCATCGGATTCAGAATCCATGTGTGAGGAAGCTTCAGACTCGTAAGACTCAGATTCCATTTCAGTTTCCATTGCTGGATCGTAATCAGGATCATCGATTGAGTCATCTGAATATTCAGATTCACTATCAGAGCTTGTAATTTCTACTTCTGAAACTTGAAAATTTTCTTTGGGATCCATCCTATAATTGTAAAAATAATTTTGTTAATATATATTTAATTTCTCCATTGGCTCGTATAGTTCTATCTCTTCCTTTATAGAAACTAGTTTTTTATCATCTTCCTTTTTCTTTTTATCTGAGCATCTAACTTTCTTTACTGGTATTGTTTTAGTATTTTTAATCTTTCTTTTCAGCATCTATACTAATATTACAAGTTTTACAATGACCTGCTGACTCTTTTATTCTATAGAGACCGTAAGAGTAACTATGAACTCCACAGTCTAACCAATATTTTTTTGAGTCAAATGCTGATAGTGCTTTTTTAGATTGTGTTATAGTATAAATTTGATGGTTTCTAGATTGAAATCTTGATTGATTGCAATAAACATCATATCCAGTTTTAAGACAACCAACTTAATCAGAATGTGTCAAAAACGTTTTTACTACATCTTTCTTTGTTCCGTTTTCTTTTTTAACTGCAGATTTAACTTCTATTAGTATTTCTTTATTTATAGCTATTTGCATTGAATAGAGTTTAGGTCTTTAGAAAACACCCTCATTGAGTACAATTGATTTTTCAAGCATATCACCTTTCTCATCTTTAATAAAATCTTTTTTTTTGATCTACTGAATATTTTTCAAATATTTCATCCTTGAATTTACCTAGAATTCCCTTACTAGCTGGTATAATCTTTTCTGCTCCTTCTTCTTTCCATATATCTTGATTCTTAAGATAACCAGACACATCTAGGTAATCTAAATAATTTTCAAAGTCTCTATAAACATTATCAGTATTTGTTTGCATTACCAAATAATCAGTGTCAGTATAACCAAGTGTTACTTTAACATTATAATAATCATTTACTGTGTTATAATAGAAATCTTACATTATTAATATTGAAATATCTAGAATTTTAAAACCTAAATAAATAGGCTTATCAAGACAGATCTCTGCTTTCGTTGTTTTAATTCCAACTCAATCTCGATTAAACAACCTTTATCTTTAAACCTTGCACTCATTACTCTTTTATCTGAAACTAGAACGTCCTTATCATATTTTAGATCAAACAATTCAGTGTTACTCGTTCTCTAACATTTTCCATTGTCTTTCCAAAGAATGCATTGTTTTTGAGTTTATAATATTCTTTTTCAAAGTCATCCTTTGATACTTTTCTTCTTTCAATGTTATTAACTATATATCCACTCGACCATCCACTTTGTGTAAAACTCATTGCTCTATATATCTTCGTTAATACATATCCTCTTTCAATTGCAAGTTGTAGGTTTTTATAATGGATAACATATTAAACTTTTGGTTCTAAATCAACAATAAGTTTTTCAACTTTACTTTCACAATCATCTATTTTTTTTCTTATCGTCTTTTAGTAATGTTTTCTTTTGATAAACAGAGTATTCTTCAACATCTACTTTTCTTCTAATTGGTAGAATAGGGTAATCAGAATAAATATCATGTAATTCATCAGGACAACGCATATCTACTTCAAAAGCATAACCAGTTTCAGCATCTTCTTTTATTGATAATGTCTTTTTAGTTGTATACTTTTTTATTTGCTTACTATCTAAAAACTTGAAATTAGAAATTGGAAGTGGTTGTGTCATTGCTGTAGCATATAATGAATTTGCATCGACATAAAGTAACCAAATCTTTTCTTTAGTACTATCATAATAAGAAGCCATCTCATTTTTTGCTTTAATATATCTACATGATGCTTGTGTTATTTCTCCTCTGATTACACTTTCAAAGAAGTCAAAATGTTCAAAGTTTGTTAATAAATCTAGTTTAACCTTTGAAAATCTCAAACCTGCAGACCAAGTTAAACCTGGTGCTGTAAGGAAATTGGCAGGATCTAAACCATCAATTTTCTTTGACAAATGCCTAAAATGCTGAAATACATCTGCCAGTAGAAGGACATCTCCTGTTAGATAAATATCGCTGTACTTTCCTAATGTATTTTCTGTGTTGGGATCTATTTTTTTCATCAATGCCCAAACTTTCTTAACACGATCATAATCTTTTTCATTTATGTTTGTATCATTCAATGTGCTTTAAAAACTTTTAATTGGGGGTAGCGACTTTTCATCTAGTCTTGAAAATGAGTCTATATACTCATAGGGCAATATACCTTTTTCATTTAATAGATCGAATTCATTATCATCCAGCATCAAAAAGTAATTTCTTGTTTGTTCTAATGGTTTTCCTGATTTAACTATATTATTTACAAGATCTGCTGAATCTTTTTGCAACATTTGTAAAGAGTCTTTAAAAGTAAGTGAAACAATTTCAATGTTGAAATGTTTCTCCCTGATATTGGCAATAACTTTTTTAGCTAGCTTTTAATCTTGAAACTCTTGTACTAATAAATGTGAATCGTAACCTTTTAAGTTGTGATTAAATACTGGAAGTTTAAACTTCTTAGGTTTAATGCTGAGATTTAAGTTGCAAGCATTATGGGCAGCACCCCTATACTTTTCTGTTAAATGACAATGATCTAAAACTGTATCTCCATTTAAATCTGAATCGCAAATATGACAAACAGTTGCATTTTCAAAATCATCTTACTCTTCTTTCTTAAAATTACTATAATCAAATTTATTGTATTTATCAAGAATAGGTTTCATTTCATTTTTTATTATTTCAACTTCTTCTAACACACTTTTTATTAGATCTCTAACATTATTTGAACCATTGAATAATTTAAATGTTCTTTGTTTTCCTTCATAATCAATAATAGAATAAGCAGATGAATAAGGAATATGCTTTTGAAAAGTACCGTCTGGGTTAGTAAGATCTTCAATATCCGTTTTTCTAACGCTTGTAAGTAAACATTCAAAATCTGCATAAGCTACATAAGGACAATATAACGTTTTAGCATAATCTTTAAAATAACATTTACCTCCTTTTTTACTATCTGCAGTTGGCATTCTTATTCTAGATTTACCATCATTTCCACGTTTGCAAGCATCAACATGTGATTCTAGTTTATCTTTAGAGTAATATCTACACAAACATCTTTTACAAGTAAGCTGTGCTCCATATCCTTTGCTACTTCTGCACAAACCATTGAAGTTTTTTAAAATTATATAATAAAAGTTGTTTTTATTTGGTGTACTATACAAAAGAAGATCCCAATGCGTCTCTTTCTCTTCATCAACTACTATAAGTGGAGTTAAAATTTTATTATCATATTCATGAACATTAATAGTTATGTTAAATAATTCTACTAAATGAGGAATGTCAACAACGTTTAATACGTTTGAAGGATAATTTTCCTTAACGTTGAACAACTCTTCTATTCTCTTTAAATGCTGTGAATATTTCTCATGTAATATTGCTTTTAAATCAGCAGTAGATTCTGGATGGTTATCTCTCCAATAAAGAAATCTTAACACACACCATAAAGCACAAAGATTATCTGATTCATTCTTTATATTAATTGTTGATCTCTTCTTTTCTAATCCTTCTGGCATTGGTAAATAACTACCACCAAATTTATGACGAAAATAAGAAAACTTTGCATAAATAGCATTAATGCTAGCTATAATCCAATTAGAACCTCTTTCTAACCATTCCTCTACTTTCTTTTTAAAAGATGCAAATTGCATTCTGATTATTCTATCAATATCAGAAACTCTATTTATTTTTTAATTACTTACTCCTGCAAACGGTTGGTAATTAAACGCACCACTTTCTGAAGCTAAAATAGGCGAAATAACAAGTTTTTTTTTTAAGTCACTCTTGTTTTTAAGTAATTCTTTAATTAATAATTTCAGTTCTGCTCCAATCTTATCATATATTACATCAAAATCAATTACGTTCTTTTCCAGTCCAATATATTCATAATCTAAGAATTTACCATCAGAAGAAGATTTTGCTAAAAATCAACCTATTTCTTGTATTTTCATAAACCTCTTGGATTCTCTATCGAAAGACCATCCGCTTTTAGGCTTAACGGTTTTCTTAGCCATAGGATTATCTAGTTTTATAGCTGTTGGCGATCGTAAAGTTGCAATCAATGCATCTAAACTGTCTTTTGAGAATAGATATTTTTGAAGAAGACGTGTACGATTTGTTACCTCTTCTCTAATACGTTATGCATGATCGCTAAATTTGTCACCCTCCCGTTGCATAAAGTAATCAATGTTTTAAGACATATATAAAGATAGAAAATGTATTTATTTAAATATTTAATTAATTGCAACTATTTTTTACTCTTATGTAGTCACATCAACCTAAACAACTCTTAGTAGATATAAAACGAAGGGTATGGAGGATAGGGTCTCGAGAATGACGGCAGCCATTAAGTAAATCGGACGACGAGAAACGATCGAGCGGAAGCGAGATTGTTTATTGGAGGACGATTAGTTTAATTGATGACGTCATTCGATCGAGCACTAGGCTACATGGCATTCATTTTATATCTACTAGGCATTGAGACGTTTAGACGTGAAAGGGCAGCATTTCAATGTAAGAATTCTGTCACTTGGAGTCAGACGATAATTATATGCTATTATTTTTCAAGTTCTAATAATATATTTACTATACGCTTGTTTAGAATTGCATTTACACAATTGAGAAACGCCCCCAATTGTTCCCCATTGAGCTTACGAGCCGCGTTGACGATGCTAGACGATCACGTGACAACATCAATATTAGGCTGCATCCCTAGGGGGCAGGGGATTTCCCATCGGCTGACCGCACCTGATCCACCCAACTGCTGCCGGCCTGGCGGTTTGGCCTCAACTTTCAACCTGCAATGGATGAAGCTTAACAATAGAGGTTGGTGGCTGTACTTATTTGATCCATGTCCTGTTTGTATTTTGAATGTTTTGCCATTCGCAGGTGCTCAGGGCATGAGCAGCAACGGCACTTCTGCTGCCTGCTGCTGTGTGTGCACCTGCAGCCTGGCCGAGCAGCCTGCAGCCTGACGGATCTCCAGCAGCTTGAGTATCGCCTTCCCAACCAGTCCACTAGCCCTAATAAGTAAAGTTGAGAGTTAGCGTAGTTGTATGCTAGCAAATGACTTTTAGTTTGATAGTTTGGGGATTTCAGCCGAATCATGAGCAGCAGGGCTGTGCGTTGGCAGGTTCTCAGACAAAATAATACCCACCAGGAAGATATGTTGGTAATGTAGGGACTTGGGTGAGCGATGGCAGCGCGACGAACAACGAAGCCCCCACAAGCGAGTTGTGGTGCTGACGAAGACGGCTGTATTGTATCATACGCGGACAAACGGGAGAGAGCTGCATACCGGTGCGGTGGTAGTAGCAGTCGCTTAAGCAGCTCCGGAGCGCTAGTAGATATGAGAATATGAGAGTGTGAGAGAGAGAGAGAGAGAGAGAGAGAGGGAGAGAGAGAGAGAGAGAGAGAGAGAGACTTAGACGAGACTGCCGACCTATCCAGGCAAACTATAACGAAACCTTGATGAAAGGGACATGGAGGAATATAATTAAAATAAGAGCAGGAATGTGAGCAGAGCTGATACTGATATGTTCAGCCTTTGCCAGTAAAAATTCATTTATCGTACCCTTTCAAGCACATAGTCCATAAGTTGGGCATGGTTTCTTGCGACATTGTGCTGCATGGAGAATTGCCACCGTGATCAGCCAAGATTGACTCTGAGTACCTGCCTTGCTGGTCACTGTAGGAAGATGTCCGACTCTTGACATCGTGGGCATCCCCAAATAGCATCGTTCGTGCCCCGGATCCAGCTGATATGTTTTATGGATTGTGCACGCCTACATGCTTTTAAAGGTGGTCACTCTTTGCTGACTGCAGTCCAACTTCCTTACCAACTACCTACCAACAAACAGGGTGGCAGCTTCTGCTGTCAAACTCCTGCTGCTAGCAAGCCGCACCCGGGGCAGATTAGTGGTCATTTTTTGGGGCAGTTGGAACCCAAGGTTTAAGGTGCACAATAGCCAAAAGTGCACTCAAGTGCCTCATCAGACGTCCAGACTTGGGAACATTCCAAGTAACAATCAGCTGGACGTCAGACAGCTTGATTAGCTTGCGTTACTGTATCCAGCGAATTTTGTGCCTGCATGTCACCTGACTGTAGCTGCATGACATGGGTACCTCGTCGGTTTACCTCTAGGAAAAAGCAGTGCTGTTATTTTAGTTTCTTGTTTTCCAATGTTTGAAGGTTACCATATCCATGGATTTGGGTGGAGAAGTAGAGAGTATGGAAAAGGTTAAGAGGCGTTCTTTGGATGAACTTTCGCAAAAGCTGAGCATTTTTGACACTCCAGCATTTTGGCTTTCTATTCGCAAGGCTTCTCGCAAGGCCAGAACTAATGTAAGTATGTCACTAGGATGACTAGTAGCCTTTGTTAAGGCTTCTACTCGTTAGCTGATTCTTTCATTATTGTATCGCACGTTGAGTCAGTGCCAACTTCGAGTGTAGTTTCTTATTGCCAATGCTATTACGTGGGTCTTGCTTGAAAACATGTTTATGTCAGCTATGTGTGCTGCTGAGCATAGAGCAAGTAAGAAACCGAACCGATGAAGCATCTCGGCGATCACGTGATTGGCCAGTGCATCCAGTCAAGCCAGTTAAGTAAGCTGGCATTGGCTGGCTGCTCTGGCCAATGCCAGCGACCCATAGCGTTCACACAGTCATGGGTAGCACGTTTACCCATTCTGAAATACTATAGTAAAGTGTTTTGTACTTGATCGTTTGCCAGTGATAGATTTAAAAGTCGGCAGTGTGTCATGGCCCGAAATAGAAGTTTGAATTCAATGTGAGCTTTGTGTATACACCAGCGATTGGACTCAGAGCCTTGGACGCCTGACCTTCAGTCGCCCAGTCAGTGATGCTTACGAATCTCTGGTGCTCTCCCTTTTATGTTATTGATGGACTGCGTTTTTTGAATTTCCGTTGTTTTGTCTATAAGCACCTGTTCCTTAATGCAATTTTAAACTAACTGTAGGATGTTCCGACTTTGCTTATATATATATATATATATACATATATATATATATATATATATATATATATATATATATATATATATATATATATATATATATATATATATATATATATATATATATATATATATATATATATAGAAAGAAAGAGAGAGAGGGAAGAAAGAGAGAGACTGGCTTTGGAGGGTGTAATTTTTCTGTTTCTGAGCCGTTTACTTAATCTAGAAAAAACTCGGCCCTTTAATTAAACGGCTATGTATGGGTATGTGCACCTAACGCTGTATATACATATCAGTCAGGCTGCATGCATATTTAAATTTATGTATATTTATATATCTGTACACAGGAAGAGACGAATATTAAGAAACAGACAGAGAATGTACATGTGTGTGCATGTGTGCCTGCATGTGAATCATCGTTTCGATAGTTAATTTTTCTACTACCCGTGTCCTCTTTTTCTGTATGCAGCTGTTTTTCTTTCACTTTCCAAGTCGTCTTATCATTGCTTTCTGGCGTAGTTACCTTATCTAGTAGTGCCGACAATTAAAGGGCTCACTATTCCTACACTTAGAGCCCTTTAAGGAACGGCTCAATGTGCTTTTCCTGTTGTGAGAAGCAGAAAAAATGCCCTCACAGGTTTGTTGATTTTTACTTGGATGAACCACCAAGAGTGGCATTCATCTGAACTACTCATTGGACCCAAAGGAGAGAAATTTGTTCTTATTTTAGCCGTCTGTATGTCTGTTATGTCCAAATGCTTGTTAGTATGCGACAGGCAGTCAACCCAATGGCCACAAGGCAGTGGCTACAGCTGTCCCATACCTCCGCTTAAAGACAGTTGGCGACAGAAGCTTTAGCTCTGCAGGTCCTAGACTGTGGAACTCGCTTCCACAATTCTTACGCAACGACATCTACTCTCCAACTGCCGACTATGGCACATCTTTTTCAGCGGTCCTGAACTGCTACTTCCATGCTACTCACTACCTCAACTGCTCTCCTGACTCTGCTATGCTTCCCACTTTCTCTTTGTTGCGTGAGACGAAGTCTGTTGGCTACCGAATGGGTACCGAAAGCCGCTTAGGCTGTGAGTGCGCTATACAAAACTCTCCTGCGTAACACCCACATGGTCTTTATGACTTTGTGGAGTTACTGACAGAGATACATTACATTACATTGCATTACTCACAATGTTGTTTGCTTCTTGAAATTCTCGACTCTCGAACCTCTGAGACTTTTTCTGCTCCCCCTCCGTCCTTCTTGCAAGGAGGAAGAAAAAAGCTCCTCATTGCGACTACGAGCAACAGCCTGCCTATTAAGTTGTGACCTGCATTTTAGGGACATTTGGCATTCTGGCTTGGCCTCTGGCGATCGTAGCTGCCTGCTGCTCATGCAAATCGAAACGCACGAGCATTGTCGATTGCTGCTGATCGCTGCCTGCTGCTCCTGCTCGATTGCAAGGTCAGCTGCTAAGTCTAACAACAATAATAATAATAATGATGATGATACATTTGTTTAACACTCTCAGAGACTGCTCGACCTCAGCGACAGGCAGCTGGACAGGATTCCACGAGAGGATCTGAAGCCAGAGAATGCTACCAAGTACGGCATACTGAAGCTGTCGGACAACCCGGCATTGCAAATAACCGAAGAAATCAAGAACTTCGACAAGCTCCAAGAGCTGCAAGCATCCGGGTGTGGCATCAAGCGCCTGCCGGCCGAACTGAGTTCCATCAAGTCGGTGAGCATGCAGCGCACTCGTGAGGCACACACACATACACACACACACTCTCTCTCTCTCTCTCTCTCTCTCTCTCTCTCTCTCTCTCTCTCTCTCTCTCTCTCTCTCTCTCTCTCTCTCTCTCTCTCTCTCTCTCTCTCTCCTCCTCCTCCTCCTCCTCGGCCGCCTCTCTCGCTGGCTGGCGATCATGGTTGCTGCTTCGGGCATGTGACTTTTCACGGGCAACCTCTTGTGCCAAAACTAATCCCAACGTTAACTAATAATAATAATATTAACAATAATAACAAAACATTTGTCGAGCACCCTTGAGAAATAAACCTTTTTATAAGCACTTTACATATGCTGTAAAGTAAGCATCATCTTAAAGTTAGTAATAGCATGCATAATGTCAACAAGGATAAAATGGTTAGAGGTGACATGTATTGGATCACCATGCAAAGATGGCTAGTGGTAGTGTGCACAGGTCATGTGTTAGCACACATAAGCACACAAAGGATGAATCACAGGGACCCACTAAATGCTGTGAAAAGTAGGAGTGTTGTTAGCTTTCTTAAATGTGGTCAAGTCACGAATGCCGTGACTGACGTTTGCTACCTTTACAGCACATGTGATGTGCAAATAAAGAGTTTAAGTTCTCGGAGGGCACTGTACAAACGTATTATTATTAGTTTTGGTATTCTCTTTGAAATCAACATTTTTTCATTTTGAGTGCATGCCATCGCCATCATGCATAGGCCAGAGTTGGCCTAACTGCACTAGATGTCCCGGATTGTCTGCAGCAGCCATGCTGCGCACATTTTGCATGTTGCAGCTTTGCAAGCTCTGCCTTTCCAACAACCCTTGGCTGAAAACCTTTCCCGAGGTCGTCCTGAGCCTCGGTTCTCTCAAAGAGCTCAACCTTGGACAATGCGATCTGCAGGAAGTTCCCAAAGAGATAACCAAGCTGAGTGAGGTGCGTGGCGCTAAAGCAGACATACAGGCGATTCGTGAGATGTACAGGACGATGCAGAAATGTGTTGTTAGCATGGCACACTAGGTAAGGTGGTTGCTTTCACGACCTCGGTCCCGAGGTCGTGGGTTTGATTCCTGCGTGGTGGGCGATTCTTTATCGCCACTGCAGGCGGTGGTGATAGCCGTAAAGGCTCTTCTGTCGCTATACAAGAAGAGGCTGTTTAATCAGCTAGGATTTATTATTTATAATTCGAATAAGGTGTCAGCCATGTAATCACCATTGCACTAGGCCATTTCTTTTTGCCACTCACAATGAGTATGAATGGGCAGTATCTACTTCACTGTCCTTGACCTAGTCGAGACCTGATGCGTTGCCCCACGTTACGCTGACCGGCGCAGTCGTAAAGCGTGCACACCTTTCTCTAGCTGGAGAAGCTTCACCTGCGCGGCAATCGAAGAGTGCGGCAGATACCCGTCGAGGTGTTCAGCCTGATTGCCCTTAAAGAGCTGAACGTCGGACAGTGTGGACTGACCAAATTACCACACGAGATCTCTCAGCTCAAGCATGTAAGACGTTCTGGTGTGGTCAGAGTGGTCAATTGGATCTTGCGATCGCTAGCTTGTTAGCTCAAGCAAGCGATGAGTGTGAGCTCCAGCTATTTGAAGCCGGTACCTGCTGTCATGCCATCACTGAGACGGTGGCTGCGGTTCTTGCAGCTGGAAAAGCTCCATCTCTTCGGTAACACTCGGCTACGTTCGATGCCAGCTTCAGTGTTTCTGCTGCCCTCGCTTCGGGAGCTCAACGCAGGCTGCTGCGGCCTCACTGACCTGCCGATCGACATTGCAAAGCTAGAGAAGGTGAGTCTGGCGATTGTAATGCGTGATTGTGCCTAGAATCCTGCCGCGCTGCCCGTGTGTGGCACCGATGCTGCCGGAGTGGTTGTACTGCAGACTTAGCTATCGCAGGGGTCTGTCTGCCGAAACCAGGTGTGCCCATTGTTCTGGCCCCTTTTCTTCTCATGGTCGGTTTTCTGTTTTTCTTTGTTGTTTTTGTTTAATTTCAAAATGCATCGGCATAGTAGTGACCTTGTTGCTGCATGCATTGCCAAGGATCGTGCTGGCTCTGTGCAGCTTCGATTGTGCATCCTTTCTTGGTGACCTTGAGCGGTGATGTGCGGCTGCTGCCTCTTAGCGCTTTTGAGCTGCCCTCGTGTTTCTTCAGTCTATACTTCCACTGTTCGGGCTCACGGTGGTAGCATGTGTGCACAGCACCCTTCTGCTGCCTTGCCTTGCCACCTCTGCCATGAACAACTGTTGTGCAACAGTTTTCTTAGGGATAACTGCTGAGGAGTCTGATGAGTGGATTGAGCGATTGGCCTGAAAGCTTGCAAGTGCCAGTCTGATTTAAATAGGGCACTCATATAGTCCACCTAGTTGCCCGTTTGCTTGATGGTACTCAGCTATAATCTGGCTACTAAAATTAAAATCTTCCATGCTCATTGCCACAATGCTTCAATGCCTGGACCGAATTCTCTCTTGCTGTGTATAGCACTACTCGTGCTGCTGCACACAGCTGTATAGCACTACTCGTGCTGCTACACACAGCTGTATAGCACTACTCGTGCTGCTACACACAGCTGTATAGCACTACTCGTGCTGCTGCACACAGCAGCACGGTATGGAATTAGCAGACAAGCAAACTGCACCCAGATTCGGCAACGCCCGAGTGCATGTTAAGGCTCTCAGGTCTTTGCCTGGGGTAAGGTGCTGGCACTTCAAAAATCCAGGTTATGAGTCCTACGGCAGAAATTCCTTTATTGCCTGGTGTAAGCCGGCTGATAGCTGCAGGTGCTCATCTGCTTCTCCACACGCACGCGTGCGCGCACACATACATGCACACTCACACACATACACGCATGCACGCATGCATGCGCACATACACGCACACACACACAAGCATACAAACACGCATAATGCTGGTGGATCAGCTGATGTCTACTTTTTTCACTCGCGTGATCTTCGACAGGTGCATAGTATAAGCTGGCGCTCACACGGCAGATTGTTTTAGCTGTGCTAGATTGGTTGGTTAAACCTTTACAAATCGTTGCAGAACTGGTATGGCATTGGCATCTCTAGTCATTGTGCTGTTGTCCCAAAGTTGGTAGAAAGTCTATATGCATTCGTGACTTCTATGATTTAGTGCTTGTAATTTAGGTGTCCATCTGACCTCTGCTTGACGTCTAAAAGTCTCATTCTTAAGACTTCTGCACAGCTAGTCATCGTATCTGATCCCCTTCCGCGATTAGGCTGACGAAAAAATGTCATTAAGCCTCTGCAGTTGATATTGGATACGGTCATAAGGTTGGTCTTGTAATCCGAGTAGTTTGCTCTTGTGTCTCCTTTGCTTTCGAAACTACGATATGTTGTCATTGATAAAAAGACTAGGAGCCGATTTCTCACAATACCTGTAAAATCTGCCATACTTAGGCACGTGTTTTTAACTTTTTCGGCGACCTTATGAATTATTGCACTGGTCTCAGCCTCTTCAATCGCTTGCCTTACCTGAGGGCAAAGAATTAGCCTCATCATTCTTTCACTTGGATTTGAGATTGTCGATGGCTAAAGCTTTTCTTGTGCAGGTAGTAGACGAGTGAACCCACCCCAAAATTCGTGCACCACGACATCTACTCTCCTGCTGCTGTCTCTGGTACATCCTTTGCAGCTGTCCTGCACGGAAATCTCCATGCTAATCGAGTCTCTTCCTCGGCTGTGCTGCTTGCTTTTCCTTTCCTGTATGAGATTAAGTCCGTTGATTAAGATAAGCACACCAAAAGCTCCCTGGGCTTTGAAGGCACTACAGACAACTCTGGCATAGCATTATTGTAATCTTTGTGGCTTTGTAGAGATATAAATATATATAAATTATTTGCATAGCACCATGAGAGAACCTAATCTGTATTCAGGCGCTTCACGTATGCCACGAGGCTCGAGTCCACGACCTCGGCCACACCTTGATCGAAGCAAGCATCTTAATCACTGGGCCAAATCAGCGAGGTCCAAGCGACAGCACATACATGTATCGAGTGTAGCCACGCCAGGTAGCAATTGTATAGCAAAACAAACAATTCTGAAACGTGTGCATTTTGTGGCCAGTGTCTGTACATAGATTTAGGAGAGTTAATGCACCTGATTATGCAGTGCCCAATATTCACTTCATGTTCCCGTCATGGGGCACATGTGAAAGTGGGCCGAGCTCTGGGACAGATGCCCTGTTTCGAATAATTTTTTGGCTGCATTAAATATAATTAAATATAGTTCATTTGTTTAGCTCTCTAGTAGAAGTTAATTTCTATTAAGCTGTTTCACATATGCCATGGGGTTCGATTTAAGACTTCGGTAGGATCTTGCTCGGAGCGAGCACCTTAACCACCAGGTCAAACCAGCTTGGCTTACATGTAAGTTTCGGGCACACTTTGATTGGTTGACCGCGGATTTTACAATAGCTAGTGTAAATTAGTAGACTTTTGTCATTATGTATTGCTAGTCTTCCGGTGTCATATATTTTAAAGCAGCAACAATGGCTGACTGTGCTATGGCTTCTGAACACTGCAAACGGTCCTTGCATTTTGAGTTGAGTAAATTCCAAGCAAGCCGGTAGTCCAGCAGGTAGTCATTGATCTGGCAAACTTCTGCTTTCTCTCAATTGTCTCGACCTCTGACGTCTACGCTAAGGGCTGCCATGTGCCACGAGTTTCACTAATGACCGGTAATTATTGGTTCGAACTTCCACTTTTCTGGCAGGCGAGGCCATGCACTGTTTAGTCGATGCCCTTCTGAAATGAGCAAAAGTATTAAATAAAACAAAGCCAACAGCCCTGGGACGGTGTGTGCCCTGTCCAATGGCATCGTCACTGCCTTTTCCATGCTGCCACAAAGAAGGCTTTCTACTCCTTACTAAGTACGTGTGCATGCACGTGTGTGTTTGTGTGTGTGTGTGCTTGTGTGTGTGTGTGTGTGTGTGTGTGTGTGTGTGTGTGTGTGTGTGCATGAGCGCGAGTGTGTCTGTGTCTGTGTGTGTGTGTGCGAGTGTGTCTGATTGTGTGTGTGTGTGTGTGTATGTTTGTGTGTGTGTGCATGTGTGAGTGTGCCCGAGTGAGCATGCGTGTGTATTCGTGCTTGTGTATTTTCGTGCGTGCGTGCTTATGTGTGGGGGCACGGGTGTGCCAGCCGTGGTGCGCTGTATCGGCGTTCATTGTGCATCCTTACACGTGCCTTTGTATCTTTGCAGCTTGCAAGTTTAAACTTGCGACAGAACTGGGATCTGAAGCAGATACCAGCATCCGTGTTTGCTGTGAGCAGTCTGAAAGAGCTGAGTGTGGCACGCTGTGGGCTGTCAGAAATACCGGCAGACATTGCCAAGCTGACAAAGGTGTGTGCCCTATAGCTGCCTGCCGTGTGCATTCCTGTATATTTTAAGCCAAGGCTTGCAGAGTGCTGCAATTTATTGACAAGAGTAGACGTTGTTGCTCTCGCACAAGTTCGGGTTCTGGATAGATCCCGATGCTTGCCTCTCGTTGCACAATAGAATGCATGATGGTTTTGACCGCAGGCTTGGTGGTACCGATTTTCCAGTTCGGCCACAACCCAAGCTTTACCGTTGTACCTTCGTACCCCAGAGATCAACAGGGGGAGGGGTGATGTTTTATTTCTGGTCTCGTTGCTGGCTATACAAAAACTAGTTGATGTGGTTTTTTCAAGCTTTCAAACAAAGCTCATGACTTGACTGGCCATGCAATCTCGCAATGGTAGGGCAAAAAAGCCCACCTCAGGCAACGTTTTCTGCCATGCAAAACTCTGAAAAGGTAGGGATTAAAAACATAAGAATCGATTGAAAATTTTTAGCACAAGAAGAAGCCACAAAATCAAGTGTTTATGTCCTGCATAATTTACCTGCTTTTACCAGTCCCCAGACTTGGATTGCTGCTCGGCTTCAATGGATTAGCATACCTACTAATTTACTCTTAACCCTCTGCATGCCGGTGGCATGAGTATTCACGCATTCTAGCATCCACCTCACGACTGCCATTGTGATTGATTGCCCGAACATCGCCCTGGGCAGACTGCCCACCTCATTCTTTGCTAGATATGATGCTTTGTCTGTTTCTTAGTCCACCCAACACATTCTTTAATGAGAAAACAATTCGCTTCCATTAGGTAAATAGTTTGCCGAGGCCAACACAATGTGAGAGAGAGCTAGACAAGTCAGAGGTGTGTAGACCTGGAATGCGAACGACTCACCGCCTTATCAACTTCTGCAAAGCCACCAAGGCTAAGCAGGTGTACGCTGGAGAATTCGATACGGCACCAGAAAGCCAAAGCAGCAATGCACTCGTTCCCGCGGTTGAAGTCAGCAGATTTGATCTCGGGGAGGGGGGTGAGTGAGCAGTGACTGACAAGTGAGAAGAAGCACAGCTGAGTTGAGAGGTGAGACTGAAAGTGCGAGCAGCGCAGAAGTATATGCACGTGACCGGATGCAAAGAAGGTGTTTGCCGCCAGGTGATCAGCCTCAGAGACGACATCGTCGTTGCACAAGGTGATAGTAGTGCCACAGTAATACTACTACTAATAATAACAAATTTGATATAGTGCCCTCGGAGAACCCAATCTCTTTCTAGGCACTTTACATTTGCTGCAAAGGAAGTAGGATCGAATGGTTAGTGGTACAATGCTCAATGGCAACAAGAATAACATGGTTAGGGGTGACATGCACTGGGTCAGATTCCAAGCATGGTTAGTGGCTGCATGTGCTGTGTCAGCACGCATAAGCATTCAAAAGACGAATCACACAGACCCACTACATGCTGTGATAAATAGATGCGTTTTTAATTTCTTTTTAAATGTGGTTAAGTCAGGCGATGTCATGACGAAAGTCGGAAGTGAGTTCCACAGCCTCAGACCTGCCGATCTAAAGCTTTTGCTGCGAACAAGCTTTTTGGGGTTCTGAGTGCAACGGCTAGCTTGTTGTCTCGTGAGAACTGGAGGGTGTGAAGAGGCTGGCAGAGCACCACTCGCTGGCTACCTGTTAATTGTTTTCTGTATTCTTATGAGCATGACACCGTGCCTGTTATAGCAATTGACTTGCCAGCCTCCTTCCAGAATACTTGTGTGTGAAGTGCCTAGTAAGAGATTTAGCTCTCTTAGGGTGTTGTGCACATATCTTAAAATGTATCATCATTGTTTCTCTATATATTCACACTGCCCAGAATCCTTGTAGCTGCCCACCTAGGGCTCCCTGATTGGTGGGTCGACAGCGCGCTCAAAGTTTGCTGGTCTAAGTGCTGCAGATGGTGCAAGATGCTGCAAAGTTGAATTCCTGAAAAGCAACAAATTGCGGATTAAATGACGAAAATTTCTGCAGCACTAGCTCTGTTTTGTTTGTTTTAGTAGAGGATCTTTGCTTTGACTGCCTTTCTCACCATGCATAACATTGTTCTTTGATGTGTCACTGCCTTGCATGAATGTTGCCAACTTATGCAAGTATGATATACGGACATCTTTGAAAACTCCGTCTTACCCTGAAACCTATATACGGTCCAAGACAGCTCTTTTTAGCCCAACGCTGAGCTTCATCTCACGTGCCAATTAAGTGCACACATTACTTTTGGCTGCCTTTCAATGTTATCTTGCGATTGCATCTGTTGTTTTTGAGATTTATTTTAAAAATTGGCGGGCGTATATCCCTTGGATTGTGTAACCCTAGGCTGCACTCCCAGATATGCTCGGTGCTATTACCTACACGTGCCGACTTCCCGATCAGTGGTCATTGCTCTGTCGTGGACGATTGTGAGAGACACTTGAGTCGCCTCGGCTAATGGCTCGTGCGCTTACACCGTGCCAGTGTCCCTAGAAGTGCCGTCGTGCTTGTAGCTGGAGAAGCTGCACGTGTTTGGTAACAAGGAGCTGAAGACACTGCCCGACGCCCTGTACGGCCTCACTCAGCTGCGGGAGCTCAACGCCTGCTACTGCAGCCTGCAGAGCCTGGGCCACATTGGCCGACTGACTAAAGTAACCGTGCCTGCCTGGCCCGTCCGTCCTGAAGTGCATTGCTATGCTAGTGGAAATTGCAGTCTCTGCCGATACTAGCTTTCTTTCATAGCCGCTCACGGGTTCCTGCCTGGATAACAATTAGCTGATCTCGATCCTGTCAAACTGTCGTGATGCCTCTGTGGTGCTGGGATGCTGCTGTGATCAACAAGTCGCAGCCGGCTCCTGCTCTCTCTCTCTCTCTCTCTCTCTCTCTCTCTCTCTCTCTCTCTCTCTCTCTCTCTCTCTCTCTCTCTCTCTATCTCTCTCTCTCTCTCTCTCTCTCTCTCTCTCTCTCTCTCTCTCTCTCTCTCTCTCTCTCTCTCTCTCTCTCTCTCTCTCTCTCTCTCTCTCTCTCTCTCTGTGTCTCTGTCTCTGTCTGTCTCTGTCTCTGTCTCGGTGGCAGGCGCACAGAACTGGGCATGAGTGTGCAACCACGTGGTGCTGTAGTGTTCTGTGCAGACAGCCCATAGGTTGCTGGGTATTTCGTCTGTGCACTCTCTCCTGTGAAGAAGCCTGTACGATTGTTTGCTATCCTATAGTTTACCATCTAGAGGCTGCAGCTGCTTTGCATTTTTTTGCAGCTGTTTGTACTGTTAGCATGATGAAAATCAAGCAGCACGAAATGCATCCCGGAGATCTGGGCAAAGGTTTCGGAATTGGTTAGATGTTAAATGTTAGAGGGTAAAATATAGAATCCGAGCCTTTCCAGTATTATCCAAGTGTGCCATCAGAATTAATGGCCTTTTTTCAATTTAGGACAACCCCTACCAATTAAGTGGGAACTTTTAATTATCAAAGTTCTGCTTTTCTCATCGTTTTGTGTCTCAGGAAAAGTGTTAGGATTAAACTCTTCCTTTGTTGGCTGCTGTTATAATAATAATAATACATTTGTATGGCACCCTCAGGGAACTTCGTTTCTTTCTAAGCACTTTACAGATGCTGTACAGAAAGCATTACCAAATTATTGGTGAAAACATCAGCAAGCAGCAGGCTGTTGGCATGGCTAGATCTCTTTCATTTGTGATTCCTTTAATTTACACGAAGACCTCCTAACTGCTAGCATGGCATTCGCTATACTATTGCAGAGAAGGCTGCTCCACACAGTTTGCATGACTACTGCTTGCTGAGGCTTGTGGTATTTTAGGAGATTCTACGTCCGGTTTGAGGTATGATGCTTTCACTGAAATAGTCGCTTCCCTTCGAAGTCATCTTCCAGCTTGTGGCTACTTGTTTTGAGACTGGCCATGTGTGCCTTTGTACAGATGAGCTACATGTTGCTTACTATTGCAAAGGTGCCTCTTTGAGGTAAGCTAACAACCATTGCCTACCTGCCCATCTACTTGCTTAACGAGGTTTGCATTCGATTCCAGTACAAGTCAGACACACTCAAATCTAAATCGTCTTGGCAGACAAAAGACAATCATCCTCCAACACTTGGGCTAAGTGAAAGCTGCCTTATCTGCATGCCGTTGGCCTGATTGGACATCTTGTTTTCACGGTGGCAAATTAAATGGGCGAGATGTGCAATGCTCCAACAGCTAATGCACTCACTCACCCACTGCAGCAGTGGTTGCCAGAAGAATGAAAGACGCGAATGATAGTTCTCGCATGTGTCTGAAGCTGAGCTCCCAGACACCCAGCTGAAGGTCATGCCAAGTTTGCTTAGGAAGCACGCGGGGCTTCTGCTTCAGCAATTGAGGAAAAACCGGCAAAGTCAGTCAGTACATCTGTCAGCTGTACTTGCCCATGGCCTGAACCTGTCGGTTCACTAATAGTCACCCGTCAATGTCTGGATAGACAACGACAATCGTTGACAATATTGACAGAAACGATGACATTCAGTGATAAGTCTTCATTTGACGATGTATTTTGTTCAACTGATCTGTTTTTGAAACCTCCCATGCTGCACTCACTGCTTTCAAGTGATGAACTTTCAGTTGGAGAATCTTCACTTGCCTGGTAACGAGGATCTTCGGCAGCTTCCCAGAGACGTTCGGACGTTGACACAGCTGAGGGAGTTGAATATGGGTTTCTGCGGCCTGGTCGTAATACCGCCTGATATTTCCCAGCTGACCAAAGTTAGTTGCAAGCCTGACGTGCTCATGCTGACTCTATGTCTGTGCTATCATGCGATCTATTATTCTTTTACCTCAGCATTTTAAATGGTGAGAGAGAAAGTGAGAGAAAGAGAGGGAGAGAGAGAGAGAGAGAGAGAGAGAGAGAGAGCGGAATGAGTGCCATCTCTGCATTGTCTGCATAGAATTGTCTGTGCGCACAAGCTTGCCCGTGTAAAACCTGTAGTGTATGTGACATCGTTCAGCAACACACATTCGTGTATCTGACTTGGGCTGGTAGTTCATTCCTTATCCAACTCCGGCAGAATTTAGAAGACCCCAGCCTGATTTATATTACTCTACATATTGGTAAGATTGCTATTGTATCTAACTTTAAGTTGCCTGCTGACTTTCCGACCACTCACTTCCCATTCTATCGGGCAGCCCATGCCTTTTTCTGTAGCATACAAAGCATTTTCCCTTGATCTTGGTGTCGAGGGGCTTTCTGCCAGCTTTTTGGTTGCTGTGTCGATATTCTAGACACCAGTCATCAATTGGTTCATTGGTTACTGCTTAAGAATACAACATAGCTCTTGACAGACATTATAAAAGGGTGGTTCATGATGATCACAATGCAGTTATACTGCTAAGCCTCTGTAAAATGCCATATTAGTGGCCAGCTGAGCTTGCATTAAGGTTTTTTCTGCTAAACTTATCTCACCGTGAACGACTAAAAAGTCAGCTGCTACTGGCTGATAGAGAAGCCATCTGCCAAACGACACCAGCTTCTAACCTCAAAGTGTGAGATGCTGCAGTGCATTATTTAGGCATGGTCCTGTATCTTATAGTCGTCACATTCGATAATAAGCCTAACCTAGGCCGAGATGTCTCTCGAAGCATCCAGCTAAGGTCACTGCCCCTCTGCTCAGTCGTAATGCCGAAATGAACTGCTGCAGCGTTGGCTCACCAACAGACGTCTTGCAGTCTGATCGTGTGCATGCGAGCAGCTTTCTGGCTCTACTGCTCGTACAGAAAAGTCCACGATCGGGCTTTTCCTCTGCAGCTGAAAAAGGTGCACCTGTTTGACAATCCCAACCTCGATGATCTGCCGAGCTCGCTGTCACTGCCTGCCGGCCTTGAGGAGCTGAGCCTCAGCAACTGCGGCCTGCTGAGCAAGGTAAGGACCCCGAGCGAGCCCGTGCCGCCCACAGAGCGGCAGTGGCAGCAGCAGCACTGCTGAGGTCACGGTCCCCATGTACGAGAGTCTCTCGTTTGGCACATGAAACTCCGCACTCCGCACCGACACGGTGAAGGCCAGCTGAGCTGCTGGCTGTGTCAGCTCGAGCGCTCCCACAGGGATTCTCAGATTGTCTTTGGCCTCGTGGCGGTTGGGTGCCAACTGCTGGACCTAAGTAATGGTAGTCAGTCGGTGCATTGCAGTAAAGCTGGTGCATTGCGCGTAGAGAGCTGGTGCATTGCAGCAGAGAGCTGGTGCATTGCAGCAGAGAGCTGGTACATTGCAGCATAGCTGCAGCACGGTTTCAGCACACACTTTTCTGCCGTGCACGCTTCTAGCAACAGCATGAGCTTGGCGATTTAGGCACTTTTTCCGCTGAAGCAATGGAGCATGCTCTGTCATGCGGCTGACAAGTAGCTATTCTCACGTGCAGCACTGCTTCCTAGACTTGCCACGAAACGTGCCGGATTGTTGTTCTTGGTAAAGGCTGATGATGCACATTTCAATTGCAGGGCGACGGCCGATTCATTATGGGTGAAGGTCTGCTTCCTCTCGGTTCATTTGACAAGGTGACAATGCCCTGCTGCTCACCAGGCTCGGGCCAGGCACCGGCCTCTCGCCTTGCCTGCGATCGATGCTGCTGTTGCTGCTTCCCTATCAGCCGTAGCATATCGGGGAGAGAGTTGTGCACAAGGCAACCGCAGACATTGCACTAGTCCCTACCGGTGGCGAGTTCGTGGCTGCCTCGACTGCCATGCGGTGCATCGGCCGCCGATGTATGATGGCAAGGGCATGGCTGCTGCTTAAGTGTTTCTGCTCGTCTTGGCTCCGCACCCTTCCGACACATGTGCCAGCTTTCGTCTTAGTGCACGTGAATTCTGGCCCTGACCTAAATGGGCTGCCTCGAAAGCTCCAGTGCGCGAGTTCATTGGGAGCATTGCAGCAAGAGCATGCGACAGAGCTTGCGCTTCTGACGCGGGGGCGTTTGTACGATTTTGTTTCTGTGAGGCTGACACGGTGGCTTGGGGCCAGCGCTTCGAGGCTCGTGCCCTTGGGCTGCCGGCTGGCCTATCGGCACCTTTCTTTAATCATTCCAGCTGAAGAAGTTGCATCTTAGGGGCTGCAGTCGCCTGCAGCGGAACTTCCGGGATATATCGTCCATGGCAGCGCTGAAAGAAGTAGACTTGAGCAACTGCAGTCTTACTTTGCTACCATTCACAACCGAACGGTTGGACGAAGTGGGTGGCTTAGCCATTGCTGTCTGCTGCTTTGCATCATCGTTCTTATTTCCCTCATGCACATTCCTAATGGTTCGTTGTGCAGGAGGCTTGCCTAATGCTGCATTTCTGAACGGCATATGTAACGTGTCTAGAAATAGATTTAGCTCACTTAAGGTGCTGTATAACTGTGTAATGATTAACTGCATTACTTTCACTTGCTGTCTTTTCAAGGCTTGCTCTGCCTTTTTTGGTTGCTTTGCTTCGTTGTTGTCCCAGTGGATCTTAAACGAGCACTTGGCCATTTCTCAATTTAGTTTGCAGTGCAGTCACGATTTATTTGAGCTTCTGCCATGGCAGCGCTGCTGCCGTGGCAGCACTGCTGCGACTGCTAGTGCTTCCACTGCTAGAGGTGCCACAGCTGCAAACTGCTGCTGCTGCTGCCACCACTGTTGCCATTGCTGCTACTGCTACTGCAGAAACATATCGCCACAGCTGAAACTGCTGCTGCTACTGCAAGTACTTTGACTGCTTCTGCAGCTGCTGCTACTGCTGAAGCTGCTGCTGCCACTGCCACTACCAATGCTGCAACTGTTGCAACTGCTGCTGCCTTTTCTGCCACTACTGGCTGCTGCAGCTGCTGCCAACCAAGCTTTCACTAGTACCCTGGCCACCGGCTTTGAGTAATGTAATATTTTTTTTTGGTGAATGCTCAGACTATTTTCTTGTCACTTTTCAATTTAAGCACATTGCTCTTCCCCAAATTGTATTGTATCTTGAGCTGATATAGCCACAGTCTTTGGAAGGGTTTCGTCCGTACCTTTCCTGTGGATTAATCTAAAACTGGATTTATTTCAAAAGTTGCTGCTTTCAGCTTGTCAAAGTTGAGCTCGGCTCCAACAACCTGCAGCCACAAGAATTGGGCAAGATATTCAAGCTGGAGAAACTGCAGGAGCTGGGCATAAGCAACTGTGGTTTGACGGAGATACCGGATCTCGGTGACTTGGCGACACGTGTGAGCAAGCCGAGGCTTGCCTCTCGCGAATGGGCGACCTCTGCATAGGCCCACTTCTTGTCGATGCTGTTGTGGCAGCCGTCTGTCGCATTTCCATCGCTCCTGCTCTGTGATGACATCGGAGTGTGTCGCGTTTCAGCTCAGGAAACTGGACGTGCACGGGAATGCCATCAAAGGAATATCACCCATCGTGTTCAGGCAGCTGGACCACTTGCAAGAGCTGAACTTGGCCGGCTGCGAGCTGGCCGAAATTCCCGAGGAAATATCAGAGCTTAAACATGTAAGCATCGTGTGGCTCGAATCGCTCAACAGTTCTTCGATGGAGAAGTGCTATTCAGCCAAGGGCCTGTTCATGTTAAGTCTGGGATTTACTTGATTGCCGTCTATTTTCAGCTCATCGTATTGAACTTGAGCGACAACCAGCTGTCTGGTCTTCCAGAGAGCTTCAGTGGCCTCACATTGGTAAGCCGGATTTACTCGCAGGGTCGATTCTTTCTTAGTTCGGCCCCGGTCTCGCTTCAGTCATTCTCCTTGTATGAAGCTTGCAAATTCACCTGGCTCCTCTACCCGTGATTCCTTTTAGCTTGCTAGCAGCCCCGTCCTACAGTGATTTCGTGAGTGAGGCTGCCTCCAAGCCTGGGCAATGTTGCTACTGTTCGACTTTAACTTAATTGCCCTATATTGCCATTTTCTTCATAAAAAGGAATGCGTTCGATTGCCAAGGTCGTGGGCTCGAGCCTTGTGGCATATGTGAAGTGCCTTAATAAAGATTGAGTTCTCCTTGAGCACTATGCAAATGAATTGTATTTTCTTTATCATTTTTTGCAGCTGTACTCACCAAATCGACTTTGCGGCCTTCGTTTTACAAAGGCTCACATTCCTAATTCTAAAAGTATGTCCGTCCTTCGTCTCTGCTAGCTATGCAGTGCTGTCAAAGCATTTTACGACTTTACTTAAAAAACTTTAAATAAAAAATCTACTTTAAAACAGAGAAAGACGAAGGGGGTCTTGTGAACATGATGCCCGATGTTAGGTTGTGAGCATTACTGACAAGTTTAACGTGTATGTTGGCGGTCGCCCTTTCCTTTGCTGGCTCACAGTCGTCGATGCAGCTGGCTGGATGCTCTGAGCTACCCTCTCGTTGGTATTTGCAGATCGAAGTCCTCGACATTAGCTGCAATGCCGATATAGCACAGCTGCCATCGGTGGTGACAGCGCTTACAAAGCTGAAAACGCTTGACTTCAGTTGCTGCTGCATCTCTGAGCTGCCGGTTGACATGGAAAAGCTGTCAGAGGTATGTGTCTATCAAATTAGATGTCACGTTCATCAGCATCGATTCTTCTGGCTAGAGGTCTTGCAGGTAGTGGGTTTGATTGTTGACCTCATGGTGACCTCTGGCTGCCTAGCACCAGGACGAGTATGCAGGTCTACCACTGAACTGGATTCCCCACTGTTTGAAGCTCTTGATTGAATCCAAATTTAGCTAGCTACGGCCGATGTTAGCATTCATCTGAGCCACGGTTGAGTCATCAGCAGCTGCCTGTCGATCTGACCTCGCAGCTCCAGGGAGGGAGGGAGGGTAATAGATGGTCGGTGTTACTTGGCAGGCCAAGCACTTGAAGTGAAGCTCGGCAAGGCATCTCGTTAGGTCTCATCTTTCCGATGTCGTCTGCGCACGTGTACAGATGTGATCACGAAGAAAACTCCGCAGCTGAAGCAGAAAACATCTCAACTCATCGAAGTGGAAGAATTTTTTCTTTGCTGACTTTGTTGAGTTTTTCCTCTGCCACTCTGCCACTTTTACTCCATTTAACAGAACAGAGCACCTCAAAGGTCGATCAGACTAAGCTCGGTGCTTCGCATGTCCTGAGACTGTAAGGCTCGTTTAGTCTCATCTTTGTTGTTCTGGCTGTTTATTCGACCCGGTGTCCCGTGCTGTAGGCACCCAGCTGTGTATGCCGTCATCAGCAGTGTATATCTGTGCATTCGTTGCTAGTGGACACCTGTACTTGTTACTAGTATCAACCCGTGCCTCGTGCTGGCATACCCATGTAACAGGGCGTGCCACTAGTGTATGCCTGTATTTGTTGCTTGCATGACCTGTTGTTGTTAAGGGTGTAGGCTTGTATGCCGAAGCATGGCTGTGAGAACCAAAAGACTTTTGATTGGCACACGGCAATTCATCAAGGTAAGTTACTGCAAAAAAGGATTACAATAATTAGCTGTAGAATATTCGTTTTCTTATTGAAAGAGCTAATGAAAGTGCCAGTGAGTAATGTAATGTAACGTATCTCCATATGTAACTCTACAAAGCCACAAAGACCATGTGGGTGTTACGCAGGAGTGGTTTGTATGGCACACTCATAGCCTAAGCGGCTTTCGGTACGCATTCGGTAGCCAACAGACTTCATCTCACGCAACAAAGAGAAAGTGATAAGCATAGCAGAGTCAAGAGAGCAGTTGAGGTAGTGAGTAGCATGGATGTAGCAGCTCAGAACGCTGGAAAGGGCAATTGAGTCGTGCTAAGTAGAAGCAACAACATCGAGCAATATTTAATTACCTAAACTTAGATAACCCACTCTGGACTTGAAGAAAACAAAGAAAGAAAAGTTTGCACCACATAAAGTAAATGCCATGTAGAATTTCAGTAGAGTCGTGAAGAAATACGTCAGTATCTGCCATTTTTAATGAAATTCGATTTGTGCATTCTCATCCTACCACTGCTCATGTCCTAGCTATCTCTCGAGCTCGGCTGACCAAACATAAAATCGTCAAGGTTCGCGGCATTAGCTTCGGCTTATATCCTTATTGGCTGGACGTAATCAAAGTTAAAACACACTTTTCATTATCTATCCAGGCGACAGATTTGAGACAGCAAACTGCCTCCAATGCTACAGCTGCTCATCGTTTCGGTGGTGCAATGCAAGCATTTTTTTCACGTTTTTTCTTATCTTTTTTGTGCAGTAGCATTCTCTGGCAGCTTCACCTTGGCTTTCGAAAATAAGGCTGTCGCAGTACCAACCGATATGCCTGTATGCTCCAAGAGTGTCAAGCCGGCCTCATCGGGTCTTTCGGAAATATGCAGGTACATTCGTTCAGGCATTCGTCCACTCGTTGATGCATCAGCAGGCTTGCCGACGATCGTGAATGAGCACGCCTAAGAAGGAAGGTTGAAGGCTGAGGGAAAATGAGAGCTGGAGAGACATGCAGACGAAGCGACTCAGGAAAAATTTCTAGCTGATTTAACAGCCTTTTGTATAGCGACAGAAGAGCCTTTACGGCTATCACCACTGCTTGCTGTGGCAATAAAGGATTACCCACTGCAGGATTCGAACCCACACCATTGGGACCGAGATCGTGAAAGCAACCGCCTTACCTAGTGTGCCACCACGGTTCACCCTTTGAAGAAAACCAAATAGAGAAATGCTATCAGATTGAGAGAGAGAGAGAGAGAGAGAGAGAGAGAGAGAGAGAGAGAGAGAGAGAGAGAGAGAGAGAGAGAGAGAGAGGGAGACACACAGAGACACAGAGACAGACGGACAGACAGACACAGAGAGAGAGAGAAAGAGAGAGAGAGAGAGAGAGAGAGAGAGAGAGAGAGAGAGAGAGAGAGAGAGGGCGTTGACGGTGAAAAATGTTATAAAGCTACTATCTCATTAGTGTGCCAGCTCTGCAGCTGAAGACTTTGACATTTGAGTCTCCATTGAATTCGACTTAGTATACCGAGAACTACCCTTCATACAGTAGTCACATCTAAGTTTGGAAATTGTAATCACTTATCGGTGTTTCTTGAGAAAAACATGGAGTGCTGTTGCTCTAAACTTGTAGTTCTATCATTTGCACGCTTTCTTCCAGCACATTTAAAGTGCCTTGAAAGAAATTCAGTTTTCTAGTTGAGTTTACAAGCATCCTATTATTACCATTTAATTTGCTTTGACTAGTTTGAGTTAAATGGGTCGTACATGATTCCATTGTGTTGAATCTACAGGTTTGGTGGATTCGGCAATTGAATAATAGCATATGCAACTAAATGTTTGATGCAGGGAAGGTGGCCAACGGGCCCTGGCTCCCTTGAACCGATCCGAAGTGGCATTGTCGGATGGCTAAGGCCGCCTGACACATCTTTTCACCGTGTTACAGTATGCTGCCTCTAGGGAGGTCAAGGTCTCTTACCCCCTTTCCCCCTTCTTCCTATCTTTCCTTGCTGTTGACAGCCCGGTTAATGTGTTGTTTCCTTCTATTTTGTAGGTTCCTGCTTGTCACTGCCTCTTCACTACTTTCTGCTGCTATCCATTGCATTACATGTTGAGTTCGTTGTCTGTGGGAAAAGCGCATACTGTTTGCAGCTTCGCAAGCCCCCAGCCCCGGTTTCGTTAGGCCTAACGAATTATTTCATAAATTAATTATTAATTATTATTAACCAAATAATTCAGCCACAGCCGTTGTATGTTTTCGTTGCTCATCCACAGCTGAACAGCGAAGTTGTGAAGAGTACTGCTAGTGCTGGTGGATGCTTGAACCATTCACTTTACTATACAGCAATTTGAAATGCTGCATAGGCTCAACGAGTAATCGATGCTATTATTTTTAATACAGCTCGAATCGCTTGCCGTTCAAAACATTGGACTCCAATCATATCCGACTGTGCTGTTGAGGCTGAATAATTTATTGCGATTAGACCTCTCCAACCGGACTGTAAGTATAGAGGCTTGGACTTGCAGCTTCTTGTGGCCGTTCTCGCCCTATTCCTTGTTAAGTGCACACTATGACTAGATCGGAAGCGCAGGACAGAACAGGAGATATATGCAAGGATTTCGAATTTTTTCCAGCTTATTGACGTTGCATTTGGTATCTTAGTGAACGTCAGCATTTAATTTCAGTCTTTGTGATCTCAAGTGATGTCTTTCCTGTGAGAACTGCCGTGGTCTCAGACCATCTGAATACCGAAACTGGTGTTACTCTGTTACTGACAGTACAATAATAAAAAATAACAATAATAATAGTACATTTGATATAGTGCCCTTAGAGAGCTCAATCTGTTTCTAGGCACTTTTTATTTACTGCAAAAGAAACAAGATCGGACGGTTAGTGGTAGTATGGTGAATAAGCAACAAGAACAACATGGTTAGGGGTGACATGCATAGGGTCAGCATGCTAGTATGGTTAGTGGCAGCATGCACAGTGTCAACATGCATAAGCTAATAAAGGAAGAATCACAGGGACCTACTAGATGTTGTGATAAATAGGTGCATTTTTAGTTTCCTTTTAAATGCGGACAAGTCAGGAGATGTGACGCAAGTCGGGAGTGAGCTCCTGGCTTTGGGAGCATACGAACTAAAGGCACGGTCTCCAAAGGATTTGAGATTTGTATTTGTATGAGCTATACATATAAGCCTTTAGATTCAGAAAAATGGGTGATACAATGCATAGCCTGGTGGGCAGTACATCTGAAAGGTAGGCTGGAGCCAAAGAATGAAAGGATCTACAAGTGATTGAGAGAACGTTGAAGTCGATGTTTCGCTTGACTGGGAATGTAAAGCTGAAGCAAAGACTTGAAGGTGTAGAAGTAAAGCAAGAATAAAATTAGTGGTGGAGATTGCATGACCTTCGGCTAGTGGGGGGGGGGGAGTTTGCACCACCTGCTGAGTCAGACCCTTTCTTTCAAAGAAACTTTTGGAATATCCATGACAGTTCTATACCCCCTGACCAGTGTGCATGTGCTGAAGATGCCGACTGCTACTCAAACCTGAAGTACGAGTCTGGATCCTTAGGTGGACAGCATGACAGGTTATCTTAGTTCCAGGAGATGCCGATCACTAGATATGTTTGGATATATTTGCTTCTTTGCCTGGACTCAGCCTGTGCTCTTGGGACAATTTAGTAACGTGTTCTTATATCGCGGCTATTGTACGTGGGCTGTCGTGCTGAGATCTTTTTCATTGTGAAGCGGAGCGAGTCTGCTCTGTCTTCAGAAAAAGCCATGGTCCTTGCTGTGCACCGGTGGGATAGTGAATGATTTTTTTTCAGGGATTAGACAAGGCTCGAAATAACGTGAGCGAGCTGCCGGCAAAGCTGGTCGACACTCTGCTCGAAGAGCTACTTCTAAATGGAAATCCCATGTCCAAGCCGCCTTCAGAAATTTGTGATCAGGGGATGCTTGCCATCCGCAGCTACCTTACGGATATCATACCTGGCAGTCGACTGATCAGTGCTGAGACGGTCAACATGCTTGGTGACACCGGCGCAGGAAAGACGAGCATAGTTCGGTCACTGTTGAATCGGCGCCCCTGCACTACCGATGATGCTGATCGCACTCGGGTTATGGATCAGGTCACAGTCCAGCTGCTAAATGAGGAGTTCGTCAGCATCAATGACTTTGGTGGACATGAAATTTATCAAACCGTTCTGCCCATGTTTTTGCCGCCGAAAGGAATTGGAATACTAGCCTACAATATGGAAGAAGATGTAAAAAGTCAGCTAGATAAAGTCAGCAAGTGGATAATCACTCTGATAGCTAAATCACCCGGGATTCTTTTAATAGTAGCTGGAACTCATGCCGACCTTGTTGCTGAACATGATCGCCTGGATAGTAAAAGCAAAGTAATGCAACTCGCGGAAGACAAATTTAAGGCAGCTGCAGAGGACGTCGAGAGTCATTTGGAGGATCTGAAAGCCGAGCTTCATTTTTTGAAGAGAAATAATAAACCTGTCGATAGGACGAATGACAAGCTCAAGTTCTTAGAGGAGACGTCGTCTGCTCTGCAGTCCTCCTCAAAGAATATCCTATTTGTCAGCCTAAGTTGCAAAGAGGGCGCTGACAATACCGGGCTCAATAGTTTGCACGAGGTTATCTCGAAAAACATCAAACCACCCGACCCTCTGCCCGCCTCGTGGTACCTCGTGATGAAAGATATTCTTCATCCACCAGAAGCCTTCCTCCAGGCAGCCTCTTACTTAAATGGGAGCAGGTGGAAGGCATAGTCCAACGGCATCTTCCTGGGGAGAGTGACGACGACAAATTGAAGACAATCTTGCGGTATCTTGTCGCTACGTCGCAAATCATTTGGTTAGATGGTCACCATGGACTGGGAAAGTTTGTTTTTCATCGAATAAGCCACGTACTTGACATGTGTAAAGCAGTGCTTCACCACTCTGAATGTTCTGTACCACCGAAACGCGAAAAAGACGCCCAATTGTACGCTGGCGGTCGCTTGACAGGCTCTTTCCTGCAGCACCTGCTCAAGAGTTATAACGGCGACATGGCCGACATAGTCACCAGCTTGATGTTGAAATTCAACCTTATCAGCAGAGTGAGTGATGACGGATCGTCGTCGGAGGAGTTTATAGTACCAAGTAATCTGAGAGATGGGGCACCAGCATGTCTGCCTAGCCCATTGGCTTGTCGGGGACCGTTGCCGACTGTCCTCGTCGGCTTGCGTTTCTTCACCTCCACGATACCTCTTGCCCTTTTCGAGACCAGTCTTGCATCCGTGCTGTCTTGGATGCACAAGTGCAAGATCGATCCCGATTGCTGGAAGCACGGGATACAATGTAGGGCAAATAAAGTAACTCTCTCGTACCAACGCATTGAAGACAGACTCGAGATTAAGGCCTCGGCAGAGGCACCTCGAAATCTGTGGGAAGTTCTTCATCCCGTGCTGAGAGCCATTGGTGAGCACGTCATTAATATGTGGAAAGGGGCAATGCCGAAGTGCACGTTCGCGTGTCCGGGATGTCGGTGCTGCGGTGTACACGATCAGGATAGATCGCCTAATGTGCGAGATAACGTCACTCTGGAAGAACTGATCGCATCCGACAGACCGATGTATGACTGGTACTGTGATAGCTGCCGTATGGATATACCACGAATCCTTGTATTTCCAAGGTTGCAAGGTACGAATGCCTTTTCAGTTAACGTCACTGTCAGTTTGATGTCTTGCACTCGATGCAACTTTCTTTACACCGTGAAAGCTGCAGGTTCTTCTGAGCTACATGATTATAGGGAATCATTTTAGTTAGGCTGCATTACCTTGAATGTCTCGTGAGTGCATTTCAATGATTTGCCTCATATATCCTTGTACAAAACGTTGACGACGATAAACTTGCAGTAACCTTTCTGTATACTTTGATTAATTAAGTGTACCAACTATCAGATTTGGTTACCCACTAGTTGTCTGCAAATTGTGCCGTGTGTTATTAGTGTAGGTTCCCTAGCTACTGGTTTTGCCGTTCAAAATCTCGTCGTATTTCTTAGCAAATGTCATTGGCTACTTTACATACAGCCCATGATTTATTGATAATAGTCTTCTTAAACATTTTTATAGCAGAACTCGATCTCTTCTAAAGCACTTTGCAATTGCTGAGAAGGGAGTGTGACAATTGTTTAGTGACAACAATCACATGTCAGTGATCACAAATGCACGAAGGGCAATGCTCACGCACCTACGAAGGTTATGAGGAACTGGTGTTCAAGCTTTTTTCAAAGTTTTTGCAAAGTCTGCTGGTGTCGTTATGGCAGCCGTTTGTGATATCCTGGCTTTGGGAGCATGCGAACGGACTTCGTGGTCTATAAAGGATTTGAGGTTGCCTAAAGGCACATCTAAGCAGCTTGATCAGAGGAACTTGTGGTTTGGTAAGCTCGATTTCGAAATATTTACAATAGGTAGGCCAGAGCTATTTGAGTGACAGAACTTTGAAGTCGATATGGTGCTTGATTGGGAGCAAGTGCAGTTCACTGATAAGATGTGCAATATGTCAGTAACTTTGCTTATGCTAGACAAGACTACCTGCATGGTTTTTGGACAATTTTAGGCATCGTAATTGCAAAAGCTGCAAGATCTGCAAGTAATGAGTTACAGGAGTCCTAAGGGGGAGTCACTATTGAATGGCCTAGCTTGGCTGTGATATCCTTACTTTTTACAGCGTAATGGAGCAGAAAAATACGCTGACTTGACTGTGTAACCGATTTAGTCGTCTAGGGAAAATTCATTTTGTGGAAGAGAACTTCCGGATTCCATATAGTGGCTACAGGAGAAATACCGGCTTAGCCCAATTTGAAGATTAAGCGCTCCAATACCTGAGTAGCATCTAGTTTGTCTATGACTGGTAGGTTAATGTATCAATACTCATATCAGCAATACTGTACATGCTGCAAGTAAGTTGAGAGTTTAACCTACTGGAAGGCAAGAAGGGAACAAAGAACATGCAGAGCTGTCTGTCATTTGAATAAAAATTAAAGCTTCCCCTGTGTCCATCGAATGTGCAGTTATTAGACCCAAAAGTATAAGTAGTAGTGGATCTAGAACAGATATCTGTTATATACCATTCTTTACAGGTTTACCTAATGACCTTTGGCAAAAATTTACTCGCTGAAACCCTCTTGTGATAGGACGTACTTTTTTTAAGTGCAGTGCCTGTGATGCCCTGGTGAAGTGATAGGCGTTCAATGAGGATGTGGTAGTAAGGAACGTGAAACACGGCCTATAGGTCCAGCTCTACTTGCAGATAGACTCTACCTATAGTAATAATCATAATATTGATGTAGTTTGTATAGCATCCATAGCATGTATAGCATCAAGAGAATCTGATCCCTATCGATACCCTTTACATTCATAGCCAGAGAACCAAAAACCAGCAGTCTATAACAAGCCATGTATCATGTGTAAACCCTAGACCCAGAGCTTGTATCCTGAGCCGCACATCTGAAGGTCGAGATTCTGCCGTCACCGTCGCACCAAATTCCTGGCTGTATCTTTGCCATTCTCCAGCCCCCCCCCCCCCAGTATCGTGCTTAGGCCTGCATGCTAAAGTAGGCAAGAATACCGTGATGCCCTAGGAAGAAACGTGCTAGCTCTTCACGGCCGTGGTCGCGGGTTCGAATCCTGAATTGGGTGATTCTGTATTGCCAGCTGCAAGCAGTGTTGGATAGCTGTTAAGGCTGTTCTGCCGCTTTACAAAGAAGCTTGTTAAATCAGCTAATACTTATTTAATTAGTCACTCAGGGCTACCGGTTAGTGTGACATCTAGCTAGTAGCACACATTGAACCAGGCACATATAAGCACGCAGAGCGCATAATAAATGTGGCAGTTTACTCGGGCGAAGAGAAAAGCGAGAAGAATGTCTGTGCGTCTTTAGCTCAGACTTAAACTATGCAGGTCAATGCAGGTAGTGACCGTTGCTAGCAACGAGTTCGAGACACTTGGTGCGTTCGAGCTGAAGGCTCTTTGACCGAGCGATTTCAGTTTAGTGCTAGAGATCGCGAGATGACTAAATGAGCTGAGGAGCGGGTGCTGTGAGATAATAATAATGATAATAATAATAATGCACTCGATAAAACGCCCTCAGATAACTCAATCTCTTTCTAGATCGCACTGGAGTAGCAAACAGGCCGTATAGGTAGGCCACTGTTGCAGGCGAGTCAAGCCACCTGTGAGACAGTGATGGGAACTTGACGACAGTTCGATGCTTGATTGATAGCCAGCGGTGGTCAGATATCAGTAGGATGTAACAGCTATGCATAGTTGACGACAGACCGGATGAGCTGCAGAGTTTTGTTTTACCAATTGCAGCCGACTATGGGCTCTGACCTGGGGTCCGGAATTAAAAGAAATGGTTGCAGTAATTTAGGCACGATATCACAAACCTATGAATGAGTTTGGAAGTCCCTGGTCTTAACCTAGAGGTGAGGTTCTTGAGAATCTTAGCGTAGGGGTAAGGTTCACGACCCAGGTCGCTGGTCACCAAGCCCTGATAGCCCAGGAGGTAAGGTGCTCTCTCTTCACGACCGAGGTCGTGGATTCGATTCCTGCAGTGGGGTCGTTCCTTTATTGCCAGCTTCAAACGGTGGCGATAGCCGATAAGGCTATTCTGCTGCTACACAAATGGGGCTTTTAAATCAGCTGAGATTTTTCTTTTGGTTCAATGCCTGCATTAGACAATCGTTTATTGCCTAGAGGAAGCAAGGTGATATCTGCAAATGATTCTCTTCTGCTTCTATACAAATGAGGCTATTGGATCAGCCGACTTTTAATTTACTTTCCTGTCGTATACTTATCTAAATATTCTCTGATTTTGGTGATGTTCGTTAGCTAAAAGTAGGCAGGCACGATTGCGAAGTAGATATTGCCATTCTGTTTTAGTGGTTTCTGAATTGCATGCCCCGATAATTGGCAAGCGTGACCGAAGCGGTTCTAGCTAGAGTCTGAGATGTTATGGCTGTGTATTTAATTATAATGAGTAAATTCTCTTTGAGATTGCAAAAGTCCCTCCATGACTCAGAATTTTTTGTTGCAGAATTGATAACCGACAAAGACTGCAAAGAGGTTGCTGACTTTATTGAAAGGTTGAGTAAGTTTAATGTTTGTGGAAAACTGCAGACTATTAAAAATGCTGCAAAGGATTGATTCATGTAAATTTGTACTTCTGTGTTTAAACGTGATGTGTATAGCTGTTCATCAGCTATTCATCTTATAGTCGAATTCTCGGACTTACATATATAGCACGGTTGGTTCAGAGTAATGTAATCGTTTGAATGCAAAGGGTGTTTTTTCACATCGAATGGGTATCGCAAGTTGTAATTTTTTTAGCAGCTGAGCTTTTGCATGAGCTAGAAGTTATTTTTTAATATTAGGCTACATGTTTTGCTTCGTTTTCGGTTACATACTTTTTAATACGTTTTCTCGATGTAGCAGTCGCTTTCATTTGTCCTCCTTGCCTTCTATAGCCTTGCACGGACGTGTTCTCGGTTCCCGGAGGCAACCAGAAAACGGGTTGCCTTTGTCGTGTAAGCACTATCCGTGCTGTCTAGACTGGCAACTCAAAAGCGTGTCGCCATTCTTCAAGAGTCTAGACAGCATGGAACTAGCTTTCGCGATAAGTGCTCTCGTAACAAACGGAACTGAGCTAATGACGACGACCAACCGGAAATTGCCAATTCTACCCCAGATGTGCTCTCTCTTTGTTGCATACTCCGAGATCACTAAAAGCTGGCAGAACTATCGTATTGGACAGCTTCCCGGTTATTTTAAATACAAATGACTGCGAATTATAGGTAAACTTTAAATTCGCAGCCAGTACAATTTTTGAATTATTACCGATCAAGATCCAGCAGCAGAAGCTGAAAAAAGGAAACGGCGATGATGCCGCCAGTAGCAACGACAGGGGGAGAAAGTGAGGCGAGAAGCGGAAGCCCGACTGATTCTCGCGAAGCTGATGCAGCTGATTCGATCCTTAGTCGCGCCAGCAGCGACTGGTCGGAGAGACGTCCGAACGCTGAATGGCGTGAAGCTGCAGACGCTGAGACGAAGAGCCGCTATCGCTATAGCAATGACATGAGCCGGAGAGACTTGGGGGGGCGGCGAGAAGCAAAGCATGCGACGAATTCACTAAGCTATTAAAGCGTCAGTGCACCGGCGGCAACGAGAGCCGGTGAAATCGGGGCGGGGGTGGGGTGCCGATGCCGTAGCCGACACTGCATGAAACCTCCCGTGATTTGTCGCGAGCGTACGCTAGCGTGCTCACAGTGCAGTCCGTCTCTGCTTAAGAAATCAATGGTGTACCTCTGTTTTCCTGTAGAAGAATCTCGAAGCGTAGACAGAAATGCTCGGCGGGTAGCGTTTTCTCAGTTCGTCCGGATTTGCTGATTCTAGGACTTTGAATGTGCTGCAAGAGCGCCAATGAGCTAGACACTTCAAAAAGTATAGTGTAAGCGTTTTTTAGCGTAAATTCAGCCTAATTAATTAGGATCATGATCTTCAGAAATATTCCGCACGAGACCATTTAATCGGGCATGATGTTGGCTGGGCAGAGGGTTCGCCAGTAGATGCCTGGAAAGAAGACTTTGTTAATTGTACAGTTTGAATGGAGCGCTCGCTGCTGTCGCTAACTAGCCCCTCCCCCGACAGAAAATATCTCGATACCTGAATATCGTTTCGTGGACCTGCGAACCTGTACCGGATACCTGATGTACCTGACACCTTAGCCAGTCCGTATTCATTCAACTCGAGATTCCGAAAATTTTAGCTACAAGGTGTGTGCAGATATAGCAACATCGGCATATAATGGCTGCCGCTATATGTGAATGTGTTCTATTTGTCTCAGGCCTAAGCTGTAACTTTTAGAGAACAATTGTGAGAACAGAATCTCACCAGCTGACCGTAAGAAGCCTACGAACATGCTGAAGCGAAATACCAACACAATTGTACAGAGACTGGGGAAGTCTGAAGCCAACGCGATAGCCGATGTACTGTATTCACAGGGGCATATAAGTAAATTAGTAAAAAATGACATTCAGGTAATGGAAACCTCGACAATCATTCACTGTCTTTCGAATCGCTTCGCTGAGTCGTAGTAGTTCCGTCACCGACGACAACGCTGCGCCATCTTGCCACTTAATGGAAGTTCGCCATCTTGCCGCGTGACGGAGGGAAAGATGTACCTTCTCGCTTTAATAAGTAGATATTTACATGAATTAATTCGCTTTACGTTATAGGAAGAACGCGAAAGATTTTCTAAAGTTCGCAATCTTCTAGATGCCGTGAAAGATCGTGGCGATAAGGCTTCAACAGCCTTTATTGAAGCTTTAGAGATGGAAGATCTCGATCGGAAAGACTTGGCAGATGAAATTCGCGCTGACAAGTAAAGCAAGAGACTGCTTCAAAAGCTAGGGTACACTTTCTTGGCTGTCTGGTTTTAGGCTACGCCGGTTAGTAGCCGGAGGTGTGAAAACTTTGGTTATATTGTAAATCGAACAAAAGTACATGCCTTCTCTTCGTTTGATATTTGTATAATTCAGACTTCTAAATGCATCCTAAATATAGCTTGCCTGCTTCAATAGCATTGTGTATGCAGACTTCATACAGGCTACTTGAATGGTGCAAGTATAAACTATAAAAGAAGTTGCGTAGATTTGCGCCTGATATTTTTACAAATCTAGCTTAATTGTGTAATTTCCTTTGACGTCCTAAAAAATGGACTTTGGATTTGGAAGCTTTGTAGAAGAGATCCGGTTCGGCTTTGCTGCTGATAAATCTTCCATACTTTCTGTTTTCGGAATTTTGTTAGATAATAAAATATCACTAAGCAAAGGCAGACTAAATTCGGCACTTTCTGAGCAAGCAGCAGCAAAGAGCACAACAGTCGCCGTGCACATGACCTATGCAGCTGCCGGTTCATCGTTCGCGTCGGCAGAGGAGAGCTCGCTCGCGTGCCCCACCTCCAAGGACGTATTAAATGCACGGCATAGCCTGCAAGAACCTGCGAGCGTTCTCGCTGAAGGCAAATTGCAGCTGCCTCCGACAAAGTAGCGACGGCACAGCAGCCAGCGGTGCGATTGCGACTTGCCGACCTGAAGCATCACGTGACGCATAGCATCGAGAGCCTGCGAGAACCTGCGGGAGCCTGCGAGCGTAGAGGAAAATGAAAAATAAAATTATTCATTCGTATAGCGCCCTAAGAGAACTTGGCCTCAATTCAGGCGCTTTCCATATGCCAAGGGGCTCGAGCCCAAGACCTCGATCAGACTTAGGGCGAGCACCTTAACCAGTGGGCCAAACCAGCGGCAGTAGAGAAAGTCTGCCGGCCAGACCAGCTTACCTGCGAGAGACTGAACGTACGAGTTCGCCTAATATCAGCACCAACTTCTGCCCCACGATTAGCAATCGGACCGACCGAGCAAGCGGCCGCACGGATTAACTTTCTGACCACTAATTTGAAGCGAAGAGTTGAGGAATGTTGAATAGCCTGCTCAACCATTGACTATTAGCTATTTCCCCGAATGCTTCGAATTGACGTACAAAATTCCTCATGGCAGTTCAGAATTCTCTGCGCTCGAAAGTGCTCACTTCGCAGTGGTAGAACTTTACTCACTTCGTCCTGGCGAGAACGTTTTCCGGCTTGCGAATTAAAGAACCCGCTTGGCCTCGTGGCGTTCAACTTGCCAGCTTACGCTACAGGTCTTACATGTTTTCCCCATGGCACTTCGACACGTACGCGACAGCGACAGACAAGTTTGGCTGTCGAGCTGTGCACCAACCAAACGTGAGCGTACTATTGCACTGGCGGGGAAACCTGTGAGTATTAAGTTACAAAAGTTTAGATCGAGGGGGGAGTCACAAATGCGAGGACGAGCTTGGCCGCGAAGAACGCAGGTCTGGTGTCGTCATGCTAAGCCGCAATGGCAATCAGTAAGCTCGTCTTCGAGCCTCGCGGTGTTCACAGGGCAGCAAGCTGTGGCTGCAATCTCGGGATCCTATCTTCCTGAGCATCCGCCGGCCATTGCAAGAGATTTCAGGACGTGAACAGCGGCTGACTCGGCTAGGCAAGCAGGCGTAGACAGCAGTTATAGCACACATATATATAGCATACATCTGCACTGGTGCAGCTCTCAGCTTATCCACGATGGGAGCCCTTACCTTAGAGGGGGGGGGTCGACTAGGGTGCCTAGTACAGACCCAGCTCCTGATTCACCTAGCTCAGGTTAGAATGGAGCTTTATGCAGGCGATGCGGTTAGGAGATGGAGCGACTAATGTGGTTGTCTTAGCGGGTTCGACTTGGACAGCTAGTACAAGCCCGACTCCTGGTCTACCAGCTAAAGTTAGAATGAAGCCTGGTGCAGACGTTGCGGTCAGGATGTGCACCGACTAATATGCTGAAGTAGAAATAGCAGCTGCGAGGTCAGGAGTTGAGAGGAGAGAGAATATATTGAGACGACTGAAAAAGCTCAGGGCTGCAGCTTGGTAGTCGATGCGAGACTACGCTTCGAGAGCACGAGACGAACCTACGGCGACGAACAGCTAAGTGCAACTTAGACTGCGCAGTTGTGTTCTGCCGGCTACTCAGTTAGCTGCTCGTATCTTGGGGTGCTGTAGCAACCCGCCTTCACAATCGCTAGCGACGCGAGCATAGGATAGTGTATTATACGCGGGCTTCGGGAGTTCGTGTAGTTAACTCTGTAGGTCCGGTACGCGCCGCCGCGTAAACGCATAGGGTAGTTTATCATACTCGGGCTTCGGGAGTTCGCACAGTTAACTCCGTCGGTCCGGTACGCGCCGCGTAAAGCGCTTGCGCCGGCGCGTAACCACTACTAACAGGCCCACAATAAACTGTTGCTTCCGGCACCCAGTTGCGGCCGCCTGTGTTTTAACCGCACTGCAGCACTGCATGACACAGTCCACCGGTAGAGAACCGGGGGACGAGCTTCTACGCGGTTACACATCTACATTTCTTAAAATCATTAAGATCGAACCCATCGATACAGACATAGATATAGCAGGCAAGCAGCGAATCCATGCATCTGGCGGCGGCATCGGGACGTCCACTTTCACAAGCTGCCGCCTCAGCTGTCAAGGGGCTTCGGAACTGACAGTGGTTCGGCGGTGTGCAGCGAAATAAAACGGCTGCCGTGGGGTACACAATGGAGGCCTAATATTAATAAGAATAATATGTCTGTTATAGCTCAGTCAGAGAGCTCGCCAGCACTTAACGTTTCCCTCGGCTGGATCATTTTGTGACCGGAAACGTTATAGATTGCCCAGACTGAAGCTGCATGGCGGGCACGATTGTTAATACTGAACTCGGCGGCCAACGCAGGATACTTATCGCTCAATGGCGCCACCCACACTGACGACAAGCTGTCTGGAGAGGCTGTCGCAGCGTTTCATTGCTATGGGCTCGCGCCCACGGGAAGTCAGGGCATCTGGCCTCACCGAGTAGTACAAATCGTTACCAGTTATGCCGAATTCGCGTTCGGAAAGCTATATTCGAATCGAGAAGGCTAGCTGGGCCTTTACGTCCGCGTTTTGCACTTTTCAATTTCCGGAGCTGCCATGGGAACGGCAGTGTGCGTCACCTCACCGCCTTCAGCCCCGTTGCCCCGCTTGTACAGGCGACCATTCGCAAATCCTCGCAATGACTCCTTGCAACCTGGGTCTTTGCCAGGGCCCAACGTGCTCGCTACTCACTGCCCAGGTCGTTCGTGGGCTTGAGTCATGCAGTTAGGCGATCCTTTATTGACGGTTCCAAGTGGTGGTAATAGCCGATATATGTACATGACGCCGATCGACTAGCCCGCTTTTAAATTTAACTTTCGCAGAGCATCTGCAGTGGCCAGTTGCAATGTCTCTCGCCCTTCTCGCGAATATCACAACGGTCTAGGGCTTTGCTTGGGCTCGAAATAATGAGCTCGCTTTCTGTGACAATCGTGACATTTTTAAACTTTATGTTTGACTTTACAGACACACTCACCATGCTAGGGCGCTATCGCCAGCCGGTGCCTAAGCCAATCCCATTTTAATCATGTACGACGGGTAAGCCTCTAAGTCGTGGAACGTCACGAAAACTTTAGGCGAGCAGACGTCATCGACGGTGCTATCGTACCGAGCCGTGGAACCGTCAGGTTTAAAAGAATGGACCTTTGTTCTTTCATTACCCTCGTGGTATTCTCCAGTGGCCACCCGGCAGTAAATTGTCTGCGTCTCTCCGAGTTTGTTCGGTCGAGCAGTGCGGGTCGCACCGAAAGCGTCCACCGAGAAATAAGTTCCAACGCCGTGCAAACGGAATTCGCCTGCTGTCAAGCAATTGACATGGTTTTTTATCAGCTTTTTAAACTGCCTTGAAAGACCTTTACTTTACTGAGGGTGCCTTAGAAATGCCTCACTATTTGTTTCAAATGCTGCCGAGCACTTTTAAGCAGCACGGGCTGCATTAGATTCGCATTGTTGGCAAGCTACTAGTTTGCATACATTATAGCTGCACTTTGTCAAACCGCATTGTGAGCTGACGGACCCGCTTTATAAATAAAGCACGCTTCACCATTGAACAGCGCCGGAAACAGGGCTGCGTAGCCAAGGCATTCAACGTCCGAGCGCCTTGTCTTGTGTGCTATCGTGTATTTTGGTCACAGGGCGATACAACGCACGTCATTCACCAGTGGTTTTTTGCTGATCTGGCTTTCATCTAGCACATGTACAGAGTTTTAATTCACGCATTATGATTTGCTGAATACCTATGTATTTGATCTGTATTGTTGTTACTTTCGCTCCTAGCAAGTTTGCGGCTGCGTCTTTACCCTTAGCCCTTTACGAGTCCACACCCTTTGGCTAGGTGTAGTGCTAAACAAAACAGCTGAGCAAAATCAAATAATCGTTAGCGTTCTAGTGGAGCAAAGTCTCTTTCTAAAAAAAATCCTAGCTGATTAAACAGCCTCTTTTTGCTTAGCGATAGAAGAGCCTTTACGGCTATCACCACCGCTTGCAGTGGCGATAAAGGATCGCCCACCGCAGGAATCGAACCCACGACCTCGGGACCGAGGTCGTGAAAGCAACCGCCTTACCTAGTGTGCCTTATCACTACACTGGAAAAGAAGCGTGCACATTTTGGGAGTAGTGCAATATGTACAACTTCAAAACGCAAAGTGCATAGAGGACAGCGCTGAAATTACCCAACATGTATTGCGAGGAACCGGTGAGTTTTCAGCTGCATTTAACTCCCGGCAAGCCGTGGGGTGGTCAATCGGAAATAATTTCCGTGCTTTGGCTACGTACGATTGAAATCGTGATTTGTACAGGATTTGAGATGGGTTCTTTGAGAGATCTGAGGTTGGTTGAAAGTATAATCTTGTCTGCGAAAGAGCTCGGATAGGTTGGCAGAGCGAGCGAGAGACTTCAGTTGCTGGTTGAGTTGCTTCAGTAGCTGGCACTCTCCCTTTGCTACCGCCCAAAGAGGCGACTGGCACTTCCGGTGCGTACTCGTCGTCCAGCTGAGTTTTTACGTTGAAAAGCTGCCGAAAATTTCGTGACGGTGCGTGCCCGCCAGCTAGACCAGCCTCGGTCGGCTAGGTCAGCGTGCCCTCAGTCCAGCCTTCCAAAGTTTAAGTGAGCCATGTTTTCGTATCAGTGAGAGCTAGTTAATCATAATTCAGGAGCCCCTAATAATCTCTAGCACTGTCAAACTTCCTCATTTATGTTTCCAAAGTTTTGGTCAAGAAATAGAGGCATGCACACTATTAATGGGCTCTTAACATCCGTCTTTTCGTCCACACGATTTTCTGCGAAGCTCTGTAACTACGTAGTAGTACATGTAAAAAACTCGTAACTGCATGCGTATGTGTGCAACTATCGTAATTACATACGTATAAGTATAACTATCGTAACTGCATTCGGAAATGTAGGCTGATAGTATCCAAAAGTGTGATTCAATCGTTTATCTGCACTAATCCAGGATGTGACGTTCGCCAAGAACAACAAGATTAAGCTGCGACAAGTTCCCTGCAAGGAATGCCTTGCCATTATAAATAGGAAAATTAAAAATTGCGTCTTAAGGGATATTTCTCTGAGGCTAGAAAACAAATTGCAATATTTTTTATTCTGGAGTAAAATTTCTAATATGTCCTTATAGCTAAATTAAGAAGAAAATCATGGCTACGTTTAGTAAAGAAAAGTTGCTTTATCGGCCAGAACAGAATTTCAAAGTTCTCTTATTTCTCACGATACGGCAAGGGCGAACGGTTACGTGCGAGTACAGCAGCCACGACGAATATATCGCCGTACTGAAGCAATGAAATTTACAAATTATCGCGGTCCAAGTTGGTGGCCTGTGCGTCTTACCTAATTGAACGCAGTAGCTACTGTTAAAACCCCGTCGGCATATTCTCTTCGTAGCACCTTCGTCATTGCCGTGCCACAGCATACGTCATTGCCACGCCACAGCATACGTCATTAACGTGCCACAGAATACGTCATTACCGTGCCACAGAATACGTCATTGCCGTGCCACAGAATACGTCATTGCCGTGCCACAGAATGCGTCATTGCCGTGCCACAGAATACGTCATTGCCGTGCCACAGAATACGCTCGACGGGTAGATTCGTGCCGGGCTTCGTGCTGCTTTCTGTTCTCGCTCGCTGTAGACAATACTGCATGTATAGGTCAGAATTCTGAATGCTCAGTATCTAAAATCGTGCCTACACCTTAGCCAACAATTTCGTGAACTTTTATTTTAGCAAAATACTTTGGATTTTCCTTAATTTTTCATCGTCAAAAATTAAAATAGAGCAAGTTGTTTTAATTACTAGCAAGAACTTTGCAATTTAACTGTGCACAGGTACCGACAGACGTTCGGAATCGCAAAGCTTATTGTGACGGGGCAGTCCACTAAACTCGTGCTAGGATGAGCCAAAGATCATTCCAATCATGATCAGACGCAATTCAAGACTCGTATATGTAATTTGCGGCAAAGCGGACAGCTACAGCCTATTTAAGCAGCAAGAGTAATAATACCTAAACATCCATCGATACAACAGGACAAGATTCACCTCTCAGCCACAGCTGTTACAGGCGAAGCCATCATTGGATTCGGTAGCCGCACAACGCATACCTAGTGCAAAGACCTGATACTCGCAATGCACCGAAGACAGCAATACAGCACTCAATATTCCGCACTCAACAACGCCATAGTACCAAAAGTGCTAAAAACACTGGGGTGTATATAACGCCCCATACAACAAGCGACTTTCAACTGACTCTCAGGCGCTGGCGCTCAGCTCTCGGCTTCACCGACCAGCAGACAGAGAGCTCAAAGAGAGATGCAACAGTGTAGGGGCTCGTGGGCGCGCGATGACGGCGCGACGAAGAGCGTAGTCCCCCACAAGCGAGTCGTGGCTTTGTCGACGACGGCTGTATTGAGTGATCTAGCAGCCGTCGTGCGTGCTGCTCCAGAGCACGTGGTGTTGAGAGCTCAAAGAGAGTGGATAGCGTGCGGTCAGGCCGGTGCCTCCTATAGTAGCCAGGTCAGGACGTCGTACAACAATCTCGTTCGTACAAAATCGTGCATCATGCTGCTAACCTGCACTGACCTAGAGCGGCTATTTCAATAGAAGCTCGGATATAATTCAGCCGCCAAGCTCATGGTTCGTAATCCAGTTTCAGCTGTCATGCTCAATGTCCATAATCGCGGGGCTTTGCAATGGCTTTTCCGCCTACCCATTGAAAGCGAGTTACTCTGAAATGCGTGGGTGTATTTACACAACCCCAACACCTGCGGTATGTAAACAATTAACCAACCTTCTCGTGTAAGTCCATGACGCACCTATTCTGGTCTCCACTTGATGCCATTTTGGAATGGTATTCAGCAGCTTCCTGGATTTTGAGGCCTGCTTTTATGCGCTTTTTTAAATGATTACTTACCTTTAGGAGTACCTAATATTATTTATCAATATAAACCAGTTTGTGAACTCACTTTTTGATAAGTATATCTTCCGGAGAAGCACATCGATTTTCTATGGGCACTGTGCCCATAGCAAACGCTGTAGTCTTGCTATGCGCACCGTGCCCTAAGCAGCTGCTATGGGCATAGTGCCCATAGCAGGACGGCGTATTAGCTGGCAGTTTGAGTCGCCAATTAGTGGTCCTCGGCTCTCAACTGTAGCTGCTCGCTTTTAGGCTAACCGTGCCGGGTTCGCAAATTCGCCACTCTGGTCTCCTGCTCGCTCAGGAGCCATAAATTCCACCGCGACTGGTTCCACGTGCTTGGAGCTGAAGTAGGGCCGTTTAGTGCTGAACGCACCCAGACGCCTACATCCAGCTACATTTCGTGAGCGGTGGCCAGGGCTATTTCGCACGTCCTCGTCAACTAGCTGAAAGGTCGAGGCCTCGAGGTCGGCTGCCTCAGAGCGCGCACTCTGAGGCAGACGACGCGACAGTCGCTCCGCATTCGCGATACGCTTCCTCTCCGTTCGGATTCCCTGGATTGAACGATTTGCTTCCGCCGGTTTGATTGGCGTTTGCCCCATGGAGCTCGACTCTGCCCGACCGGCTTGAAGTGTAGTCAATGTTGGCTTGTCTGCCCTTGACCAAGATCCCGATGTGCTCGTAATGTCGATGATGTAGTCTTTGTGAAACAGTTCGATTGACGTCATCTGGATGCTGAGACGTCACGGCCGCTATGTTGAATGCCGCAGGAGGAGAACGAGTCTCGGCCGCTCAATCGGCCGAGCACCGAAGCGGCTACCTAGTGACGACCTTGGTTACCAAGAGATTACCTAGGTTACCTAGAGGTTGCCTAAGTAACCTAGAGGTTGCTAGACGGTTCACGGCGTTCTCGAGTAGAGATTCTTTTTTCTGGCTTCAGTGCCGTGGCAGATGCTCTGCTATCTATCATTCGGTATTGGGAAACGATGGAAGCGAAAGCTGCTGCTGCAATGATGCTGGTTGGCTATATGTTTGGACATCTTTAACCTCGTTCTCGTTCGCGAGACGCCTTTCGCTCTTTTTCTCGTACCGCGACAACTTCTTGACAAATAGTGTTCGTAGTGTGCCGGTTCTCTGAAGCACAGTTGTGCCACGAAATGCTGCGGGGCTAGGTCAAGGTTAGGTAGTCGCTGCTGTGGCTCGACTGGCCCTAAACCTAAGCCAGGCGGGCAACTGCCACTTACTAGTTATTATTAAGCAAACCTAGTTTGACTCGGGAATTAGAAAGCTTGATACTCGAAATCGGCTCCGCCAGCATAACACCTGTAGGATCTGCATGCAATCGAGGCGTTCTGATCCAAAGTGACCTGTCAACAGACTGCCACATCAGTTCCATAATCAAGTCTGCCTACGCGATATTGCAAAGATTTGGTATTGCTTAGACTGGGATGCCGCGTCCAAGTTGGTCCGTGCATTTGAGACATACCATCTACTTACTTACTTAACTTTCTATTTGCAAATGGCAGCAAAGTAGACAGTCCGCCAAATTCGATAAGACATCAACTTTCAGCTTGAGACGTCTTCGCGGCGCGGATCAAATAGTTCACGAAAACCTTGCAAATTTTAAGTCCCTGCGACTTGATTGGTGCGTGCGTACGTGCTTTCGTGCATTCTTGACATCGAAGCCACAAAATGCAGCTTGATATTTCCTCTCGACACATCCGGGCCAAAAGTGCACAGCGAGTGGTGCGACTCACTTCGAGGCTACACGCGATCAAACGTGGATCTAGAGAGCAGTCCCACCCCCATGCAAGCTTGCATTCAGATGCTAGCATCTGATTGGAAACGTGTAATGATGTGCGATGCGGTACAAACGGCAGCGCTAATCCGAAGTAACTTTAGGTGAGATTTTAATATCGCAACATAAGTTATTAGGTCTCAGTCATTGTCTCTGCGATCGTGAACGCCATGAATTGATGCCAATGCCGCTGCATACATGTCTTTACGAGTTTTTCGCTCACTTTAGCCCAGTCCATTCATCGAATTTTGCCGATGGATAACCTAAAAGGAAGACATTTTGAAGAATGTTAGACATTTCATAATAATAATGAAACAATGAATAATAATAAAACAATGACTTTTATCGAACCGCAAGATGTCGAATATATATATTTTTTGGCACTTTTCATAAGCTGAACAAAATGCACTTTTTTCATAAGCTGAACAAAATATACTTATTCATTCCGTGCACAGTGTCATACTGCACTGTCATACTGCAGACATGCAGACAACAGAGTTCACTACTTGGCCCGATCAAAGGCTTCGTGGAGCAGTTAGCTTTATGTCTCTCCTTTCAATTTCGTCAAATCTAGAGGACGTTGTCTCGGTCGCTAGCAAGCTCCAGACTATGTAAGCTTGCAAACTAAAGGAATCGTCTAAAAATAATTCAGTTTTGTGTTTCGAAGAAACGAGCAGCTTCAGAAGAGAGGGTGTGCGATGACTGGAGGTCTGATTTGGAAGTATATCATATAGGTATATCAAAGCGGAGCACGCGGCATTTCAACCACGATGACGCGAGCAGACAGCGTTCTCGGTGCTTTCCTTGACCTAAACCTTTACCGTTCACGTTTTGCTTAATAATAGTAATTAATTTGTATAGCGCCCCAAGAGAACCTTATCTCTTTCTAGGCTCTTTACATTTGCTGCTGAAGAAGCATGATTGTCAAATCTCTTCCCGGATAAAAAAAATAAGCAAATCTCGAACGGAAGTTCTTTCGAGGAGCCTAGCCACTGTCGACTCACGTCGCGCTCCTCCACAAACGTGTCATGAATCCTTGGCTGCACGCCATTAAAGGCGTGGCATGTAGCCCCATCTTGTTGGCAGCAACGGCGACTTCTATTTTTTTTAGTGTTAGTTGGCATACAACTGCTTTAAACCGTGATTTATTTGCGTTCCATTCGTATAAAATCCTCTCCTAGACTGCGAGACAAGCTGTGAAGACAGTGTGCCGATGAAGATTTAACCAGTGGGGCTACAGACTTGCTGCAGCCACATTGTGATTTCAAATCAGCCGTCGGGAAAGAAGCGCACTGCATGCGGGCACGTTCGTAAGATAGCACAGATTCTCTTTGAAAACGTAATAAAAACTTGCAGTGTACGGACTGGCTAGCTTACCGACAGGGCGTGCAGCACATCAGCAGGCGACAAACATCTGACTGTAATTCAAGAATGAAATTCAACGACAGAATTCAAAGTGGCCGCAATACCTCTTTAAATAGTTGGCCAATGTTGTGTCCAGGTCTTGCATCCCATCTGTCCCTTTAGCGCGGCCAGGTTTGAGCAGCGCCGGCTCCAAATCGCTAGATGGATTCAGGTTCGTCCTATTCAGATCATTCAGCGGGTTCATCCGATCTATAAATTATCCTTAAATCTATACATTTTTATCTATAAATCCGATCGATAAATTGGGAGGTCAAGTTATTCGACACCTGATGCGGCCCATTGACAATTGTGACATTTCGCACGACAGGCCGTAGGCAGTGTAGCCGCTACTAGTGCTTGCAACTAAGAGACAAAGACGCGGTGAAGGTGGGTAAGTGTCGCTCGAGCAGCCTCGAGACCATTAATCAAACGCAGCGCTTGCCTCGGCGGTGGCTCCAGTCCACGCGCTCTTATTCGGCTGCCTTTGTGGTTGCGTTTAAAAATGTACGAATCCATTTAAATCAGATCCCTCGCCACGGCTGCAGTTTCATTGACACCGGCCACTGCTCACAGCAACTGTCAGTGATTGCATTTCTTCTACCTAACTTTTACTCGCCTCTCTTTGTCTTTTGATTGAAAAATTTAAAAAACCAATACTAGCACTCAGTCTGAATAACATCCTTCGTGGCTCTGCTTTAAGGTTGGCAAACCGGATAATTTCTACTGTGGCCCACCAAGTTCATTTACAAAGTTACTCGGTTTCTAATTAAAAATGCTTTTCTCACTACGATATAATCATATTTTAATTTCGGACAAAGGGTTCAACAGAAAATAAGTCAAAGGGTGTCTATCGTTAGTAAACCAGCTTCCTTATCTTTCTTGAACCTTCGCTAGTGGTTTTATGGTTTAGGATAGCATTCAGTGGGTCCCTGTGATTCGTCCTTCATGTGCTTATGCGTGCTGACACTGTGCATGCTGGCAATAACCACACTTGCATGTTGACCATGTGCATGTCATCCCTAACCATGCTATTAATGCTGTTTATCAAGCATGATATTCACCATTCAATCGCGTTTTCCTTTGCAGCAAATGTAAAGCGCCTAGAAAGAGATTGAGTTCTGAGGGCCCTTTATCAAGCGCATTATGATTATTATTAGTATTATTATTATTATTAGACGTTTCTTCTTGATACCAGTATCATACTTTCCTACACTAGTGCTTAGGAGTTAAAACTACAGAAACGTGTTATTGAATGCACATGCTTGTTTTATTCGTGCATACTAACTCTGCGAGTTGCTGAAAAGGGCGCTCTCTGGTACAGCTAATAGTACTGACAATAATAATAGTAACACCAGATTCTTTTCAACGCTCTTAGATAACTCAATCTCTTTCTAGTCACCTTAAAATTTCGGCTTGTAGAGGTTCCACTGCACAAGCCTCTAAACACGAAGAGGCTTAGCATGTTCTTGCCTTTCAAACTTGTGTAAACAGAGTAATTGTTATCTACCTTGTGATCCTTGTGTATTTTAAGGTGAGATGCTTTCTGCCAGTTGAACCCATAACCAAAACCCCTAAAATCCGGTTCTTTGAAACTCGTGACAGTCGTTAATTGCAATTGAAGCACCATGTAGCAATAAATCAGCAGTAAGCTATTGAAACAGTAATTTTTTCAGTTAGTTTTCTGGACATCAGGGAGAAAAGCTGTCATGGTTGTCAGGGATGGGTCTAGACAGTCTCGCGATATTCCACCAATCGAATAGCCCCCCCCCCTGCGAATTGCACGACGGTAACTGTAAGGAGTGTTGTTTCAATAAATATTCAGCCGGACTCGCGATGGCTACTTAGCACACAGTTCGGAATAACTGCACAGACGGAAAACTCCGAGTGCATGATGATACTTGTGAGACGCCCTACCTTTGTGCTTGGACGACTGAAATGTGTCGGGTGTTGATGTCACGTTGTCTTTTTTCTAAAATGCGGCAGCACAGAGTTTATCAGGGGGTGACATGTGTACGCAGCTTCCGGTCAGCTCAGAGAGCTCGGATCGGCACCGGAACAATAAGCAGCGCGGGAAATTAGAGTCAACAGGGCCAACTCAGCACGTCCCTTTACAACGTGCAAAGCCGCCTGCCGTGGCATAGCATGCCACATAAAGAACCTAGGCCTCGGATGGGAAGCGATCCAGCAACTTCTGGGTCACCAGCCGTGAGCCCTAGCGATTTACCCGACAGAACATGACGTCCAGAATGAGCTTGTAAAGCCTCGGCTATGCATTTCCACAAAAGTGTTCCAGCTGAATCGCTGTGCACTTCGTGAATGATTATATTTGTCATGTTATTGAAAACATCTAGCGACTGCTCGCTGTTGCCGCTCGCTTTGAGGTCCATTAATTTTCTGGCTGCAGCTCACCAAGCGGAACTGCTTCCAACCAGGAATAACCAGCATGTCGCCACTTACTCGCATTTTTAGCAATGGCAGTAACCAACCTCAAATCCTTTGTAGACTGTGCCATTAGTTTGAATACTCCCGGAGCCTTCAAATCACCCTCTACTGATGTCGCGACATTCAAAACTTTACGAGCTTTTAATAGAAGCTAAATTCGCACCAGCGTAATTTAGTTGAAGTGAATAAAAACGGCCAACTGAGAGCATTCAGTGAACCTTTATGAAAGAGCAGAGCGACGACCGAAGTCTGCGGTCGCTGCCGCCGCCGCCGCCTGTGAGTCGGAACCAAAACAGGACTCAATCTTACCTCGAGCGCTGAGATTGCGTCTACTCGCTGTAGTAATCTCCTTTCTGTACTAGGCTAGTGCTCACTCTACTGGGGCTGCTCTTTAAAATAAGGCTTAAAGCTTGGCTAAGAGTGGTCGCTCTAGTTTGCGAGAGCCGAATCTCGTTTTCTTACTAGGAAACATCAAGGGCTGCGAACTCGGTCCATTTTTCGAAACAAAAAAGGAATGACGCCGCACTGGTATGGTCTCGGAGTTACGATAATAATAATAATCATCATCATCATCATCATCATACATTAGAAAATGCACCTTCAAAGAGCTCAATCTCGTCCTAGGCGCGGAGGTCAAGGCTTATGCATTTGATGGTGCACGCTGAGCGAGCACTCGTTAGCGAACCGTTTCAGCGAAGCGATCTTTTTCTCTTTTTCCTTTGCACATTTACTTACCGGCTGGTCCAACCCTTGATTTTCGAGCGGGTCTAAAATAAAATAAAATAAAAATAAAATAAAGCAAACTTAAGGGGTTCGAATTGAGAAAAGCTTATTGTTGTAGCCGATTCAATGAATGAGCGAACCTAAATGAACGTACGGCTCGCTCGCACTTGCAGTTACAGATGATGATAAAGCAAGCTGATCAACAGCCTCATTTATATAGCGGCAGAACGGCTATCGTCACCGCTTGCACTAGTCAATACACGATCGCTTGCTGCAGGTCTCGAACCCGCGACCTGGGTCCTGGAGAGCGAGGACTTTACCCGTGGGCTATGATCCAGGGGTAAATCCTCTGCTTGATATAATCAATGAACCTCCGGGCAGCGTCGCATTTCACGGCTCGCGCGAAGGCACCGTAAAGGCAATCGAGCGGATGCGGCTTTTTCGATGATAATTTCAGTGAAGCGAGCAGCGAGCTATCAACGAGTGGCCACGCCGGCAGCTGCCAGAGAACGAGGGCCCCGTCAGCCGGCGGCCAGGTGCGACGGCAATGGACGAGGAAATTTAGATTAGATTAGATGAAAAAATTGTCTGCGTGCGCAAGCCCACGCAGCAACTCGAGGTGCCCGTGCCGTTTTGCACTGCTGGGTTTTTTAATTCTAAATGCCATCCGTTCGGGAGACGGCGTGATGTCAGTCGGCAGTGAGTTCCTTCCGAACGTTGGGTGCAAGGTCTTTTCTGATTCATTAGAGGCAGCAGAACCACAGGCGTCTGGAGAGTGTGCTGTGCGATGAAAGGCTGACGAGGAAGTATTTTGTAGAGAAGAGGCAAAGCAAGGGAATTGATCGACAAATGACATGCTAGCGACATGCTTCAAACTCAATGCACTCCTCAATAGGGTTACAGTAAATTGATGGAGTGGAGTGATACAGCGTGTGACAGCCTCGGAAAAGACTCTTCCGCTGCGATTAGCTGCGTCAGCGAAGGCCTAGGTTAATCTGCCATACGCATGCAGCCCGTCAAACGCTTCGTGACTGGGAGAGGTTCAAGAAATGCTCGCAGTGCTTTATTTCTTGGTCTTTGTAATCATTTTTTGTAATCTTTGTAAACTTTGTAATAGGCTCGTCAGATAGGTCATAGGTCACTTCGCCGAGGATTCCTTTGCCCCGCACTGCCACTACAGTACTAACTAAACGATGACGGCATATGTTAGGCTTTTCTTCAACTATCATCAAAAGAATTTAGTGTGTGCTACAATATTAATCTCCCATTGATAAAAAGGGAAAGTATGAGCTGGAGAATGAGCTGCAAAAATTTAGACCATGCGGTTCAAAAATTGAATTCTTATGGTTCTGCGTACCTGTCAAAGATGCCTTTTTGAGTAGACTTGCGACTAAAAACATAACCCGATATTTATCTTTAATAGTTATACGAATGGCATCACCTAAAGACACACATTTTTAATTCAAATTACGTACGTTCTGCGTCGTCTTCAAGCCATTCAACAGGCTGGTTGAATTGAATCTGTAGAATAAATCAGCAAACGTATTTCTCATTCAGTAGAGAAAAAACACTAAATATATATTTCGTTGCAAGCAAAATCAACAACTGGGTACCCACAAAGCTCAGCTGGGTTTTGCGTCGACCCTTGCGAGTCGCTTCATTCATAATACTAAAAGAAACATTTTAGCTGACTTAACGACATCATTTACGAAGTGGCAGAAGAGCCCTAATGTCTTTCACCACTGCTTGCAGTGAGCTTCAAAGGATTGCCAACTGCAGGACTCTAACCCACTACCAGGGGTCATAAACAAGGAGTACCATAATCGTATGCCTAATACTGCGAAATATATGTGTCAAGAATTGGGAGTCAAGTGCTGACAGCTAAGAAATTTCCGAAGCATCTCATTTCTGCAATTTCAAGGAATAGAGCGGATGTGTCTGAAACTGTAAAGCCTGTTGGCACATAATGTAAAGTTTTGTGTCAATCAAGCCAGGATCAAGTACTAGATGCAATTTCACTGCCGCCGCAGCGCCAAGCGTCAATTGGCTGATTAATACTTCTCGATTTTTCCGGAAATAATCAGGATAATCCTTTTTGGTACGTATTCTATCCAAAGCACTGCCGGTGCATTCTGGGGTTTATCTTTTATAAAATTCCTAAAGGCCACATTCTAGATTTAAGTAGCTATTTGCCGAGGTTCCAACTAGATCCGCTGTATCAAACTTGACCTTAGTTGTATGCATTATCTCGTATACTAATCAAATGAATATGTTCGGCTACCAGAAATGTACTCCAACTTTATTTTAATTATATGATAATGAAAGACAACGTATCTTTAAGTAGCTCTCTGAAGCGTTACTTACGATTTAAGGATCCATGTGCGCTGGCTTTTAATAGTAGTAGACCCTCAGCCTAGCTTAAATAAGGAAGCTCACTCTGTAAGACTCGGGTTGCTAGCTAAGCGGATGTTACAGCTTTAAGGACTTGCACATTCTTGGTGGTCTCTCCGAGGTCATCGCCGGGGGACCGGAAGCCTCGCGATCCCTTTTCTTGCGCGTCATGAGTCTCAGCCTGTCTCTCCGCTGCTCTGCCATGAAGGGATTCTCAAGGTGACTTCATATTCAATTAATTCTTACGGCTCTGTATTTGGCACATTAGAAATGCAGCTCTAGTGGGTCAAGCTGCACGATCTAAACTTTCTGCTGGCCGCATCTCCAACGAAAAAGGCGGAATATCTCTAACGTCTTCAACGAGTATCACGAGCAAATCAGGGAAAGCTGGACGAATTGGTCAAAATTGGGCAAAATTTTGGTAGTCAAAGTTAGCTTTAAATGGTAATCGTTGTAAGGTAGGTATGCGTTTTGAACTCAACCCTTTTGGAAAAAAACTTGACCATAGACGTGGTAGCCATCAACTAGCATCGCTTATTTATTTTAGAGAGTCCCGAGTATCCTCCTCATTAGGACTGGAAAGACTTGTTATGCATGACAATTTATCTGCACGGTTGTATACATCCCTTCGATCGAGATCTATAAGTTCGCTTGCGTGGCAGTCGACCAATAATATAGGTCACATGTTATGTTTATATAAATCGACGAATCCACTAATAGATGACAGCTGAGCTGGCGGCAACAGACCCTGCTAGAAAAAAACTCTCAAAGTGGTTGCGAAAGCGTCTGAACTTCGTTTGAGTAACTAAATCGAACCAGTTTCGAATCGGTAGTGAATTCAAAGGCAAATCAAGTTGTTCAACGGAAAAGTGCTATAACTCATATCAAGTTTCTCGATAGAATAAAATGCATTCATCCTCGAAGCATCATGCAGTAGAAAGCATTACGTTAGTTAGCTCAAGACGATGCGCTTGTTTCATGAATTGAATTTCATGAATTTCATTGTTTCATGTTTCATTGTGGGACTTTACTTCGGACAACAGCTGGCTGTATTAGCTTCGCTAGCTTTCTCACCGGGCTGCAGCAATAATCGCTCGACGATCGTGGAGTCAAGGGAATTAGAATTGAAGAATCTCTTTCGATTTCTAAAATATTAATGCAGGTGCATTCAGTTAATTCATCGAAATGCTGTGTGCAGGTAATTCGCCAAAATGCTCGCTCTTAAGCGAAAATCTAATTTTATTAGTCTGTAATTTTTCTTTATTCAGCGATTGTTTCTAATGTGACGTTTGCGCGTACTTAATTAGTTAATCTCAGTCAATATGCCGGGGTCGGCCTGTGGTGTTCGCTCGAATGCTGCCTGTGCGAACCATTGCTCTTGTACCAGAGTAGTTAGCGCTGCGCCGGTCGGTTCGCAGCCGCTGTGCGCCGCTGGTTGGCTAATTTGGGGCCACGGAATTTCGTGTGACTTTCCGCCAACTAATTACCTAACTTAGTCGGAGTAATTCCGAAAAGGTGCTAGGAATTAGGCGCTGACCTTTCCGGAAAGTGCGAAAGGTTTAAGAAGGTTCGAGAGTTATAGGAGATTCTGAAGTTTCTAGACGGCTCTAGATTATTTGCTCTTCAAATTGGCTAGAGCAGACTTACGGCGATTCAGCGGGGAAATAAATGGCTCGCCATAGCTGAAGGATTGAAGGCTGGTTGGTTAGAGGCGGAGTGCTTTCCACACCATTAGGAAGCCGTGGCAAAACGATACAGCTCTTCTTAGGTAAGAACGGAAGCCGGCATAGTTTAGTGACTCTTCGAAGGCTCAAAAGAGGCTGATTGATGTGTGTTCCTCGAGCAATATATATTAGCTGGCCGAGCTGTATTTTTACCTCCACATTATTTAAAAGCCACATTACAGCATCGTTTATACGAATGCATCTCTCAGAAGAAATTAAATCTTTTGCCGCCTATAATCTCACCTGGTTCGGGACTCGACAAATCTTTCTTTCTCGCCGATAGCCAGCTGCTCCTCGACTGTATTAGCATGAAAGAAGAACGATCAACGATTAATACGTCACGTGGGCTATTACGGCTATTAATGCAGCGCTTATGATGGTCATAATAATAACAAGACATTTATATAGTGCTCAGGAGACCTAAATCTATTAATAGAAACTTTCCAAATGTTGTGAAGAGAGTGTTACATTATCAGAACACTTAAGGACAATTAACACTGGCCTAGCAAGTGCTGTGAGGAGTAGGTGCTTTTTTAGGTCCCTTTTAAATTTAATCGAGTCATATCATGGCGTCAGTTGGTTGTGAGTTCCTGACTTAAAGAGTATACGAACTAAAGGCATGGTCTCCAAAGGATTCGATTTTTATTAAAGACACGGCTTTGCGATATTTTGAATAATAAAAGCGAGTGTTACAACGCCTAGCTTGATTTGATATCAGTTTTCATAATGATAACAATATTCATCCATTTGTAGAGCGCCCTCAGAGAACTTCATCTAATTCTGGGGACATCAAGTTTGCTGTCGTGATAGGTAGGCTGCAGGTAGATAATGAAGGGATCTAAAAGAAAGTGACATAACCTAGAAGTCGATGCACTGCTCGATTGGGAGCCGCTGAAAATCTTTGGGCTGTGGCAACTGCGACGCTCTTGACGGACAAATTAGGCTTTAAGCTTTTCTTCGCCAACTGTAAATGCCTTAAATCTTAGGCAGAAATGCCTACGAGTAGGAATTGACAGAAGTCAAGACGGAATGTCAGGCAAACATGGACCGGCTTAAATGCGGTTTACCTGTCTAAGCTGGCCCGAATTTCTCTATTGGTGCTATCGTAGTCTATCGAAGTCGCTGCGTCAAACGTTACATAAATGCCACGTGTATTAGCATTATTGGCTTAAAGATCTTAATTGGCTCTGAAAGAATACCTCCTGCTGCATCTGCACAGAATCTGGTTGTTCTATTCTAACGTGACCATTCACAACGTGACCACATCAGCGACACAGTCAAGCCTGCCTACTCGCTGCTAATGCAGCAGACGATACTTAATTGGCAGCTGCAAGCGTGAGCGATGGTCTATGAGGCTCTTTTGTCGCTTCAGTACTAAGGCACGAGCTCACTTAGACAGGGATACTACAAAATTCAAAATTGGTCCATGCATGTGTAACATTCCGTCTCGACTCATGTGATCAACCGGCTCGCTCGATCATCAAGCACACACAGTTGGTGCAATACTCTGTCCAGCTCAGCTTCTTTGTTGTGAGCGAGGCAGTTGCCGCAGCACACCACTTCTAGCCGACCTGCACTGGCTCTCAACCAAGCAAAGCGTCGAATTCAAGGTTCTGTCACTCACTTTTAGGTAACTTCATTCTCTGGCTTCAGTCTACCCATCAGAACTACTTCCCATGCCCCATCGAACCTCAAATTCTTTGGAGACCGTGCCTTCAGTTCGTATGCTTCCAAATTTTGGAGTTCACACCCTAATAATGTCCCGATATCCCCCGACTTGACGACGTTTAAAGAAAAGCTTAAAAAGCACATGTGTACATGCTATGCTGTGAATGCTACCACCAACGATATATCTTATAGGGACGTAACCATGGCTAAAGATAGCATACGAACTCTGTGATGGTGGTCTAGTTCTGCACAGACGCGTGACCACATGGCCACGTTTATAACCACTGCAAGAGAAACGACGCAGCAATAACTGCCGACGCAGATAACATTAAATTTGGACACTTCATTGCTAAACTCGACCACGTATAAACTTCTTTGCAGGAATAGGCCACATCAGCAAGCTTGAGCTTCTGTGCAAGGGCTATAACGAAAGTAAGCTGTAAATCGGATAGGTTCTTAACCCCATGCTCCGGCGACATTCATGCATCTTATTCATGCACCGATATTATTTTCGTACTTTTTGGCTCGGCCACAACTAACAGAGCGAATTCCAGTCGGCATCTCTGCCAGCTGCTTTTGATGCAAATGGAAAATTTAAACTTCCCTCAGAAGCTTTCTGCATCTGTGCCGAGTGTCCATATGCGCACGCGCCCTCTTCAGCCTGCGCTCAATTGGGGGTTCACATGTGGCCAACTGCACATGATCGCCGTACCGGCAAGCATCCAGCGTTATACATTTCGCTGCTAATCGCAAAGGCCCGTGGTTTCGAGCTTGTCGCCCAGTCCGCCAAGTTGCAAGTCGAGCCAGCTGAGGATCACTGCCACTCGTACTTGCTCTTTCTGCAGAGCACAACAGCGCTAATAATAATATAATAAGGTTAGCTGATTTAAAAACCTCATTTTTATAGCGGCAGAAGAGCCTTAACAACTGTCACCCCCCCCCCTTGCAAAGGTCAATCAATGATCGCCCATTTCAGAACTCGAACTCACGACCTGGTTTGTTAAGAGAGAGCACCTCACCCCTGGGCTAAGACTCAGTGGCACAGCCCACCTTTCCGAAAAGACGCCTAACTCCGAAGTATTTCACAGCTCAGCAGTTTTTGGGATTACACTGGAAATTGAAATAGCACGTACCTCCGTTACAGTCATGTCTGACTCTGGCTGTTGCATCATCCCTCCTGCAATGAGAATCTTAAGCTTATCAAGAGCCTGAAAACCACGTGTGTCTTCGTACGCCAATTTGTACGCCTAGTGGGTGTATGAGCTGCCTAAGCGTTAGTGTAGGAATAGCATTTCACTTGTCAGATTACGCCTCTTTGTTTTTTAAATTTTAGAAATGTTTCGATCGCTTGATTGTGTGAGATGGGTCGGCGTTGGGCATTCCGCATTTGTTACCTTGTGTTTCAGCGATGAGCTTTTGGCTGTCGTCGAATATCTAAAAATATATGCATATGCAGAGATAAGAATCCATTCGAGTAAGGCATCGGACGTAAAAACGTTACTGTCTGGTCTGGTCATTCGAGGAGCAACTTCGCATCCCTTCGGTTGGACTTGTTCAGAGGTAAGCTGATGGGGTTAAAGTATTTGGAGTGAGTTAATAATAACGGTTTCTGTCGCACCGATATCAGTCGCACCATCGCTTTTGCTGGCCTACATTGTTATCATGCATATTGATTGATTCTTACCCTAAAGACTATTAAGTAATTTTTCGCCGAAACAGAATACATTTGTATTGCACCCTCAGACTAATTTCTGCCTATGCACTTACATGTGCTGTGTAAAGGAGCCGTGATCGTTGGAGTCACGTGACAGAGGGCTTTCCTTGGAAAAGTGACTGCATTGGCGTACATCGCGAAACAGAGCAAGCCATAGTAGTTTCTCCTCGCCTAGCTGCATGGTGCACATTGGAACCCATTCGCAAACGAAGCAGTAACATGCACAACCCGTACCTTTTATACTCTGGCCATTCTGGGATGTGTACGTAAGTACGAACCTCAATACAAACTGCGTAAGCTCCGGATAGGACATCAACACATGATAGCCACAGGTATTACACTTCGTGACCGCTCCATCGGATTACTAATATATTAAAAACAGATTTTGTTTAGTGAATTTAATTTAATGTATTAGATTTAACGCATTGGATCTACAGAAATCTTGAAACACTAAAGAAAGTGCACCTAAATTTCCTAAATGATAATTTTGTATGGAAATAGGCACGGGTAAACTGAACATACAACATGTATATCGATGTCCATTTCTCTGGGGAATAGCCGCAGGGATCTTATCCAAACGATAACTGCGTCAAACTATACGAGTCGTGTCCTTTACTGAACGAGTTTCTATGGCATTCTCTTTATTATTGGTATCCGCTTTGTATATTCAGTTCACCCGTGCATATATCCATAAAAAATCGTAAAGATGGAAATATAAGCTATTTTAGCTCAGTGCCTGTGATACCTAAAGCAAGACAGGGGGTCTAGTGAATGATTTTTATCTAGTCCAGGCAATCGTCAGGTTAACAATAGTAATAACACCAGCTGATTTAACAGCCTCTTTTTGTATAGCGACAGAAGAGCCTTTACGGCTATCACCACCGCTTGCAGAGGCGATACAGGATCGCCCACCACAGGATTCGAACCAACGACCTCAGGGTTGAGGTCGTGAAAAGCAGCCACCTTACCTAGTGAGCCGTTACGGCTCCTCATGGTTGTAAAATCAATCAATCTATAAGCCAAGGAACTAGGACTAGGCACTTAGTACTCGAAGCTGATTGAAGAAAAGAATTTCTCTGGTTGCTATCCGCCTGAGCTATACAGATTCTGAGTAGAGAAAAACCTTAATTCAGTTTACATACCAGAAAAGATTTGTTGAGGTAATCTTCGTCAATTAGGTCTTCCCAGTCATCCTTTTTTCTGAGCACCTGTAGTACACCTAAAGCATAATAGAATGAGCTAATGAAAATATGTGCAACAGTAAATTTAAACCATTGTCGATCCAGTTCGGAAAATGACTAAAAAGATATTTCACTCAAGAAACTAGGCTTAAATGTCAATAGTGCACTGCTGATCACGATTTTTGTCGCGAAAGAAATCTATATAACTCAAAATAGAAAGATCCCACTTGCCTGCTCGTTTATTTTTAGATATTTCGTTTCTATGAGAACGCTACAACAAAGACGCGTCATTAAGGCCTCAGCGATTTAGCAGATATAAACAGGTACACCCAGCACGAAGAAAACCACAAATTTCAGCATACGCAAAGACTTCCAAAATATGCACAAAACCGTAATCTTAACATAATTTCAGCTGTTATTCTACTTTAAGTATAATGAAAGCGACTTAATAATAGCTTTGCATATCTCAACGGATTTTCCTTGAGTCGGCTTTTGCCAGCAATAGACCACGTCTATTATAATGGCGTGCGCATATCAATTGTTTATTAATAATTTTATTGTTCTTTACTTCTATCAGTCGTACAATTCCTAACTGGGTCATAGTCCAAAGGAAGATGGCCTATCAACCTCCTTCTTGTCGCCAGGGGTGAAGCTGTCACGACATACCACTTTTTTCTTTCATTCATTCATGAGCTTAACTGACTCTCTACTAAGCATCGAATCATCTTTAAAGCCTAAAAATACCTCCTATCTCCTAAAAACTATCTCCTCTTTTCTCTCATATATATATATATATATATATATGATAATTGTTATATATATATATATTTCTCCGCATGTGTAACTTCTTCTTTGTATAGGCTCTCAAAATATTGGCAGGAGAATGAATTTGATTTAGGACTTGTAAACTCTATAGATTTTTCATTTTGCAAACAAAGCAAAACTCTTGCGTAAGGCAGGCTGACTTGTAAGCTAGCATTTAATTAGACCTTATGACAAATGTCGCTTGCTCTGATCATGTAGTAATTTTTCCCTTTTTGCTATTAGCAATCTCTTCATTTTAGACCCAACTCGCTTAGTCATACTACGCACTCACGATATTGTTACAGTCACAATCTGCTTAAATCAATTGGTCTTAGTGTGGCAAGAGTGAGTACTTTTTATGTCAGTTGTGGTTACCACAGTTCTCCTTTTCGTAGTTTCCATAACGAAATCTATATGGAATTCTTACACACTTGAACATTTAAAACCAGTTTACGAACAGAAAATTTCATCAGAGTCACAGCTGACGGTTAAATATTGGGTTCGGAGAAAAGCAAATGTTGCTCGACAAATTTCTCTGTTCTATTGATTCGCAAGTTCCAGGCACTCTTCTACATAGCTTTAATTTTGTACAGTTCATAGACAGGTAGGCAATTAAAGGACGTTAGGCGGTCAATCCATGTGTTTAGGGTGAACCTCTCATATATCATCAGTAAGAAGAGATATTTCCATGGTGTGATATTAGTGATAGAATATTGGGGTGATTTACAGATGCAATGAAAATGAATCTTACCCATGAATTAATAGCACACAAAGAGATGAATTAAAGATCATTTTAGCAACTGGAAATACGAATGTCGAATACGAACGTGCAGCTTCAACACACAAATGTAGTTTGTCAGAGATAAAAATTCAGCACTCAAGATCTGACGTATTACTGTGCTCTTTAGTTGTTTCTCGTGTTACACTGTACTAAAATGTGTCCGCTCGAGATTTAGCCATTTTTTCCTATTTAAATTGTTAACAGTGCATCGAATGCAGAAGGTCTGAGCTGGTGGTTTTGCTTCTTGATTTTTATTCATAGAGATAGCTATGGAACTTCTATGCTACTCACTACCTCAACTGCTCTCCTAACTCTGCTATGCTTCCCACTTTCTCTTTGTTGCGTGAGACGAAGTCTGTTGGCTACCGAATGCGTACCGAAAGCCGCTTAGGCTGTGAGTGCGCTATACAAAACTCTCCTGCGTAACGCCCACATGGTCTTTATGACTTTGTGGAGTTACTGACGGAGATACATGGAAGGCTATGGTACCCTATGAATCAAGGCAAGATTAGAAAAGCTCGAAGACGAAAAGATTTAAAATTCAAACACAGCTAGCTGGATGTCGTATGCATAACAGTGAAAGCCTTTATGTGGTTTTCTATTAAATCAGAAATAGCTAGAGGACAGTATAACCTTAGAAATTGTTAGACGTGAAACAAACCCCTGCAGTACGCCGTACTTGAAAAGGTCAGAGCGATGCAGATTCTGAATAGTAAAAAATTCAGTTAGTTGACATACCCGAACGGATTTGTTGAGCCAATCTCCGTCCATTAGGTCTTTACAATCATTTTTTTTTCTGAGCATCTCTATAAAGTAAAATAGAATGAGCCAGTGAAAAATGTGCAACATTAAACTCAAACCGCCGTCACTTCGGTTCAGAAAAGTACTAAAATGCTTTTTCACTCAAGAAACTAGGCTTAAGTTTCAATAGTGCACAGCTGATCACGATTTTAATTTTGCAAAAAAATCTATGTAACTCAAAGTAGAGATAGAAATGTTCACTTGCCTGCCCCTTTATTTTTAGGAAATCTTGCGTATCTATGAGACCGCTACAACAAAGAAGTTTTAGTAAGGCCTCAGCAATTTAGCAGATATAAACAGGTACACGCAGTATGAAGCAAACCACAAATTTCAGCATACGCAGAGATTTCCAAAATATGCACAAAATCATAGTCTTAACATCATTTCAGCTGGTATTCTGCTATAAGTATAATGAGAGCGCCTTGCTAATTGCTTTGCATATCTTCGACGGATTTTTCCTTGAATCGGCTTTTGCCAGCGCCAGACCACGTCTATCATAATGGCGCGTGTATGCCCATTGCTTGTAGTAACTTAATAACTTCTATCAGTCGTGCTAACCTTAGCTGGGTCATGGTCCAACTAACGATGGACTATCAGCGTCATTCCTGTTGCCAGGAGTGAAGCTACCACGGCAACCACTTCATTCAGTCAATCATTCATTCATCAACTTCAAGCATTGAATCCTCTTAATAGGCTAAAAAATGAGGCTGTGCGGCTTCCACGTCCACACGGAACCAGGCTGCAAACACTGCGCTCGTAACGGTGCTCGTCTCAGCCGACCAGCGCCGATTACTGGCGATGCCTGAACCTTCTAGCACGGCTAGCGACTTTTAGGTGCTGCACCAATGCACACATTTATGCCAGCAGCAGCAGAATACGTTATCGCCGAAGAGTGTCCATGACGTTTTCCTAGCAACTTCGCATGCATAACGTAGACGAGTCTATTAACAGCAGCGGAAGTTGGCATGCATTAAACAGCCAGCGCGGTCACCCCGTACGTGCAATAACGGCTCGGTGGCCTTGACCTCTAATTAGTTTCAATGACTGGGCCAACTCGGGAAACATAACTGACTGCCTATTGTATTGGCGTATCGTATTGCATTGTATTGGCGTTGGCTTTTATGCGGCCACCTTCACAGGTTATCGTACGATCCGTTCCTACACGTCGCAATTCAAGAACCGCGAATAATGAGCATCAGTCATTATATGGCTTTTTTCACTCGCCAGCACTAGCCTACCTGTCCGACCTCCACACTTCTACTCCTCCTACCCCTACCCCTGCTGCAGCCTCGTTCTCACGAACCACTCGCACCGCCGCGTCTGGCAGTCGTCTCGCAGTTTCTCGCACACTGAACCAAAATCTTTAGGTGATCTGATCTTCAGTTCGCACGAACGGAAAGTCAAAAACTTTCTTCTGGCTTCTGGTGCTGCCTGCATCGTCTGTTTCAGCTGAATACGCATCCGTTCGTATCATCTGTCTCTACGCTCCTACGGTGACCTTGCTCTTTTTGCTCACGTGCGCTTACCTTGTCTGGCCTTTGCACGATCTGGTGCATGCCACATGCCAGCTTTCCTACCAACCGGAGATCGCAAGTGCCTTCTCGTGTGCAGGCACTCTTGCATACAGGCAGGCTGACTTGTAAGCCCGCATTTGATTAGACCTCATTACAAATGTCGGACGCTTGCTCTGATTCTGGAGTAATGTTTCCCTTTTTGCTATTAGCAAGCGCTTCATTTAAGACCCAACTCGCTTAGTCATACTACGCATGAGCGATATTGTTACAGTCATATTATGCTTAAATCAATTGGTCATGGCGTGGCAAGCCTGAGTATCAACTGTGGTTGCCGAAATTCTCCTTTTGGTTGGAACCTATATGGAATTCCTACGCACTTGAACATGGAAAACCAGTTTAGGAACAGAAAATCTCATTGGAGTAACATCTGACGGTTAAATATTGGGTTCGGAGAAAGGAAAATGTTGCTCGACAACTTTCTGTGTTCTATCGAGTCGATTGTAAGATCATTTTAGCAACTGGAAATACAAATGCTGATTACGAACATGCAGCTCCAACACACGAATGTACTATCAACAACTTGCAGCAGCGTTGCATTGTCTTTTTTCTGACTTATATTAAATCACCTCGGAGATAAAATTCCAGCACTCGAGATCTGACGTTTTACTGTGCTCTTTAGTTGTTCCTTGTGCTATATTATACTAAAATTTGTCCGATCAACATTCAGCCCTATTGTCCAATTTAAATTGTTAACAGTGCATCATCTAGTGCAGGAGCTGTTGCACAATGCACGCCATAGATTCCTAATTTCACTGGTTAGAGCACTGAATAACATCTCGTCGAGAATAGAGGTTTTCCAAAGCCTATACAAAAATCTGGGAGATGAAACGCTGCTTGCTTGGGCTTTTGGCAAGCAGGTGCCACCTGATTGGCACCTGCAAGTCTTAGTAGTCTGTACACAAAACTTTTAAGATCAGTAAGAACAAAGGCAGTCTTTCTTTGAATTTAACGTCCGAAGACACTTGGCTCAGTGCTCAGTCAGGTACGTTCCCGTTTGCTTTTCGCGTGTAGTGAAACGTTTCTTCGAAAAATTCAAACCCTAATATGCTTACCCGAGGACCTGTGGCATGTTGGTTTCAATTCCTGAAGGGATCATATCAATTCCAATTGTGGAAATAGAGATTACGAAATCACGTTTTAAAAAACTTATCCAGCCGGCTTATCAATAGCTAATTAAGATTATGTGTTACGTCACCTTGTTTTTAATGGACAGCAACTTGCTTCTGGAATATCTTTTACTGAAACGTTGTCTACAGTTTTTTTATTGTACTCGTTATATTTAGGGCATAACTGGTAACTCCCTAAAACTTCTACCACTCTTTCACTAAAAATGTAAATGTGGTCCAACATCTCAAAGCCAGGATATTCCACAGATATGATGAAATATCATAACAACTCTAGAAAATAAATCCTTAAGAAGCACTGAAAGAAAAAAAATCTATTTCTGAAAACAAGTTACACTCGCTTAAGAAATTCCATAAATTTGTTAGTCATGACATTATTTCTAGTGTTGGAAAATTTGTAATTTCTTGCCTAGAATTCTCATGCGGATGGAGCAGAAGTTCTGAGTTAGAATTATTGCTTTTTTTTATTTTAGTTCATTGAGATAAGGTTATGTCAGTCACTAATTAATTAATTACAGGTTATTAAAGCCTACGACTCAAGACCAATGTCAGCCATGATTTTGAAGTAAGGGACTAGAGTTAGAAGAGCAGTTGGTTGGACGGAAGGCATTATTAGGAGGTTTGCAGATAAGTATGCTGTAGCAGGAGTAATGTATTAGGAGTTATTTGAGACAGATTTGCCGATGCACTGCTAGTGGGTAGCTAGTACAGATTGGTGAAAAATTGTACAATTTGCCATCTGAAGTATTTACGTTGTACAATATTAGCTGTAGGTTTTTTTTTCTTCAAGACTGTACGTGTATTATTGCACAGTAGGAAAACATGCCAGCAGTGGTCTACAGAGATCTTGTTATATGGTGAAGAAGTAGTTGCAACTGATGGAGATACTGTGTCATTATCTAGCCAAGTTTTTTGTGCAACTTATCTCAGGTGAAAATAGACAAGACTACTTGGCTGGGAAACTGATGTGCTCATCCATTAAAAAATCATTTCAGATGAACACGGCCAGATTGCATACAGAGACTGCAGAAGATAGCGAACTTTTAGCGAAATTTTGAATGATTATTAAAACGTGCATTAAAGGATTGGAGAAGCTGGAGGACGGAACGATTCAAAACTCAGATACAGCTATCTAGATTTTCTATCTGCTTTAAAATGGAATAGATTTGGTTGGCTGTGAAATCAGAAATAACTAGTGGAGAGTGAACCTTGGAAATGGTTAGACGTAAAATAAGCCATTTGGGGTACGCCATATTTAAAAAGGCTCCGAGCGATGCGGATTCTGAATAGTGAAAAAACGTGCAAATTTACTTTACATACCCGAAAGAATTTGTTGAGCCAATCTCCGTCCATTAGGTCCTCACAATCCGCCTCTAAAGTAAAACAGAATGAGCCAATCAAAATAATGTGCAGCAGTAAATTCAAACCGTTGTCACTCTAGTTCATAAAAGGACTAAAATGCTTTTTAACTAGAGAAACTAGGCATAAATTTTAACTTCGCACTGCCGATTGCGATTTCATATATTTATATAGCACAAAATAAATACACAGAAATTCCCACTTGCCTGCACGTTTGTTTGTAGAGGATCCTCCATATCTATGAGAATGCTACAACAAAGAAGGCCTCTCATTAAGGCCTCACCAACTTAGCAGATACAAAAAGGTACACGCAGTGTGGAGTGAACCACAAATTTCAGCATACGCAGAGATTTCCAAAATATGAATAAAATCAGCTGGTATTCTGCTATACGTATAATGAAAGCGACTTTCAAATCGCTTTGCATATCTTCGATGGATTACTCTTTGAGTCAACGTTTGCCAGCGCCAGACCACGTCTTTCATAAAGAAGTGGTCTGGCGCTGGCAAATGTGCATTTACCCGTACCCTTGAAGTTTGTTAGTCCGTGACTGTATCGTACAAAATCAAGTCCAGATTTCAAGGAAAACGACAATTGATGGCTAAGGTGTCTTCGACTGGTTTCTTAACACAGATTATTATTCGATCGGTCCTTGTGCGTAATCTAGTGATTGAACCTTTTTACCGACGGGTTTTAGCGTAACGTGGATTTTTACATCCAAACCAGTGGGAGTCAAGAGAGGGTCAGGAGGCGCTTGCATCCCTACAGCGGGGCATAGGCCTGGACCTCCGCCTCCTCTTCCTACACTCTCCGATCGTTATCAACGAATGAATTTGTGTCTGATCACTTGATGAGCAACCTCCCAGTTCCTGACAAACTAAACCCTGACTCTGTGATATAATTTTGTTATCCGTTACGAGAAAATTGTGCGAGTCTTATCCACATAAAAATGGTTGCATGTTTTTCTCCCAGATGAAAACTCTTACTCTGCCAATGTTAACGGCCATATTTCGGAGTCTCTTGTAGGCTACTTGGTACCATGGACTAAAGGCAATGCGTTCTGGCTTTAAAAATGCAAATTATTTCGCACGAGTGATCCATAGGCATATCATGAAGACATATTTCAGAGGGAGGAAATCTCACCGAATACGTGTGCAATCCTTTGGCTAACGTCACGGAGAGTACACCTCGTCTACTTGAGGTTGCTAAAAAAAAAGCGATCTAGAACATGAATAAATCAACTTTATTCTACTTTCAATGCAATCGGATGCGATTGATTTGCTTGGCAAAGATTTGCGCGGTAAAGAAATCCGCGTATAATCTTGATCGCCCTCGCGTTTTATTGGCGGCCTCGGCCGTCAAGCATATCGCTTAGCTGCTGCTGAGCGTGCTCGTCGCTCGCACGATGCCACCTCTCGCGCGGCACCAGCGTCCAAGCGAGAAAATTTTCCCTCAGAGAAGGCGCGTAGCTCGCGCTGGGCCAAGCGGCCGGCTTCTCGATCGGCGCGTAGGATCGGACGCCGACTCTCGCCGATTAGCAAGTTAATGAGCTCGCTTTGATTGGGAACCGCTCGCCGGAGGCGACGACTCGCGGCTCGCGAAGGGCAGATAAGTCTTGCCCTCCTCACCTTGACCTCCTGGCACAGGTGGAGCCGGGTGCTTCCTCTCCATCAGCGGCCACTTCTGTAAACGTGCCAGAAAAAAAAATGCCGCATGCACGCTTGGCGATATCGGAAAGGAGTGGCGTCAGGACCTTAATAATAATAATAATAATAATATTGCACTTGATAAAGCGCCCTCAGAGAACTTAATCTCTTTCTAGGCGCTTTACATTTGCTGCAAAGTGATACGCAATAGAATAGTAAGTAAAATCATGCTTGAAAAACAAACAAAATGAATAACATGGTTAGGGGTTACATGCACTGGGTCAGCATGCAAATGTGGTTAGTGGCAGCATGAACAGTGTCAGCACGCATAAGCACACCAAGGACGAATCACAGGGACCCACTAAATGCTGTCCTAAATAGGTATGTTTTTAAGTTTCTTTTAAATCTTATTGCACTGCACGGGGATAGATAGATTATTATTCGATCGATCCTGATGCGTTTTCTAGTAATTGAACTTTTCTACCCATAGATTGTGGCGTCACTTGGATTTTTACATCAAAAGCAATGGGAGTCAAGAGAGGGTCAGGAGGCGCTTGCATCCCTACAGCGGGCACCGGTTTGGGCCTCCACCCCCTCTTCCTTCGCCCTCCGATCGTTAACAACGAATGAATTTGTGTCTGACTATTTGACTTGATGAGCAGCCTGCCATGTGACTGACAAATAAACCCGGACTTTATATAATTTTGTTATCCGTTACGAGGAAGCTGTGCAAGTTTTCCCCGATAAACATTGACACATGTTCTTCTCCCAGATGAAAATACTGACTCTGCCAATGTCAAGGGCTATGTTTTGGAGTCTCTTGTAGGCTACTTGGTACCATGGGCTAAAGGCAATGCCTTCTGGCCTTAAAAATGCAAATTATTTCGACAACGTGATCTATAGGCTTATCATGAAGACATATTTCAGAGGGAGGAAGACTCACCGAAGACGTGCGCAATCCGTTGGCTCGCTTCACGGCAAGCACACCACGTCTCCTCGAGGTTTCTGAAAACAAGCAAGCTGGAAAATAAATTGTCCGACAAATGTATCAGTCGCGCCAAGACGTTTTATTCTATCTTTTGATAGAATTTCGAGGCTCGCTCTCATCTTTCTTTCCGCAGTGATGAGAGCGATCTCGGAGGCTTCCTGGTGACATTCTGCTGGAGGAGACCACACGCAGTGCTACGGCGAGCTTACGGCACAACGGCACTCGACAAAGCCGAGAGCTCTAAAGATACGATCGCCCTCGCGTTTGAACCTCGATCGCCCTAGCGTTCAACCACGACCGCTCTCGCGTCCATTGGGTGGTCTCGACCGTGACGCATTTCGCTCAGCTACTACTGAGTGGGCAGCTGAGTCGCACGAACGGCGATGCGTATATATCTCCGTCTGTCACTCAACAAAGCGACAAGGACCATGTGGATATTACACGGGAGATATTTGTATTGCGCACTCACAGCCTAAGCGGGTTTCAGTGCGCGTTCGGTTGCTAACAGACTTCATCTCACGCAACGAGAAAGAGAAAGAGAAAGTGGGAAGCACAGCAGAGTCAGAAGAGCAGTTGAGGTAGTGAGTAGCATTGAAGTGGCAGCTCGGGACCGCTGAAAATGATCAGCCATAGTCGACAGCAGGAGAGTAATTTTCGTTGCGTGAGAATTGTGGGAGTGAGTTCCACTGCCTAGGACTTGTAGAGCTAAAGCTTCTGTCGCCAACGGTTTTTAAGCGGAGGAATGGAACAGCTAATTTATTGTTCATATAGGACCTGAAAACACGAGGAGGCTGGAACTGGTGCAACAGTTCAGCTAGGTGTGGAGGACCCAAGCCATTGAGGGCCTTGTGGGTTAGCGTGAGAACTTTGCTCTGTATCCGTTGATCAACTGGCATCCACCCGAGCTCCTTTAGCTAAGGAGATACGAGGTTAAAACCTTTGGGATTTACAAACTAGCCTTGCAGCCATGTTCATAGCCATCTGCAGTAGCCTAAGTGCTTTTTTTGTAGCTCAGCGAAAAGGGAATCAAAATAATTTAGCCGAAACAAAACTAAAAGGATAGTCGAACTTTTTTGCAAGCCGCCATGGAATACAGCTCCTAATCCTGGATAGGGATCGGACATGATGGCCAGCTGTAGAAGCAGTCTTCTGAATGAAGCTTTTAAAATTTAGGCAGTTTTCGAAAACGATACCTAATTTTCGAGCACGTGCTTATGGTCGCACAAAAGCATCACCTATTTGAATAGAAAAGCCTTCTAATAAAGCCACACGCTTAGGGTGTCCTATAAACAGCAGTTCATTTTTATCATCGATTAGTTTAAAGAAATTTGCCGACATCCAGGATCGAATGTCGGCAAAGCAAGCATTCAGTTGATCAGATGCTGCAGCAGACTCCGACGGTTTGAATGAAAAATGCAGCTGCGTATCGTCAGCCTACAATCAATGAGCCTGAATCACTTTTCTCAGAGGTTGAGCGTTAATGGTGAACATCTGAACCGAGGACGGACCACTAAGAGACTCCACAGGTTTCTGGTCTAGTGGATCAGGCCTGACCCCTGCACGACATAGATTTAACACGTTCAAACAAGTAGGATTTAAACCACGCCAGTGCTTGGTCTGCCAGACTGATCGTTGTTCTCAATCATGCAGGTAGCTGATAGATTATCAATGCTGGGCAGTGGTATTCCCATCATCTTTTGCCTATGATGGCATTGGTAACACGGAGGTGAGCAATTTAAGTGGAGTGCTGCCGCTTGAACCCCTATCAAAATTCGTGTTATTTTCAAAGTGTGCTACCAGCTGCTTAGTGACAATTTTTTAAGAATCTTTGACAAAAAAGGAAGAAGGAAAACTGAGCGATAGTTTGCAAGGACCTTTGTATCTAATCAAGGCTTTTAAATTCGGTTTAACGAGTGCCGATTTGAAGGACTTTGGTACGAACCCTTTTCCAGAGAATAATTAATAATTTTGGTTATGGCTGGGCTAAGTTGGTCTACCAGTGAAAACCACAGAAATGATGGCATAGGGTCTTCACGAAACGAACGATAGGGTCTTCACAGAAGAGGGTCTTAACGAAAAGCTCTTTTTACTAGACCTTATTGAGGTAGCCACATCACATGCAGAAACCTCGGAAAATCTTTAAGGGAAGGACACAAGTCGCGATTCAGCAATTGCTTTAGTCTGAGGGGGCTTTATGGTGGTGCGAATGTGCATAAGTCTTTTAGGTAAAGAAAGTTGAAAATATTTCGGCTGAGGCGTTAACATCTTGCCAGTCAGACCTCTATTGGCCAGTAAATCTTTTCGAGTGAAAAAAGAATCCCTGTCGTTTTTAAGCTTCTGGGTGTAGACTTGATTGTGTACTCTTTGAAATTGACTAGATCTGCATCAGACCCTAATTTCTTCAAACGACGTTCAAGCCTCCGTTTAAAACGGCGCGTCTTGAAAAGTTTTTTTGTAAATTGAAAGGAATCTGCATGACTCTGGACACGGAAAGAATGGACGGCAGCATGCTTTTCAAGAGTACTCTTAAGTTTCCCGTTCACTGCATCAGTGAGACTATTGAGGCTGTTGGTTGAGTCTGGGTGCAGATGAAGAAGACATTCAACACCTGCAGATTTCATTGGTTTTTCCAAGTCAATGCTTTATAAGTTACTCTGCTAGACAAATTCGACGTTACCCTTTACGTACAGTGGAGCAGGAATAGTAAACGAGACCGAACAACGATAGACGAGGGGGTCATCAGGCACCTTATAAGGTCAGTGGGGCAGACTTCCTTGGTGATAACGATATCTAATATATGGCCACCGACATGAGTAGCATGATAACTAGCTGCGGAAGATGTCTTCTGAATGCCGCTATTCACGCGGTGCCAGCGTCCGAGTGAGCGGATTGTCCCTCCGAGGAGACGCATAGCGCGCCCGCCTGCCTGCCAAGCGGCCGGCGGCTTCTCGATCAGCGCGTCGGCGTCCGACGCGACCATCGATACCGTGCTTATGAGCTCATGAACTTTGACCGCGCGGCGGCGCTTCGAAAAGCGGAAGCAGCGACTCGCAGCTCGCGGAGTGCGGAGTGCGGAGTGTCTTGCCCTCCTCACCCCGACGTCCTCGCGCCGACAGAATCGTGTGCTTCCTGCTCGTTTGCAGTTTCTGAAAACGTGCCAGAAAAAAATGAATGCCTCAAGCACGGCTGGCGACATCGTAGGAGTGTGGCTTCAGGAACCGATCGCACCGCAAGCTTGGCTTTATTCTCAATAGCCAGCGATTGCAGCTAATTTTCGCACACGGTAGCACCACATCGATTTTTAATCGGTCGTAACTTTCATGCAATGACTGCCCCAACAGCTACTCGCGAAGTCAGCTAGCTAACGCACGCTAGCACAGTGTATCATTTGACGTGAGCCTCGCATTGGCGACGCTCATTCAAGCAGCTAAACATGGAAACGGAAAGTTGACAGCCCTCGCGACTCGCTGTTCCGGTGTAGCTGTCAGCCCGAGCGCGACACTGCCAGCCACCACAAGCTCAGTGGGCGATAGTGCACCGCGCAGCACTATCGCCACGGAATGAATTATATATACAGGTTTAATCTATTCTATCTGCCATGTACGTCAATAGGAGCATTTATGCATTCGAATTACTCTGGTAATTTCAAAGGCGCGTCTCTAAGAGCATTTGGAAAAAAAACTGGTATCATTTATCACGGTTTTCATTTTTTCGTGGCCATTTCTGACCGCATCTCCTTCGGCCGTTAGTAAGTAATTGAGAGCTGCGTTTACTCGCAAGCTTCTTAGACACGCCTTTGACGAGCAGGTAGAAATCGCAGCCTAGTAGATTGGTTAAATTACTTTGAACTCGAATAATAGTCGCTAAACTGCTCCATGTACAGCGCGTTGATATCAATTATCACAACTGGAACATCTTTTTCGTCGGTTTGACATGTTTTTTATTGGAATGCTTTAGTCGTTCTGCAGCGGTCAGCTTGATAGAATTACAGCGTCGACGTCAGATTCCAGCAGACGTTTCTGCTTGAAGCACTGCTACCTGCATATCAGTCCCATTAAACATTTACTACAGGCTTCCCATGAGGGCCTGCCTCCCGTTTTCTGACGCAGAAGAAACAGAACTTACCATGATTGGTTAGTATTCGAAACATTTGCCTTAAATGACCGCAAAGCCCAGATCGAGGAGTCACGTAATCGCCGCACTGCTTGCTATGCTTTTGCTAAAGTTAGGCGCTCATCTTAGCTCTACGTAAAGCCTTCTTTTCTTAGCTCATAACCTATTAATTTATTTTGTGAACTAGCTGATCACTTCCGTGGCTTCTTGTTCACCTAGATAGACATTATCAAAGAGTTCTTCCCCAAGCTTGCAGCATCCGTACTGGTCTCCTGTCCATCAATAACAGCCCCACAAGCATCCTCTCTCTCTCTACTCTCTCTCTCTTTGGGGGTCCTTTTCTCGTTAGAGGCATCTTACACCTTAAGCATTTCACGTGAAGCAAGGTTTAAAATTCAAAGCTGATATAGGCAGCTCGAGAGGAGCTTTGGCGCGCGCGATTCTATCTCACTTTTTAGACTAAATGGCAATTTGCGCTACACGCGCACGACTTTAAGTGTCTCGTGAAAGATCAGTTGTAAGCTACTCTAATTACCTTACATTTGACATTCGCAGCGCCTGCAAAAATTCTCTCGAAAGCATCGCATAGAGGTTTTCGCATAGATGTTTTTTTTAGATGTGTCCACTCGGCCCGGCTCGTTGTTTCATCCGGCATCTAATCCACTGAACCAGTCGCAATTTATGGGCAACGCGAGGAGCTCCTATTGCGAGCGCGCAAGCGCAGTCGCGAATTGCGTGGTCTTACCTTGCGATCCAGCCTTCGCCTTTTGATTCCTTCTGAAACTGTGCTCTGAAAAATAGCGACCACTCGAGAGTCATTTCAGGTCTATATCAATTAGGAAAATCGTAAAAACTATATAAGCATCCCTAGCTTTCGACAAATTCTTATTCGTTCGTGCCTTCAATGCAATCTTTTCTAGTGAAAACATTCCACCTGCTAAGCTTTATTTTCGAAGTATAACTTGATTGGTTTCAAAGTTGTGAGCGCAATAAGCTGCATCGCTGCATCCTTTTAGATTACAATTCAATTGCATATTGCTTGGCAATGAATGACTTTGTGTGCCCATCCTAGCTGATTGTACAGCCTCGTTTTTATAGCGGCAGAAGAGCCTCTTTTGGCTGTCACCACCTCTTGCAGCTGGCAATAAAGGATCGCTCTTCTGCAGCACACGAACCCACGACCTCGGTCTTAAAGTGCGAGCACCGCACCTCACCTCCCGGTCTATCACGTCCTAGTAACTGACATAATGTTATATATAATTCCATAATACTGATAATAATATATGAAACTGTAATAATAATATAATACTATAATAATTCTTACTTTTCCCCCACAAAGCCCAGCCACGGCTGGGCTTGCCATTCCTGGCTCTACTGCTGCGCCAGATTGAGGCTTCTCGCGGCGCCACTAAGTTTTTAACGGACGATAAATTAGCTGCTTCATTCCTACACTTAAAGACCATTGACGCCAGAAGGTTTTTTGCTGCTGACCAGAGACCGTATATGTAGCTTCCACAACTCATATGAAACGACATCCTCCGAACTGCTGCCGCCGACTGTGGACGCTCATTCCCAGCCACCTCGAGCTGCTTGCAACTTTCATGGCGGACTAGAAACGCGCCTGTTTCTCGTAGCAATTGGTCGATCCTTCTGATTTGTCATTTTGTGTGCTTATGCATCCCGACACTGTTACATGCTGACAATGTTCATGTTATCACCGATCATATTATGCTTATACACATTGTGCATGTTACCACTAAATATTTTATCACGCATCCGTTACAGTATATGCAAATTGCCTAGAAAGAGATTAAGTTTAGGACGCTATACAAAGGTACTATTATTATTACTCCAGTCCTACATAATTTCCTTACCTTATCTGCTAATTTTCGCTTCTTCACTCTTCTTGGATGCGGTTTCCTTGGAGTGAGCTGTAAAATTACAATCCTGCCTTAGTGATCAGAAAAACGCGTCGGTTATTTACAGCGTACGTATAATATCAATCAAATATTTTTTATCGGGCAATTCTCGGATGAATTTGCTGTGATTTATCTGCGTCCTTTTTTCGCTTACGATCCTTTTTTGTTCTTCATTTATTTACGCAACCCCGCTTCCATATATACATTTATACATACATATATACATATATATATATATATATCACATATATATGTGTGTGTGTGTGTGTGTGTGTTGTACGTTGCGTGTGTGGTGTGTGTTGCGTGTGTGCTGTTTATTGCGTGTGTATTCTCTCTCTCACTGCAACTTGTATTTTTGCAAAAAATCATATAAAAGAACTCATTAATGGGAGTTGTCCTCATAGCGGAAGGGCTGACCCTCTTGACCTTGCCCGTGTCAGCCAATCATCGCGGGAGTTCGATCCAACTGTCTCGCTCTTACCTCCATTTTAGTTATGTAGGTTTGGTCTGTTGTGCCCGTGAAAGAAGGCAGCACGTCTTTATAGATTTTTCCTGACCGATTGAACTTTGCATCGCGACGCATGTCATTGTTTCGCAATTTATTGACGTCACAGCCAACTTGCTATACTTCAATCCAAAATATTGCACTGTCGTATAATATATATATATATATATATGTATATATATATATATATATATATATATATATATATATATATATGATAGATTGTATACTTCATATACGTTCATGCACTTAGGTACACCTTAATTATTAATATTGACATCCATTTAGACGATTGTCACATGACTCATCCATCCCAGAAGTGAATATGAAAGGCTAAAATGCTGTCTGTAATGTGGCTCCGACAGTAACTCCACAAAGCCACAAAGACTACATAGGTGCTACGCAGAAGAGCTTTGTATAGCACCCTCAAAACCTAAGCGGCTTTCAGTACGCATTCCGTAGCCCACAGATATCATCTCACGCAACAAAGAGGAAGTGAGAAGCTTAGCAGAGTCAGGAGAGTAGTTGAGACAGTGACTAGCATGGTAGTAGCAGCTGAGGACGGCTGAAAAAGATGTCACAGTCGGCAGCAGGAGATAATATATCGAGGGAGTAAGAATTGTAAAAGTGAATTCCACAGTCTAGGACCTAGAGAGCAAAAGCTTCTGACGCCAGCGGCATTTAAGCGAAGGAATGTAACAGCTAATTTAGTGTCCACACAGGACCTGAGGGTTCGAGGAGGCTGATAGTGGTACAGCAGTTAAGCTAGGTGTGAAGAAGCTAAGCCGTGGCGAGCCTAGTAGGTCAGCGTAAGAGCTTTTTTCTCTGCTTCCGTTGATCGACCGGAAGCCAGTTTAGCTCTTTGTTGCGTGAGATGAAGTCTGTTGGCTACCGAATGCATACCCAAAGCCGCTTAGGCTGTGAGTGCACCATAAAAAACTCTCCTGCGTAACAGTCACATAATCTTTGTGGCTTTTCGGAGTTAAAGATGAAGATGCATGCATAAATAAATTTCAGCGAAAGAGACATCCGGTCAAACATCTGGATTTTTTAAAACAGATTTTCAGCCATATTCATCACCAGCTGCAGTGACCTAGCAGCTTTTTTTCCGTAGCCCGGCCAAAAGGAAAGTTGTAATAACCTAGCCGAGATCAAAACGAATCAAAATCCTACTTGAATTATTTTTGAGCCCCCGTGGAAGAGTGTTCCTTTGGCTCGCTTTAGAAGCAACCTTCTTAACGAAGCTTTCAAAATGTAGGCAGCTGTCGAAGACGACATGTAAACTCCGAGCACAAGGGGGTGGTCGCACAACAGCATTAACTATTTAAAGATTCTTCCACTGTCAGCTCAATAACATAACCGCTTAATCAGTCGGCTTATGACAGTTTCTAAAGATTATAATAAGTTTCTAAGAAATAATTATTACGAGCCGGCTGTGTCACAGGCGATGGTTTGGGTCTTATAAAAGGATGACATGAAATGATGGTATGTAAGGCATATGGTATGGTATGGTATGTAATTCTCTCTCTCTCTCTCTCTCTCTCTCTCTCTCTCTCTCTCTCTCTCTCTCTCTCTCTCTCTCTATCTCTCTCTCTCTCTCTCCCTCTCTATCTTTCTCTCTCTCTCTCTCTCTCTCTCTCTCTCTCTCTCTCTCTCTCTCTCTCTCTCTCTCTCTCTCTCTCTCTCTCTCTCTCTGGCTCCCTCTCTATCTCTCACTCTCTCGCTCCCTCTATATCTCTCTCTCTCGCTCCCTCTCTATCTCTCTCTCTCGCTCCCTCTCTCTCTCTCTCTCTCTCTCTCTCTCTCTCTCTCTCTCTCTCTCTCTCTCTCTCTCTCTCTCTCTCTCTCTCTCTCTCTCTCTCTCGCTCCCTCTCTCTCTCTCTCTCTCTCTCGCTCCTTCTCTCTCTCTCTCTCTCTTTCACTCCCTCTCTATCTCTCTCTCTCTCTCTCTCTCGCTTCCTCTCTATCTTTCTCTCTCTCTCGCTCCCTCCCTCTCCCTCCCTCTCTCCCTCTTTCTATCTCTCTCTCTCTCTCTCTCTCTCTCGCTCCCTCTCTCTCTCTCTCTCTCTCTCTCTCGTTCCCTCTCTCTCTCTCGCTCTCTCTCTCTCTCTCTCTCTCTCTCTCTCTCTCTCTCTCTCTCTCGCTCCCTCTCTATCTCTCTCTCTCTCTCTCTCTCTCTCTCTCTCTCTCTCTCTCTCTCTCTCTCTCTCTCTCTCTCTCTCTCTCTCTTTCTCTTTCGCTATGGTTCTCGCGCTCACTTTGGCATGGACTCAGCTAAAAGGGAGGAATTATCTAAACTAATACTAAATATTTGGGTTAAAGGTTTCGCGCGCACATTTTCTCACTCTCGGCCCTCTTTCAGGCTGTTTTTAGTACAGGCATCTAATGGTTGCGTCTCATGCTGGACTAAAGAGAGATTTCATTTAAATTCCGGTGTGATTCCCGCCTTATTGAATTTCTACTGAAAGAGAGCCTGCGTAGCAGTCAGCTCTCTCTCTCTCTCTCTCTCTCTCTCTCTGTAGATTTGCATTTTTCAGTTTATCCTAATTAAGCGCACTCTCAACGTCATGTTTGGTGTAGGTTTTAGCGTAAAGGATGGCAGAAACATTAAATCAGAATCGTTTTACTCCGACGCACAGGCTCAGACGTTCCTCCAAAGTTGAAATTCATGTTCAATCCTAGTCTCTCTATTAGGCCTTCGGATCCTCTATATTAAAAATGCTTTTAAATTATTTCTCGAATGTTACTTATTATTCACAATAGCTAAATTAAAATAATTTTGAAATTGCTATTATCACTAGTCTAAATAAATTAGATCACAAATACCCAATGCGTGTGTATCTAAGGTTGGAATATGGTGTGTGCCACTTTCAAATTGAAAAGCTGCACCAATTAGCCACAGCTGTAAGCTTGCCTGCTGCTTGCATATACAGCTTCGCACCTCTCGTACTTTTTCTAAATGCTCAATTCAATAGTTAAAAAAAATAATAGGTAAAAGAAATAGAGGGCCTAGTGTCACTTGCTTGTTCTTCATCTATGTCAGCTTACGTTAATAGATGTGAGGCATTTATCCTTTATCAGTTTTACGTAAACGACGCTCTACATTCGCTTGAAGTTTACTTCAGATGAAAGCAGCAGATACATCTGTTTCTATTTTCTAGGATTTTAAAAAAAAGATTGTCTGTCTTGCTTTATCTTCGTAAGCAAGTCAATAATGACCTCTCCGCGCTCCATTAAACCCGTCACTTAACCGTCACATTTTTCGAGCACTTGCCCTGCACCGAATTCGTGCTATCACCCCGAGAGGTTGGAACTACTTCTAAAAAATTCTACTCCAAACCACTGAGTATGTTCTAATACCTACAATAATAATAATAATGCACTTGATAGAGTGCTCTCAGAGAACTCAATCTCTTTCTAGGCGCTTTACACTTGCTGCAAAGGGAAATGCAATTGAATAGTGAGTAATATCATGCTTGATAAACAACATGAATAACAGGGTTAGGGTTAACGTGCACAGGGTCAGCATGCAAATGTGGTTAAGGGAAGCATAATAATAATAATTATAATTATAATAATAATAATGCACTTGATAAAGCGTGCACAGTGTCAGCACGCATAAGCGAATGAAGGACGAATCACAGGGAACCACTAAATGCTGTCCTAAATAGGTGTGTTTTTACATTCTTTTTAAATGTGGTCAAGTCAGGGGATGTTCTGACGCAAGTCGGGAGGGAGTTCCAGGCTTTAGGAGCATACGAACTAAATGCACGGTCTCCACGGGATTTGAGGTTTGTACGAGGTATTGGTAGACTGTTGGATTCAGAAAAGTGGGTGGTACGATGCTTGGCGTGGTGGGGGAGTAGATCTGAGAGATAGGCTGGAGCCAAAGAATGAAGGGACCTAAAAGTGAGTGACAAAACCTTGAAGTCAATCCGTTGCTTGACTGGTAGCCAGTGCGGTTCGGCGAGAAGTGGTATGATGTGGCAACTGTGACGCTCACCACAGACAAGCCTAGCTGCGGAGTTTCGCACCAGCTGCAATCGCCTGATCGCACATGCCGGTAGGCCAGTAAGCAGTGAGTTGCAGAAGTCGAGACGGAATGTCACGAATGCATGGACCAACTAAGATGCGGTATTTTTATCTAAACAAGCCCGAATTTTAGCAATGTTATGTAGCTGAAAGTAGGCAGATTGAACTGTGCATGTGATGTGGTCGTCTAACGAGAGGTCACTTTGGAATATGACACCTAGATTTCGAGCTGATTCAAATGGAGATATGCTGGCAGAGCTAATTTTGAGCGTCAGCCTTTCCAATTTCTGAATCACACTGGGTTTGCCCATACCTAGTAAGTTAGTTTTATCATCGTTTAGTTTTAGAAAATTTTCTGTCATCTGTGTGCGGACGTCATCAATACATGTAGCAAGTGAGCTGAGAGAATTCGAGGAGCTCGAAGGCTGGGAGGGATCAAAGCACAGGTACAACTGAGTGTAATCCGCATAGAAGTGAAAGCCGAGATTGTGCTTGGCAATCACATCAGCAAGAGGGAGAGCATAAACTATGAAAAGAACTGGACAGAGCACGGACCCCTGAGATATCCCATATTTCAGAGATTCCTCGGATGATCTTCGTTCATTCACGTCAATACTCTGGAGTCTCCCACTGAGATAGGATCTGAACCTTTGCAGCTCAGCACCAGTGATGCCCAGGCGATATGAGAGGCGCTCTAGAAGAACTTTGTGATCGATAGTATCAAAAGCTGCCGAAAGATCGAGCAAAACAAGCAGAGACACTCTACCCATGTCTGCATTCCTAAGTAGGCCGTTGTATACCCTAAGCAATGCTGACTCTGTGGAGTGATTAGCTCTAAAGCCAGACTGGAACTTATTAGCAAGGTTTGAAGTTTCGATATATGAGTTCAGCTGGTCCGCCACGACCCGTTCCAGTGTCTTTGATAGGAATTTTAGAAGGAAGACTCCGCGGTAGTTGCTCAAGTTCTCATGATCTATTGTTGCTTTCTTGAGAAGTGGCCTGACTACAGCTTTTTTGAAAGGTGCTGGGACATGACCTGAGGCTAATGACATATTAATGATGTTAGTTATGTATGGCAGCAGCAGATCAATGCAACGTAGAGGGAGGACAGTGGGAATAGGGTACAGAGGACTTGTTGTCATCTTTGATTGGGATAAAAACTTCAGGACTAGATCATTAGTGACCTGCTTAAATGGAGACAATGAGGTGCAGCCAGGAATCGGGGAACAGCATTCTAGTGGAAATGTATGTCATCGCAGGGATGACTCCCTCCCTGATCTTGTCTGTATTCTGCACAAAGAATCGAGAGAAGCGATCGGCTAGATCATCACAAGGATCACCAGGTATTTTAATTGCGATAATTGCGTTTGGATGGTGACCAACTTTCTGACGATTACGACGATTCAAGTAACACATTAATGGCTTTGGCAAGCCTAGTGTACTCCGAAATCAGGAGGACTCATCCCTCACGGCTAGTTACACGGTCATCATTCAAACGTCGTCGGCTCATGATCTTGGCTTACTATTTCAAATGTCTTGTTATTTGATGAGCTCGTTTCATTCACTGTTAAACCGGCCATCACTTCCGGCCATCACTTCCGGCCATCACTTCCGGCCATCACTTCCGGCCACCACTTCGAGCGAATGAGCGTCGCCAGACTCATTCTGCATAGACATATGCAGGGAAGGGCTAAACTACTTCTATCTGGCGTGACATCGCATCTCGACTATGAAAATTCCCTTTATTTAAGACACTTGCCTGTGCCCTCAAGCGTCTGCGACTGCAGCAAAACTCAGCAGATCGTTTGGTCTTTTGTCATTAATGGTGTAGCTGCCACATTCGCAAGTTATAGCCGGGCTTTACTGGTTCCTTATTAAGCATCGAATTAATTTCAACGTCAGTCTACCTCGCAGGCTACTTCAATCGCAGGTTCTGCCAGACCGAGGCTCCTCCAGTGCGCTCTCGCACCAACCCATCATCAGCATCTGGCGATCTCAAAGCTTCTCCCACTCAATTCAAAGCCTTTGGTGATCGAGCATTCAGCTCACATGCTATCTAAGACTGGAATTTGCTTTCAGATATTGCCACTCATTTTAGTGCAATTGCGGCATTTAATTAAGTCTCAGCTAAAGACCCACATGTCCCCGGTGAACCTTTCCTTGACCCAGATGAGTTTGGCCTATTTTGGTGATCCTTGTGATCTAATGACCATGGCGCTAATCTGGGAGCGGTTGAGAAGATGGCTGATCGTCGACATCAGCATTTTTGGATTGTGCATCTGTGATTCAACAATGTTTTTATAGAAGCTACACTTGGCCCTTGCTAGGATCGATTGGTACGACCTACAGTAGTCTTCATATGCCTGTCGATGGACAGTCAGTCCTGATCACTTTACTGAAACTGCTCTCCTACGTTTTAGCAATGACATTATACGTGGCAACGACGACGGGAATGTCACTGCCCTAGCTCTGCTAGATCTGTCTGCTGCTTTCAACACCATTGATCACGAAGTTAAGTTTGAACGATGGAGAACAACGATCGGTCTGGCAGACGAAGCACTGGCGTGGTTTAAATCATACTTGTCTGATCGTGTTTGATCCGTGTCGTGTGGGGTCAGGTCTCAGACACGAGAAGGGTCACCTGTGGAGTCCCTCAAGGGTCTGTACTTGGTCCCTTGCTGTTCTCCATTTATACACAACCTCTGGGAAAGGTGATTAAGGCCCATGGAATAGGATATCACTTCTATGCTGACGATACTCAGTTGTATTTGTCATTTAAACCGTCGGAATCTGCTGCAGCAACTGAGAAACTGAATGCTTGCCTTGCCGATATTCGATCCTGGATGTCGGAAAACTTCCTAAAAAATTAAATGACAATAAAACCGAACTGCTGCTCATAGGACAACCTAAGCGTGTGGCTGGATTAAAAGGCTTTGCTGTTCTAATAATGTGATGCTATTGTGCGACCTTCACCACGTGCTCGTAATTTAGGTGTCGTGTTCGACAGCTGCCTCAATTTCAAAAGCTTCATTCAGAAGACTGCCTCTACAGCTAGCCATCACATCCGATCCCTATCCAAGATTAGGAGCTGTCTCCCACAGTGGCTTGTAAAAAATGTAACTAGCTCTTTAGTTCTGTCTCGGCTTGATTATTGTAATTCCCTTTTGGCTGGGCTGCCAAAGAAAGCTATTATGCCACTACAGCTGACTATGAATATGGCTGCAAGGCTGGTCTTCAAGTCCCAGCGGTTTGAGCACGTGTCTCCTTTGCTGAAAGAGCTAGGATGGTTGCCGGTTGAGCAAAGGATACAGAGCAAAGTTCTCACGCTGACCCACAAGGCCCGCCACGGCTTGGTTCCTTCGTATCTAGCTGAACTGCTGCATCAGTTTCAGCCTGTTCGTGCCCTCAGGTCCTGTGTGGACAATAAATTAGCTGTCCCATTGCTCCGCTTAAAGACAGTTGGCGACAGAAGCTTTAGCTCTGCAGGTCTTAGATTGTGGAACTCGCTTCCACAATTCTTGCTCAACGACAACTACTCTCCTACTGCCGACTATGGCACATCTTTTTCAGCGGTCCTGAGCTGCTACTTCTATGCTACTCACTACCTCAATTGCTCTCCTGACTCTGCTATGCTTCCCACTTTCTCTTTGTTGCGTGAGACGAAGTCTGTTGGCTACCGAATGCGTACCGAAAGCCGCTTAGGCTGTGAGTGCGCTATACAAAACTCTCCTGCGTAACACCCACATGGTCTTTATGACTTTGTGGAGTTACAGACGGAGATACATCTTGTGTATGCTTTTTCAAGCTTGCGCTTAGTAGAACTGGCTAGTTTAATGTCTGTGGTAAACCATAGGCCGTCTGGGTGAGGGCGCACAGTGCGCTTTATCAGAGGTGCAAACTCGTCGAGCGTGTCAGCTATTGTCGTGTTGTAGTTATCTACCAATGATGACAGATCGGAGGGAGGACTGAGCAGCAGAGGTGAAGCAGATATTCTCGCACGGACCGCATCGATGTCAAGGGTCTTGAGGTTTTGTGATTCACTTGTTATTTTAGAGGAGGAGTTGGGCACACACTGTAGATTGAATAAGATCTGCGTGTGGTCAGATAAGCAGGATTTGTTAATAATTTGTGATGACAAAGTGCAGTTGTATGAGAAAATTTGGTCGCGTGTGTGACCCTTGATGTGAGTAGGCCCATGCACATGAGCCACAAGAGACAATGAGTCAGTCAATGCACGAAATTCGGTGCTGAAAGCGTCAGATAAGTTATCAAAGTGAACGTTGAAATCCCCCACAACGAGGAAGGATCAATTTCTTGCACACAGAATCGAAATGAGATCGGAGAAATCAGAGATAAAGGAGGATGTGGCACCCGGTGGGCGATAGACTACTGCCACTATCGGTGGCTTGTTTTCGGATGAGACCAAGACAATTGATTCAAAAGCCTAGCTACACTGAAGAAGCTACACTGCTCTTCCGTGAGATTTTGCTTTTTTTGGCTGCTCTTTTTCAACGGAGGAGCGTTTTACTGCAGGTATTTTAGAGACAATTCCGATGACGCAGTCCAGCGTTGGGCACTTCTCTAAAATTGAGCGGTTTTAGTACTTTGCTTCAGTAACGAGTTCATATCTTGGACGCTTGTTTAGGTAGCATTGTCTCTTCGCGATGCCACTAACTTCACTGTTCAGGGTGCATTCGCGGCACGAATTTTTTTGTCGTCTTCTTGGCAACTCGTGAAACCTAATAATTATTTATTCGTTTCGCGACGTCTGCGCAATGCAACATTGTCTGCATTAAGTTGTACAAGTCACGACTCTATTTCCTGCCGCTAAGTGAGTCTTGGCAGTTTCATCAGTTGCATTATTTAGCAAACAAACTTTTTTCCGTACACCTAAGACGGGTCTATTGTGACGACAACGGGCAGTTGAACTCCTCCTCTTCTGAAAGGGCATCTAGCTCCTTCGGGTAAGCAGACACAAGTGACACGCTCGCTGTCTCGAGCGAATGCTAGTTTGACTATCGCGTGCTCTTGCTCTCTGTCTAGTCTGACGGATTCTCCAAAAGAGCAGAGGCAGAAGAGTAGCGAGAGCTTGGCTGCCAATTACTTTATTCCTGCGGCCGCGATCGCCATCTTCACCTTCGCCGCGAAAAGACTCGACGTGTTAGCTGGTGCTGCCTCTCGCCAGCGCCTCGCGCCTCGACTTTCCTGCAGCACGCGCGATTGGCCTTTTCTCAACTCTGCCCCCCTCCGCCCGCACGCTCTGAGGTCAATGGCGATTGGCCTTCAAGATGGCCTCCACTCGCCTAGACTCGCTGTCAAGCTGCACGGCCATCGCGCGCGGAAGCGTTGCGGAAAAGAGCTGTCGAGACTCTCCTTCCGCGCGGCGGCGGGCACCGACGCGATGGACGTCTCTTCGGCGACTGCAGCCTGACAGGCGAATGACTACCAGCTGCCAGGCCTCGTCCGGCAGTTTAGGGTGTAACTGAAGGATGGACAAAAAGGTGATTGATGAAACCGTCAAGTCAATACGCTGCTCGACAGGGAGCCAGTGCTGGTCTGCGAGAGGTGTGACGTAATCAAGATATTGCGATGTTCCCGACAGACACGCCTAGCAGCTGATTTTTGGACCAACTGTAAGCGTACTATTGCACGTGCTGGCTGGAAGAATTCCAGAGGGAATTTCACAAATGAATAGATCAACTTGAGTGTGGCATCCTGATAATGATAATAATAATAATATTAATAGTAAAACACTTTATATCAACGTCAGAGCTGTATTTCTCTCTAAGCACTTTAAATTTGCTGTAAGATAATCATGATTGAATGGTCAACGGTAACATCGACATGTCAACAAGCGTAACATGGTTAGAGGCGACATGCACAGCTTCAACACGCAAGCCAAAAAATCCTAAGCATCACTTCCCAATCTAAGTAGGCCTAAATTTACGCAAATGTTTCGAAGCCGAACTTGGTAGGCTTCACTGCGACTGTTGAGCTGATGTGGTGGTCTAGAGAAAAGTCACGAGGGAGCAGGACGCTTGGATTTCTCGCAGTTGCTGTTGGAGACACGCTGATTAACTCAACGAATGGCTGCTGGAGATTGGCCAAGGCGGCCACTGGAGTCGCATGCTGATTGATGCACTCGCTAGTAGGCCTCGAAAAGTAAAACAATTAATGCATAGCAGGGCCCTCATAAGTTGCAACGCGGTCTGAGGTACGGTGAGTAGCTCCGAGGCTCACACGTTAGCGTCCTTTAGCGGCTGCTGCCAGAGACACGACTGGAGGCATTAGAGTGATTGGAACAAAGGAAACGTCTTTCGATGAATAATAAACTACTGGCTCATTGCAAAAATACCGTCTTAGTGAGTAAACGGCGTACAGGCCTTAACAGTCTTCAATAGGCTTTAAAAATTAAACATTAGATGCAGCGGATACTTTGCAGGATTCGTCGTCTAGACTGCCGCCGCCGCCGCTGCCGCCGCCGCCCCACCGGAGAAGCCTTCACCGCTAGGAAACGAGCTGCATAGCGAAATGGCGAGCAACAACGGTAAGCGCAATCCTTCAAGTCATGCGCACGACGTCACCTTCCGCCAGAAAAACGCTTTCAGCGTATAAGTGAAATGGAAGTGGTCTGGCGATACCCGCGGCGTGCGAGAGAACTCGGATGAGTGGCGTTTAGCTCCTGCAGCTTCTCGCTGATTGGACGAATGTGATGGCGAGGCTAAAGCAGGCTATCTATTATTAACTACCTGCTTCCTCTTCCTGCTGCCATCCACTGCTCGCATACGATACCGAATGCTCAGCTTCTTCGCGGCAGAACGGCTTTCGAGTAATAAGCTCACCAGCTACGCTGCAATAATCTCGCTCGTGCAATCGCGCTTATATGACTAGCTTTAGTGACGACGCAATCGTCAATCGTTAAATCCGCAAGCCGCAACTTTAGCTAGAGCCACTCAAAAAAGGTGTCGATACAAAATATTGTGTCTACTCTAAGTTAGTTAATATCTGGTCAGCGTCCGCGGCCAGATTAATGGCAAGCTTCTACTGAGCTGGACAACGTTCTAGTGGTTTTTATTACCGTATAATGTATCTTACTAAACGCAGATTAGTTGCCAAGTATTGGTAGTCATCAATTTCTGCCAGTATTTTACCTCACCTTAATGGAATTGTTTGATCAAACTTATGACGATATTCATCAAGAATAATCAGTTTAAAAATTACGGAAAAAAATTGTTATGGTACCGAAATAAATTCTTCTAGGTTTTGTCTTTATAAAAGTATCGCATACTTGAGTTAATTTACTATGTAAGTGAGCTTAAGCGATCGCATGTAGAATTATTATTCGTATAAATAAGATACGATACTGAATTTCTGAGAATACTACGAGTTCGTTTGAAAAGCTTTGTTGCGACAAAACTTTGCCGGCTTTTAAAATTATGTACTTAACAATTCAGCCCGATTGGGTCGCGTTTTAGGTCCATCAAAAGCTACTGCAGCACAGCGAGGCGCCCAAAATCAAAGTCTCAATTCAAAGAGCTTGGCTGTCAACGTAAGCTACCATCGATTCCATCCCGATATGCACCCGCTAATCAGCCTGTGGCGTAACGCAATTTGGAGGTGGATTGACCTCTAAGCTGCTTCAGTTCTCTATTTTTCACCATATCTCTCTCTCTCTCTCTCTCTCTCTCTCTCTCTCTCTCTCTCTCTCTCTCTCTCTCTCTCTCTCTCTCTCTCTCTCTCTCTCTCTCTCTCTCTCTCTCTCTCTCTCTCTCTCTTTCTCTCTCTCTCTTACTCTCTTCTTCTCTCTCTCTCTCTCTCTCTCTCTCTCTCTCTTACTCTCTCTCTCTCTCTTCCTCTTCCTCTCTCTCTCTTTCTCTCCTCTCACTCTTTCTCTCTCTGTCTCTCTCTCTTTCTCTCTCTGTCTCTCTCCCTCTCTCTTCCTCTCTCTTCCTCTCTCTTCCTCTCTCTCTTTCTCTCTCGCTTTCCTTTTCTCTCGCTTTCCTTTTCTCTCGCTTTTCTTCTCTCTCTCTCTCTCTCTCTCTCTCTCTCTCTCTCTCTCTCTCTCTCTCTCTCTCTTTCTCTCTCTCTTATCAACTCCCTCTGTCTTGTTCTTTGTATTTCTCTGTCTAAGTATTCTGACAATATCACCACGGCACTGCTCATTCTTCAATAAAATAAATCCCCGTTTACATTTTAGACAGGCTAGCCTGCCTTCGATGTATCTATTTTGATGCGATAGATAGAAGTAAATAACGTAACCTCTCAGCAAGGCATGTCTTTATCCTGCCTTGATTTTGCGAATCTATTATCAAGCAGCTTAAGCCATCATTTAGAAGACTTCTTAATTAAGGCTGCATCAGCTCATTATAGCTTAAACTCCCTGTGAATACCCGGGTAAATAAGTCACGCAAACGTCACACAATCTGGCCATCGTTAAAAACTATAGGGTGCCATAAACAGTCATCTACGTGGCCTTGGCATTTTCTCTTTCTCGTGCTCCGTAGGAACTGCCTTTATAGCCACCATTGCATAAAGTTTAATGCTCGCTTGCTATTTCAGTTCACTCTAGTCAGATGTTGTGCGCCGTTCGACTTTATTAAATTTTTAGCTTGAATTATATTATCTAGCGTCCTTTCACAGCTTTTACGTCTCGAGAAACCCGCGCCAGCCTTCATGCTGCTGACAATCGTTGCTACAAGGATGTCAACTGCGTTTAATACTCAAACGAGCTGCTTAGCAAGATGCAAACCACGGGCCTGAAAAAACACCACAAAATGTCGAAAGCAGCAGCGCGCAGAACCTCGTGATAGCCCGTTTGATATTCCGTTCTCTCTCTCTCTCTCTCTCTCTCTCTCTCTCTCTCTCTCTCTCTCTCTCTCTCTCTCTCTCTATTTCTCTCTATTTTCTATCCCGCAATGCATCATTTCAGCGCCAGTGTGACGCCTTGTACGACTATCTGCCCAAATATCGAGATGAAGTTGGCTTCCTGTCCGGAGATCACATTGTCAGCTGCGTCCAAGCCAAGGGTGGCTGGATACTTGGCACTGTGGAGCGCACAGGCGAGCGCGGACTAGTGCCCGGAAACTACGTGGTCAAGCTCAACTTTTAAGCGCCGCCGCCACTGCGAGTCGAATATGGCTCGCATTCACGAAAAACGAAAAATATCGCCGCTTCCCTCGACACTTTTCGAAGTAAATCATTTACCTGTCGTAAGTCTTTGATGGTACTCCTCTGTTTAGTCGAGGAATTTGACTGCATCGACTGTAGTAATTATTAGTTGGCGCTCTCTCTCTCTCTCTCTCTCTCACTCTATCACTCTCTCCTTCTCTCTCTCTCTCTCTCTCTCTCTCTCTCTCTCTCTCTCTCTCTCTCTCTCTCTCTGTTTCTCTGCTATTGCTAGCTCAGCACGCTAGAAAATGGTGTCATTCGTCCATCGCGGCTCTCCTCGCATCATCGCCGCTGCACTCGCCGCGAGCATTGGCTCGTGTATAGTCTTGCTGCTACGCTGCTCAATTGGCTACGCTCGTAAGGTTCCAATCAATTGCTCGGCATTTCGTCGTCAAAGCTGCAATTCATGCGACGTCTGTGCGTTGCACTCGCTTCTTTTTCACCATAGGAAAAAGAAAAATGCTGTGTTAACTTTATTTTTAAGTATGTTGCAGGTTTACACCATGCTGAAAAAACGTTTGGGCAATGGCGTACTTCGCGACGTGGATGATGTGGGTGTGCTGTCAATAGTTTCCGCTGCTAACACCACTCGGTACGGTGCGCTTTCGAGCGACCATTCACAGGTCTCAAAGAAGTGCGAGCGCGAAGACGAACAAGAGCTCACTTTGCGTAACGGAAATTGCTGCTTCTCACATCCAATACTCGATCCTCCCAACGGCTGCATCCAGAATGATTTACAATGGTAAAAATACACGAGCTTTTCAAGAGCTCCAATTTTTTGCAATCGGCTTGATAGCTTCCTGCTTTCAAACTGAGAATAATAAGAGTAAACGCTTCGAGAATAAACCTCGTGCCTCTGGTCGGCGGAGACAGATGGTGAGATCACGTGCATCCTGCCAACAGGAGACAGACCATGAGACCACGATGAGGCGATAGAGCTTTCACTTAGCTACTATTTACTTCATTAGCTAACTACACTTTAGGCCGGGAATCTCGCTTCGTACCTAACCAACAGCAGCATTAGGAGCACTCCGTACTTTCAAGTGTCAGTACGAGCGCCATGCGCACATCCGTTCTGTTTCGCTTAGCGCAAGACGTTCCATTCCGTTATAGCCGTTCCACATGGGTTCGGCAGCGAATTTGCCGTTCGTCACGTGACTTCTCTGGTGGTCTTGGCGTGGCCGTTTGTGATCCGAGCGCCGCGCGGCGCCTCTCGTCGTTCTGCAAGAGTGTCGCAGAGAGCGCTCCGCTTCATCAAGCACCGCTGCGAGCACGATGAGTGCGCTCCCTCTATGCGATTCGCGTCGGAGCCAGCTTCGTCCTGCGCGCGCCGGTTGTCCTTCCGCCGGAGGCGCTCGCCGCCGACGACGACGGATGCGGTCATTTAGGCCATATTTATAAGCATTCCACAAGTACAGCGCAGTGAGCACAAATAGCGCGACACAAGAACATCTCCCGGTTACTGCACTGCTGCACATGAAAAAGATCTTTTCAGGGTTTCTATAGTTTGACATTCTCCAAGCGGCAGGTACGCGACACCATGCAGAACACTGATGCTAGCTCAAAGACGTTTATTCACACGGACGCCGCAGCGGGCCAGTACGCTACTGCGCTGCCCGGCGTCCTAGACGTAACTCGCCGAGACTTTGCCACCCGTTACTTAAATATCATTGTCATAAATCGCAACAGCCCATAAACCAACGGCAGTGTCAAAATCTCTGCTGGTCCATAAATCACTCTAAGCCATAAACTGGCCGTAGGAGGAATTACAACGCAATAAATGCTATTGACCTATAAACCACTAACATCTCAAAATAGCCACAGTTCCTTTATATCAGGGCACAACTGAACAACTTAAAACCTGCCGGCGGCGCTATGGCGTAGGCAAGCACCGGTGCGGGGGACAACTCTCTAATTCTCCTGAGAGAACGCATCGCTTGAGGATTACTGCCAGATGTCGGAAGGCTGAGAAACTACTTTCACAGCAAATGCGAAAAATTAGTTCTCTAGGTTTGAAAAGATGTTGAACCAAAAACGGAATTTAGAGAGTTACTAGGTCCATTTACGCAAGAATTGAAGTCGTAAATTTCAAAAGTTTTCTCAGCACACAAAATGTTCGCTCCTAAGAAAAGTATGCACCACTCAAATACAACTCGAAGCCAAAGAACAACTGACTAACCCTCGCTTTATTTAGGCTGTATATAAGGTCGAAATCCGATTTAGTTCATTGCGATTTCTAATTGCAGTAATTTAGGAATAGCTAGTAGTCTCGAGCACTTGTCACTCTTGCCTTGTACGACCTTGGATGAGCTTACTCGACACGCTTTGGTCAATGCGGGATACAATATATGATATACATATGCATATACATATGGCATATATGATTCACATTCACATTCTTAGAGAGAGAAAACCCAGACAGCCAAAGCCTTTGTTGGAACAAGCGACTCCGTTTTGAGCAGGCAAGTTTGCCGGCTCGTTATTCAAAACCAGGCACGATCCTTCCACCTAACGCTTGCTGTTACTTTGCTGGTGCTCGCATATTTAATTGCAACTAGCTGCAGAATGCGTGCACCCTCTATACACCGCGCTTGACTCCGTGGCTCCATGGAGACGAGCTGGGTGGCGCTGCGTTCCTGATCAATGCAAGCGAGCGAGCACGGCGGCAGCGTCAGATGAGTTGCTCGAAGTTCGCTGCGCCGAACGCTGCATATTGCGTAGCTGTCCGCTGCAATCACGTTCTTCAAGACGCGCCTGTCGTGGTGCAGCTCAGTCATTCGACGGTGGCGGCTGTTAGTCGCGCAACACTCACGGCGCGATCCGTAATTTCCCGACCCGGTAGCGAGTAATCCTGACGCCAGTGCGTCGTGCGAAGCGGCACCGCACCGGAAGCGTCCGTTCAGAGTTCTCGTCAGCTGAAAGGGCGCTTGAAATGCTTACGCGCGCGCCTGCTTCTACGAAGCGCGGCGCGAGCGCCTGCCGCGCCTTTGTGGCGCAGCGAATGCCGCGCCTTTGTGGCGCAGCGAATGCCGCGCCTTTGTGGCGCAGCGCCTGCCGCGCCTTGCCGCTGCCCCTCGCACAAATAAGCGGTCGGCGCTTTGATAAGTTCGCGACGATGTAACTCGTCTCGGGTGTGGGAATCTTGTGAATCCGGGTCTGCAATTCCTAGAAGCTGCCGGTCTCCTGCGAGCAGGCAGGCGACTCCTTGAGCTACGCGTCTGCGCAGGGTGCAGTCGCGCTTGCCGTGGACGGCCCTGTGCAGCCAGCGCGGTTATCGGAAGGGAATCTATCAATCTATCAAAGCTCTCCTTGTAACCCGACCAAAGCCATTAGAAAGGCTCGGCCGCACCTGCCTCCGGCCGTCCGTTGCTGGGAGTATCGCCGATCCACGTGACAAGACGGTAAAAGATAACACTGTTCATCCAGAAAACTGTTTCATTGTAAAACGAATATCGAAATGGCAGTGTAAATACACTGCAAATAATGCATGGTATTATATATATATATATATATATATATATATATATATATATGTATATGTATATATATGTATATTATAGTATAGTAAATATTTGTGTGTGTATATGTGTTATGTATATACATATAAATATATATATATATATATATTATAGTAGACTCCGCGTATAAGCATATCGGATATAGGAATAATCCGCCTATAAGAATAGTAGTTCTGCGTCCCTGACTTTTTTGTAACATAAATCTCACTCCGCATATGGGAATACTCGGCATATAAGAATGTCTATTTTTCGGCCCGAGCGTATTCTTTCAAGAGCAGTCGACTGTATATTACATATTGAATACATTATAATATATGCAATATATTGGAATGTATTACAATACCATATAATGTATCTCCGTCTGTAACTCCACAAAGTCACAAAGACCATGTGGGTGTTACGCAGGAGAGTTTTGTATAGCGCACTCACAGCCTAAGCGGCTTTCATTACGCATTCAGTAGCCAACAGACTTCGTCTCACGCAACAAAGAGAAAGTGGGAAGTATAGCAGAGTCAGGCAGTTGAGGTAGTGAGTAGAATAGAAGTAGCAGCTCAGGACCGCTGAAAAGGATGTGCCATAGTCGGCAGTAGGAGAGTAATTATCGTTGCGTAAGAATTGTGGAAGCGAGTTCCACAGTCTAGGACCTGCAGAGTTAAAGCTTCTGTCGCCAACTGTCTTTAAGCGGAGGAATGGGACAGCTAATTTATTGTCCACACAGGACCTGAGGGAACCATCACGGGTGGGGGAGGCAGATTGGTAGCGTAAGCAGGTAGATCAGTCAGGCGACAGACGACGCGTAGCCAAGCGGCGTCAGCCAGACGGGCGCGGGACTACGTATTATATACGCATTATATTATAGTATTTATAGTATTATATAATATATATATATAATATAATTTAATATAATTTAATATATTTTGTATATAATATAATTATATACAATTATATAATATATAACAGTGTAGTATTATATTTTAGTATATTATATACGTATTATATACGCCGCGGCAACGAAAGGTCCGCCGCGAGTCTAGTCGCGCGACGCGCAGCCTCGTGACGCTTCGCATTCTGTATACGTCACTCATTGGTTGCTGTGGCTCAGCCTTCGCCGTATCTCACATTCCGTGAGACTCCCGCTCGAGATGATACGTAAGTGGGTTCTCGGCACCCGGAGTTGCGCACGGTTCCCCATCGACATCCCGCAAGCCATTAGCCATCATTTGACATTGCTGTCGCGACGTGATAGCTTGGCTTGTCACCGTCATTCTCCTGTTATCTTTGTGCCTGCGAGTGGCCTGTAAAAGACGCGTCACTCGTTTGAATCCGCCGCCGCCGCCGCCGCATCAAGCCAGCTATGCGTTCGTCGATCGCCGCAGGAAAACTAGTCTCAATGTAAATCCTGCGGCGAAAATATGCATTCTGATCCTTACGCACAGACGCATTGTATACTTAAGACAGCTGCAGCAAGTGTTGCTGCTGCTGCTGCATGTTGCTTCGGTTGCGCAGGCTGCATTCCCGCCGCTGGCTCGCGAATCTCGCTTAGCCCTGCGGCGTGAACATGCGTCATTGCCACAATGCAGCCAGGCTGCTCAGGTGCCATGGCAACTCGCTTCAGCATTCCTTAATTAAGCTTTTTTTGTTTGAACCAGTTCCTAGCATTCTAACCGCCTGGTGTTTTTCACTTCTTTTGTGACTGGGATTTATCTCGATCGTGCACGGATGAGTCCCCATCTCTAATATTCAAATATTGCGCGGAGGTCTGGTTTGATGATACTGTTAGAAGCGCGCTTCGTAGCTCTTCCTGAACTGCCAAATCCTTTCTGCTGCTCTACGTCTAAGTCTGCGCGGGATGCCGGTAATTTCATCATCGTAGCGGTAACGGGTTTTGGGTGAGAGCCGAAAAAATAGTTAGCCGCTCCCCCCCCCCCGCCCGCCGCACCCCGACTGCTAGCTACAGCATGGATATTTTGGCGCTTGCGCTGGCAGTCAGCACTGCTCCGCGGCGTCCTCGACTTAATGCTCTCAGCGCTATTGGCTCGATTGTGCGGCTGCTTCACTTGCGCATCGCTCGCTGCGCGCAGAGTCGTCGTCCTTTGTTCGCAACAACACGTACCGGGCGCTAGTCTTCGCAGGCGCGTGGAAAAAAATGCGTCTACACGATATTTTCCCGTGGAGAAAAGTATCGTAAAAAGGCCGTCTCTCCTCCTTTCGTTCGCCGTCGACGACACGCAGCACGGCCTCGTACTTTTAGAAATGAAAACTGCTTTCTCTGCCCGATAGCTTGCCTCTTCCGATTCTTCCAGGCGGCAAAATCTCGGGCAAGTCCCAGCAGTCGTCGGCGCTGCTGCGCGGAGCCGCAGTCCGGGCAGCGTCGCTGCCCGCGTCGCAGGCGGCGCAGGCGGCGCCGCCTGCGCCGCGGGCACGACGGTCGCCGTCAGGTGGGTGTTGCTAAGGCAGGCTGAGGCCGGCCGGCCGGCCGGCCGTCGCTCTTCATCGGCTGAGCTGGGTCGGCTAGAGCGGACGCTCTGACGTTTTAATTTCGCAGCTGCTTTCCTGACGACGGCCGAGCAGAGGAAGCCTATGAAGCTCTCCCCAATCACGGAAGAGCCAGCCGCGGAGCAGCCCGCCGCCGCCGCCGCCGTCGCCGCCGCCGCCGCCGCCGCCGCCGCCGCCGCCGCCGCCGCCGCCGCCGCAGGTGAGAGGAGCGCGCGGCCGGCGCGCGCGAGCTTTCGGGCGAGCGGCCGGCGCGCGAGACCGCTCGCGCTGTACAGCTGCGATTGTGTGCAAGGATTGCAACCTGTGAACTGCGCAGGGCGTGCGTGGCCCTGTAATTTGTAACGGCGAAGGAGCGTGCGTCTTGTAGGGGCGCCTCCCGCCCGCCCGCCCGCCCGTCGTATAGGGAATGTGTGCGATTATCAAATGCTTGCAGTGGCTGCACTGGCTTACAACCACGTGCCACCCCTTACATCTAAGCTGCACCCGCAGGATTACCAGTTATCGCTGACATCGGGCTCTTGCGCTTGACTCAGGTTCAAACTAAGTCTTTACATTGCCGACCGCCCTCGACCATAAGTATTTGCTGGTTAATAAAACATTGCCGCAAGTTTGAGAAATTTTCCGGCACCCGTTATGTCCACGTGGACAGTACTTGTTGACGAGTAGTGTGCGAATTCGTTCACACGCGTGTTCATGCGTGCTGAGCTCATTCAAAAGAGCATCATTTTGTTTCGTCAATCGGTGATTGGGGCCTGTCCAGAGACAGCAAACTTGCTTTGATACTGTTGCATCGGTAAGGCACGTTGGCCTACTTCTAATTAATCTCAGTAACACTTTCATTTGGTCTGTCAAGCAATTTTCAAAAAATGATATTCCAGATATACCTGCAGCCAACGTTTGCTTCACACTTCGATTAGACATACGATGGCCAGCGCGACATTTCGGCTCGAGGCTAAGCGCTGACAATCTGAACCCTAAAGCTCCTCAAACGGCTGCTAGCATGTCAAATGGCGACCTCTAGCTGAGCCTTCAACTGGATTTGTGAGATTTTAATTATCCCTGAGGAACTTTGATAGTTTAAAAAACTTTGCTGCCATCAGGACACGACCCCGCGATCTCCAAGAGCGGACGCGAGTCATGCCGAACCACGAAATTTGCCCTGCGACACTGCATCCTACCCTGAAAATATGGTCATGTGAGTCACCTTTTAGCAAGGCTAACACTGGTCATTTCGCGTTTTGCTAAAATATGCAAAATATTAAAAAGTGTCCTACCTCTTTAGGCGATGGGCGGACTCGAGTCCGTGCCAAGGGCTGTGAACAGTCAACAATCTGGACCAGTGCGTAAATATAAAATATAAATATAAGTAAATACAGTAAATTGGCCATTAGAGGTCACTCCGGCAATCCTCATGTCATCTGGCCAATCAATGGCCGCCAACTTATTGAAAAATATATGCATTTTGAATAGGCAGCGTTCACATTGAACTCTGTTCTTTCACTCGGTTAATTGTAATTGCTTTATTTACAATTTCAGCGTTCATACCTTTACCGCTCTTACCCAAAACAACAAAGACAGACGAAGCTTCTGTGAAGAAGCGCTCGGTAATGGCTTTTGACGAATTAAACACGAGCACTACGATGATGCAAAGTAGGTCATTAACCGCTTTGAATTATTTTAAACTTGACAATAACTTTATTTTGTCATTTCCATCTTTTATTTGCATATGAATGTCAAGCAAGCCAGAAAAGCGTCGTCTGCTCAGTTACTGCATATTGCCTGCATACTTTTCGCGGTTGCTCTCCCAAGAATTTCTTCAAATGACTTCTCGTTTCAGAAATGGCTACCACAAGCGTGAAAAACAAAATTAGCAAGATTCCACGGCCCATTTCAAGGGAAAATATTCAAAGTTCGCTTCAAGCAGGTACGGACACCGATTGCTGCTGGGCATAAAATCAGCTGCATATCCTCTTCGCATGCTGGCTACCCACCTACCAATCGTTTGGTTTATTTCACAAAAACATTTGCAATTCAACCATCGTTTCCGATCTTCTTCCATGCCATGGCTTAGGCATCTCTGTGTGCGTGAGGTGTAACTTTTTTGAGAATTGAAAAACACGCCGTTACGAACTGAAAACCACATAGAGCAAGCGCCAGCAGATTTGATCGCCGGCGTACCTCATTCGTGGCGAATTTTTCTCGCTCTTTCTGAAGCTATTCTTCGCGTGTTGGCAAACATTAATATTACTTACTTTAACATAATCATCACTGCACTTTGTTCTTCGCATTAAATTTCTATTTTTTCTCCATGTGATGGGTTGTGAGCGAATATTTCGCCATTGAAACCTGCTTGATTAACAACTTCCTCTGATACCGGTACACGTTTGTCGTTTTCGTTGATCTCTTTTCCTTAAACCCTTAAACTCCTACGTGCGAATTGGACGAATCTTAATAAAGAGCCGTTTTGACTTCATCGCCGTATAGTAAATTGCTCTCTACTTAAATCAATGCGCGGTCTCGATACCCGGAATAAATTTGGCCTCGTTGTGGAAGAACGAAAACACTTTCTTTGTATTAAATCCGTCCTTCCTTTATATGCCCATTGTTCGCAGGTTTATGTTTCGCAGCGCGTACTGTCCAAAGTACGAGGTCGTGGCCTCGACCTCGACAATCATGCACTCAAACTCTTTTTTGGCAGGAAACAAGCAGACGAGCTTTAACAAAGTGGCCAAACGAGATGCGAGCCCGACCGATCCGCTCGATCGACGAGTTCAAAAAGGTCTCCGCGAAAGGTCTTTCGGCAGATCGCCGCCACCGATCGCAAATTTGCATCATTCGGATAAACTTCCTCCTGCTGCGTCGAGCACGGCGAGCAGGACTCGGCAGTGTGTGAGCGCTTGCACAGAATCGGGAGGGAAAGCTACACCGCGCGCACGTAAGTCAAACTGCGCTGAGCAGCAGCCTCCTCCCGGAGCAACCGTCGGCATTAGTAATTTGGCCGCGAAAACCATCTAAGAGCGCGAGGTGACATTACTTGGTTGCTAGCAAGTAGCAGACGAATTCAGCTATGCTGGAAACCGAGTTGAATTGCAACTCATCCACTTGCCGAGTGAGATTGCCAAGCACAATCTAGGCTTTCACTTCTATGCGGATGACACTGAGTTGTACCTTTGCTTTGATACCTCACAACCCTCCAGCGCATCTAGTTCTCTTAAATCCCTTGCTGCATGTATCAATGACATCCGCCTAAGGATGGCAGCACATTTTCTTAAATTGAATGATGATAAAAACCAACTTACTAGTTATGGGCAAACCAAGTGTGATTCAGAAATTGAAATGAATTGCTGAAGCTCACAATCGGCTCTGCTAGCACATCTCCTTATAAATCTCTGTGTGTAAAATCTAGGTGTCACGTTCCACGGTGACCTGTCGCTTGACGACCACGTCAGCTCCACAGTCAAGCCTGCCCACTTTCAGTCACATAACATTGCTAAAAATCTGGGCCTGCTTCGACAGGGATACTAAATCTAAATTAGTCCATCTATTTATGACATCTCGTCTCGACTTCTGTAACTCACTGCTTGCTGGTCTACCTGCCTGTGCAATCAGGTGCTTGCAGCTGGTGCAAAAATCTGCAGCTAGACTTATTTGTCGTGAGCGTCACAGTTTCCACATCGCACGACTTCTCGCCGACCTGCACTGGCTCTCAATCAAGCCACGCATTGACTTCAAGATTTTGTCGCTCAACTTTTGGTATTTTTTGGCTCCAGCTTACCTATTAGATCTACTTCCCCACCAGGCTAAGCATCGCACCACCCGCTTTTTTGAAGACCATGCCTATAGTTCATATGCTCCCAGTGCCTGGAACTCACTTCCGACTGCTTTCACAACATCCCTTGACATTACGACATTTAAAAAGGAGCTAAAAACGCATGTATTTATCACAGCATGTAATAAGTCTGTGTGATTCATTCTTTATATGATCATGCGTTCTGAATTGCATGTCGCAACTAATCATATTTGAACGCTGACCCTGAGCATGTCACTTCTAACCATGTTATGCTGGTTTTCATTGAGCATATTACCACTAGCCATTCGATAACGTTTTCTTGGCAGCAAATGTAAAGTGCAAATGTGAGTTCTCTGAGGCAGCTATAACAAATCTACTATCGTCGTTATTATTATCAATCTTTCTCCTTACGCGCCGAGCACTAGTATGCCAAGGTTTGGCAGTCTGTATTTCCTCTCTTGCAGGTCAAGGACACAAGACGAGTGCTAGATCTATTTGGGCGCCGAGTGCGCATAAAGAGCCTACGCCGCCGCCGCCGCGCGTCGTGTACGCCACGCCCAGCCAAGAGAAGCCGGTCGGCGTAAAGCGTCCGCACAGAGGCTTAGCGCCATGCGGTGCGCCTTCCAAGAGGAAGCGTGCTCACTTTCGCTCGCTTTCCCCTCAGCGGTGGCCTAGCTTAATGAAGGCGTGGCAGCGCCGCCGAGTGGTCACGGCGCCGGCGGGGAGCAGCAGGTATTTGTCACGCGAGGCCTTGTCGCTGATGGATTCAGAAGGTGCGTTTTTTGTGTACGCTGACTTAGCCGCTTTTGCGCACGATATTGACGTTTGAGCACCCCATTCTTCGCCTTGTTCCCTTAGCTCAGAACACTGGGGATACAAGTGTCAACGAGCCGGACGCGTTTGACTTTACGCTGCTTGATGCCACAGTGAAACGACGCGGAGTGCTGCCGCCGTTGCTTGCCCCTTGTAAGCATTTGACTGCCGCTTTGAAGGCCGCTCGCACGACTTCACGCTTGCAGCTCGTCGCCATATTGGCATTGACCCTGATCTTAGCTTCGAGTCACTATCCTCTGAGAGTGGCGTGCGGAATCGGTCAGCTCCCGGCTTTAAACCGAGTAAGTGGAGAGCGCTGGCGTGCTGGGCTCGCCACGAGCATAGATCTGCGTGCCTCCACTCCTAGCGAATTCTCGGCGCGTTCTAACCTGCTTTATAGAAGATTGCGGCAACTACATAAGGCCTATACCGCCCGTCAGAGTACCGGCGTCGATGGCGCACCTGCGCTATTCATCTACTGATGAAGACGTTGAGGAGGAAAGAGGCAAGCAGTTCTTCTTTTTCTATTTGCCTATAAAGTTCTGAGAGGTCCTGTATCTGATTTTTTTCTCGCGGCAGTTAGTTTTTGGCTTGCGTATTTACCGCCGCTGTAACCAAAGTAGATCTCGATTGTGGCAACCAGATTCGTTACGAAATAGTATTGCAAACTGTAGCAGCTGCAACAGCTGTAACAGCTTCCCACTTAAGTCCTTAGGCCTCAAATGCGGCGCACGTTACGGCGCTAGTCTTTGCCGCGTAAAGCTAGCCGTCCAGCACTAGGAGCGACTTACAAAAACTCTCGTTAGATGGCCCGAAACTATAGAAAAGCGGACTAAATAGTACGTGACTTTAGCTTGCATGCCATTTAATCATATATATATATATATATATATATATATTTAACTGGTTGCTAATCATTATAATTCGGGAACCAGGAAAATTCAGAACATAATCTGGCCTAAGTAGCAGGCCGAGGGTTCAATCAGAAGACTTGCAGATGCCTTTGAGACAAGGCAAGCTAGAATAACTGTGAGGTAAATAAGATATCAAGAAGACTAATCGTGCTACAAAAGGCGAGCCTACCATGAGGATAGAAATCACGGGAAATTTTAATCATTGAAGATTGATAAAAGCATGATTAATGCGAATAGCCAACTTAAAGTGCTAGTATTGTTCGCCAAGAGATTTGGCCCAACACGTGAATAGTTAAGTCTGGATTAGAAGGTGGTTAACCAGTTTTTCCATTTGCTTTCTCTCAGTACCTATAATTTCTCACAAATCTTCGGCGAAATGCATTCATTCTTCGGGCGCCTGGCTGAGAGATCGGCGGTCATTTTACTGATTAGCTGCGATGACTTGCACGAAGACTAAACTCTGAGAATTCACGTGTATGAGGACGATTAGTTCATCTAGCCTCAGCCGAGTAATATCTGCCTCTATAGTCTGGGAAAGTGTTTCCAGAACGGACCTTCGATAGGATGAGAACATTGCCAAGTCTGAAGACTCAGGCTGGCAAACGTTGCTAAGTAGGGCCGCCTTAGACGAGAGCGTGACAGGCAAATTATTTCACGCGCTTGTGACGTCGCTTCTGGGTTACTGTGATTTTCTTGATTCGTAACAATCAGCGTGTGACCTTGTCTTTTGTAACTGGTGTAAACTCTACAGTTTTTCTGGTATGCCCCAAAGGCGTAGCTGCCGCATCGCACACCCCGCTTATGTCAGAGCTTTATTGACTCCCTGCCAAGCACAGAATGAAGATTCCCATCTGGCGTGCACGTTACTTCACTCGACCAGATTACCTATCCGACCATCTTGCTCCTACAGTGTGATCTCTCAATACCCGCTCCACCGCTTCAGATCAACCAATATTTCCCAATCAAATTAAATCACGTGGTGTTGGCCTTCAGTTCATATGCACCGTGTAGAGCTTGCATCCAGGCTCTATCACCACCTAAAATTTAATTCAATTAAAATGAAATAAATTTGCATTCTTTTAATTTCAGCTTGAGACACATATGTATGCCTGAGATGAGCTAGTATTTTGTGTTCCTGTGTGTTTTACATGCATTCCTGGGCATGTTTTGGGGATGCTAGTAGCCTTCGGGTTTGCATTCACCTGTTGGTCTAGGAAAAATTCCATAAATGGCATTAGACCTTAAGTATTGCTTTTCTTACAGCGAGTGGACAATGAGCCCTAGATAGAGATCTGTCTCTTGAGGCCATTTAAAAAGGCTATTATTATTGCCATTTCTATTATTATAATTATTTTTGTCTTAGTTGACAGTATCAGCATGGATGTGGAAAAATTGATTTAGAAATTTGATGGAAATTTTTAAATGGTTAATTTCCCATTTAAGTTAATTGTATGTGAGCTTTATATAAGTAATACCAAATAACCAATTTTTGCATTAATCATATATTTTGCTCGGCAGTTATGTCAACAATAATACTTACATACATAAATGAAATTAACCATATAAACAGCAAATATACTTCTCCTAGTTCAAATAAGTTCAAATGTCTGGATAGCATATATCGCATATATGACGATGAAATTTGGAGACGAATGTGCAGCTTCGTACGCACTCATAACAAATGGTCAAAATAGAATTGAACTACCATCATGAGAGCATTTAGTTTTAAGTTATAAATATTTTTATTTTATCGTCATCCGGGTACATTCACAATCGCAAGGACCTTGGAAAATTTGTAAAAATCCAATTGCTATTTCGTCTCAGCGCTTCGACATCGGAGATTAGGATAGGCTAAAAATAAATGGCCGCACTAAGTCGGCAAACGTTAGGAATAAAATTTAAATTTTAAAAATACTCATTTTATTATCTTTTGAATTGTGGACGTTATATTAATCGTAAGTAAATATTTTGAGCAATACGAAAGTTGTTTCGGGTTTGATATTTTTCCAAATTGGTGCAATTTCATGCAGCAGGATTTACTCCTTCACGAAAAAAGAAAAATAAGACTCGGAAACCTCTCAAGACACCTAGCAAAGAGAAGGTGAGTTTTGCTTTTTTGTTATAGACTGGCTGCGTTTTGCTCCTCTACCGGCAGGACTGGGTGTCTTATTCATAGCTATGTTGTAGCTGCGATATCGAGCTAAATATGCTTACGTCAAGTTTTATGACTTTGACATCAGCTTCCAAGCCATGGACATCATAGATGATTGCACGCCTATAGATCACTTTTGGATTATCGGAACCGTGAAGCGAACAGGAGAGCGTGGTCTGATTCCGACGAATCATATTTCGAAAATATCTGGAAAGCTCTAGGACTCAAGTAGCTATGCGCAAGCGGTAACAATTAATACTCGATACACTGTCGGATTTCAGTAAATAAAATGCAAACCGATTACTTGACGTAACACGTGCTGCGAACTTTTTGAACCCGGACACTGCACCATCTCCGGGAAGTTTCTTCGTTACTTGAATGCTCGTTAGCACATTTCTGCAACGGCTGCGAGCTAGGGCCATTTTCTGCGCTTCTTCCATTCTTACAGCGGCCCTGCGTACGAGAATTCGGCATTTAAGTCGACAATCATTAGAAGAAAGTTGTGCTCTTTCTCTCAATGATTGACTTAAATACAGAATCTTTGTACGGAGGGTGGCTGTATGACGTACAATAGCTTACACCATTAATTTAGGGCATCATAGTGTAAATCAGCTAAAAGCCTCACGTATGCATAAGCGTACGAATAAACGCCTTCTTCAATGTTTCGTAGTTTCGGTGCGTCAATCTTGTCTTGTCAGAGATGCTGGCTACTGTATAAGATCTACTCGCGCATTTATTCCGAGTAGCCGGCAAAAGTAGCGCACGACTTAGATCACTCTCTGCACGAGTGCACGAATGGAAGTAGTTTGACTGGAGGACGAGACTCGCTATATCTAGACTTATAAGCTGTGCACTTGCTACGAAGACTTTCCATTATGGCCGCGATCTAATATATGCGAAGACTTTCCATTATGGCCGCGATCTTAATGCATCAATGCTACATAATGTGGCATTTCATCGTGCATCCAGCTTTAAGCCGCTTAGTTTCTTGGCTGCTGCAAATCTGATGAAATTCTGTTTTCGCTATTAAATTTTCCTGCTGACGTTTGAATTTCTGATAAGCAGAAATTCAAACCGAGAATTCGGATGAGCTTAGGAAATGCTCCTATTCAAACGGGGTGCGTAGCATTGCCAGCGTCGCAAGAGCAGACAGCCTTACGCTTCGTGGTAGCATCTGACGGGGTCGCGAGGTCGAGCGGTGAGGTGGTGGCGACAGCTGAGCTGGGTCGCGCTCCGACGTCTCCTTTGAGACGACGTCTCATTGAGCGTGGCCGCCGCTTGCCTTTCGGCTAAAGCTGTCGATTGATAACCGACTCGAGCGATTAAAGGGCGGCGGCGAAAGAGCACTGGCGGCTTTCAACACGCCCCTTGCAGGCAGCTAAGCATGTTGTTTCGCTGCTTGACGCGAGGAGCCAGCGACCGAAAGTCCGAGTGCACTTAATGCAGTAAGCAAGTTCATGCGAGGCCGGTTCAGTCCTAATGTGGCGTCTGTGGTTAAAGGAACGTAAACCTTCACCTTGACGTTCGTCTCTCCCTCTCTCCCGCTCATTTAAGCCAATAAATATAGTTCGAAGCCTGCGTTTGCACGATCAAGTGCAATATTATTATGTGGAATAGAGGACGGCATTAATGGCGAGGCCACGGGAGGAGGTCATTGGCCATGCCAAAACACTCGCCCAACGGGTTTTGACCTTCTCGGGTCCGCCCACGCGCGGCAATCAATCCGGTGCTCTAGGACGCTAGAGTCAGCTCCTTGAACGTATCTAGAAACATCTCAGCAATATTTCAATTGAATGAATGCAGGCCTTTTTTCTGTAGCTCAAGCGCCTCTAGCAGCGTGCGCTTGCTCCAAGGCGCACGCTGAAAAGACAATATATGTCGGCGAGCCAGGGTCAGAGCCACCGAAGGTCAGAGCCACCGAAGGTCAGAGCCACCGAAGGTCAGAGCCACCGAAGGTCAGAGCCACCGAAGGTCAGAGCCACCGAAGGTCAGAGCCACCGAAGGTCAGAGCCACCGAAGGCCGAAGGACGCAGAAGGCGCTGGGTGAGCGGTGAGTAAGCGCGGTCAGTGAGTGAACGAGAATTAGCCTTGAGAAGCCACGCGTTGACAACCGTCTGCGATCTTTAGATAAAAATTTCTTTGCTCGTACTGTGCGATTTAACGATAATGTCGATGAACCAGCTCCCAAAGGGCGGCGGCGGAAGAGCACTGGCGGCTTACAACACGCCCCTTGCAGGCAGCAAAGCCTGTTGTTTCGCGAGGAGCCAGAGACCGGAAGTCCGAGTGCACTTGATGCAGTAAGCAAGTTCATGAGGCTGGTTCAGTCCTAAGGTCGCACCAAGTCTCACTCCGAGTCTCGCTGGTTTATTTCTACTCATGCGGCTCCGACGCACGGCCGCATGACTCGCATCAAAGTTCGCGTTCTCAATCCGATATCCTAAAGCGATCGTTTGCTTTTATCATAACCAAAAAGATTCCGCACATCTGAACAGACGCGGAACTCATTTATCCAGTCTGATTTTTGCGTTTTCTTCTGTATCAAAAGTCATGCTCAAATTGCGAAACCTCAAGATGTACGTTGAAGCTGTTTGCAAAACAAAAAGAAATAATCTTGCTCGCTGCATCTGCTGAATCCGTCCGTCGGACTATCGGCCCCGGCGTTGGACTGCTACAAAACGACGCTTGCCGATGCTCTGGACAAGCGTGTTTGCTGTTTGTTCTGTGCAAGCACACGGTAAGCACTCTCGCCCGGATGGAGCAACGGCTTACTGTCGACATTAAACGGGCTAGGAGGAAACTGCACGCAAGAGACCCGGATTGTATGTCCACGAGAGGCTGCCACGCGGGGACTAGCGAAAGTCGCATCAGTCGGGCCTGGCTGAGGCTTAGCCTAGCTCGCTTATGAACGCGGTGGAATTACAGCGAGCGTGCGAGCGCGCGCGCTCGCGCGCCGAAGACGAGGGCAGCAGCCGAGGCTACGAGGCGTCGCGCGGGCAGTCGTCGTGCTGCCCGCGCGACGACGCCTCGTAGCCTCGGCTGAAGATGGGCGAAGGATGCGCCCGGCGCCTGCGCGGCGGCGCGAGCTCCATTCGCAAGCGTCGACACTTTCAACTCTCGGAAGAGAGTCTATCCTGGAGACGTGACCGTGCGCGTGACCTCCGCTCGGTTCAAGGATTGGCCTCTGCCTACCTGACTGCCGATGCTCGCATTATGCGAGAGACCCGTGAGACACGTCGTGAAAACGCGAACGGTCGTCCGACATGAGACCTAACGGCACCTAGCGGACCCATCCTGCGACAAGGGCCCGAAGGAATGCGCCTTGCACGAACCTGAAAAAAGCGCGCCTGTCTGGAAAAAGTATGGTTCCTCAGGCGTGCGTGGATTAGTGCGTGCCGGCGGCCTGTGCTTCGGCGGTGCGAGCGCGTCGCTTCTGGACCGGCAGTCCAGGCTATAGCTAGCTCAAGCGCTGTGACTTTAGCGGCGCTAGCCGCTGCGTTCGTTTCGATGGGATTTCGAAAAGGATGGCTGCTTCCGAAATCTAGCTCCCTCTTCCAAGCATCTTGCTTTGATCAGAGAGCCCAGCCGAGGTCGAGGCTCAGTACTCCTTGAAAAACCATTGGCTGCGACAGCGGCATGCTGCTAAAGGTGACATTTCTAATTCTCGTGGTAGAACGCAGGGAAGCCAAATTATTTGGCAGATTGACCTTGACTTCGTGGGGTCACCAGTTTTCCTACAGCCGTCTGCGGTTGCGCACCTACCGAGTGGAATTTGTTAGCAGAATACACGTCCGCGTGGCGGAATTGCGTAGAGCATTCTGCATTTTGGGATGCCGAGCGGGAGTTCTCTTTTGACCCACCCAGGGCGCCCAAGGGCGCATAGTGTATCAGAAGGCCCGCCACTACTGTCCTCCACCAGCCAGGATTAGGTGCAGACATCGTTTCAAACTATTGGTCAGTTTCCCTTTATTGTCAAAGATTCTTGGGAAAAAATGTCGCTAAGCAGCTGGTGGCACACACTGGAGAGAATGGAATTTCAGAAAATTTTTCTATAATGGTTGAAGCGGCAGCACTCCACTGAAACGTCTCTCCTCCGCTTAACCAATGACATCCCATGCAGCAAAGATTGCAAGAATGCCACTGCCCTAGCGCTGCTAGATCTACCAGCTGCCTTCCACGCCATTGATCACGATGTCCTACTTGAACGATTGAAAACAACGATCTGTCTGGCAGACAGGCGTGGTTTAAATCGTACTTGTCTGATCGTGTTCAATCCGTTTCATGTGGGGGTCAGGTCTGATCCGCCAGAAGTGTCACCTGTGGAGTCCTTTAATAGTCTTTCCTCGGTTCATTTCTGTTCTCCATTTATACTCGACCTCTGGGAGAAGTGATTAAGGCCCGTGGAATAGGATATCACTTTTATGCTGACAATACTTAGCGGCAATTGTCATTCACACAGTGGGAATCTGCTGCAGCAAATGATCAACTGAATGCTTGCCTTGCCGACATTCTATCCTGAATGTCGGAAAATTTTTTTAAGCTAAGTGACGATACAACGGAACTGCTGCTCATGGAACATCCCAGTCTTGTGCTGGACTAGAAGGCTTTGCTATTCTAATAGGTTATGCTGCCGTGCCCCCAACACCATTTTCTCGGAATTAAGGTATCGTCTTCGACAGCTATCTAAATTTTTAAAGCTTCGTTAATGAGACTGCTTCCACAGCTAGCCATTACGTCCGATCACTATCTTAAGATTAGGAACTGTCTACCGCGGTGGCCTAACTAGGTCCTTGTTTCTGTGTCGGCTAGATTTTTAACCTCTCTTCTGGGTGGGCTACCGAAAAAAGACACTTGCCCACTGTAGCTGGCAACGAACGACTGCAAGGTTAGTTTACTAATCCCAGAGGTTTGACCATGTGTCTCTTTTTCTTAAATGTATGTATGTATGTATACATGTATCTATGTATGTATGTATGTGTGTGTGTATGTATGTATGTATGTATGTATGTATGTATGTATGTAGTACGTATGTATTACGTATGTATGTATGTGTGTGTGTGTGTATGTATGTATGTATGTATGTATGTATGTATGTATGTATGTATGTATGTATGTATGTATGTATGTATGTATGTATCTATATCCGTCTGTAACTACACAAAGCCACAAAGACTAAGTGGGTGTTACTCATGAGAGTTTTTGTAGCGCATTCACAGCCTAAGCGGCTGTCGGTACGCATTCGGTAGCAAACAGGCTTCATCTCACGTCTTGCAGGGAACAATTCTTTATTGTTCGCTTCAGGTAGGAGCCATACTCTCGATGAGGTACGATCCTGCCACTGTATAATTACTGAGAGCGAGAAGCTGATTTGTTTAATTACTTCAAGGTAGTGCTGCGGATTTAAATAAGATTTACAAGAACGTATACGAGATACGAAGACTTTCTTCAGCATGGGTGAGACGAATTATATCTTTCTGTCCATCTTGAATTGATTTATTAGAACGGGGCGACCTCAAAATGTGGTCTCCCTATCATCTCAGGTCTCCCTACTTCAAGATTTCTCAGAACAGGGCATTAAATGTCCAGCACTTGAATGTCATATTTGAAGGTTATCTGATTCTCTGCGATTTAAACCTTGATGCTTTTTGTGCGATCTCTTGGCATTGTAATCACCGGTCGGGTTATTATTGCCAATGTACATTTCAGATGATGAAAGGCTGCGAGAGGGTTAGAGAAAAGGTATCATGAGCACGAAGGAAGTTCTGGAAAATCTATCGATTACTTCCCCTTTCCTCTCTACTTTACTGAAGCAGTATACTGCACTACAACCACAGTTAGACCTCGCTATATTGACATTACTCAAAATCCGTGAAATCATCCTGATTGGCGGTGAAGACGAATGAACACTAGATATTTCTCGAAATTTACTTCTGATTCTCTCGTAAAGTCAAACTTGGCCCGAGAGAGGATGAAAAATAATAATTTAAGCTACCGCTTGGCAGTTTTTTCTTGAATACTTGACAATGTCCAGCAAATACCTTCTCTCTTGCCCTGTGTGCACGGTCGGCTTCCTCCCCCTCCCCCTCCCCTGCGAGGTAAGGAGCTTCCTTCCCCAACCCCCACCAGGGGTAGCGGACTTCTTCTCCCTGGGGTAAGGGCTCGTATGCAGATTCCAGTGTCAAGTTGAACCAATATTCGCCTGCAGCCCATGGTGGCTCATGACAGCTTTGCACCGGTGAAATTCTGCCACCGGTAGCTCGTGCACAGAGAAAATAGGGCGTGGCCGCCTGTAGGGGCAGATAATTGCAGTTGTGGCCGTACTAGGCATTGTGGCAGACCACCCATTCTTGTTCAATATGCGGCTTCCGTTCGGAGCACGAGCCTGCACGTACAACAACTATAATCGAAATATTACATGTTTACAGCGCCCTCAGAGAACTTGATCTCTTTCAAGGCATTTTAAAGATGCTGTGAAGAAAGTGCGACCAAATTATTAGCGGTAACATTCGCAATTTCATAAAGCGCGACATATTTAGATGTGATATGTACAGGGTCAACATGTAGATATGGTCAGTAGCGGCAAACACAGTGTCTGCACGCATGAGCACACAAAGGACGAATCACGAGGACCTACTAATTGCTGTCATAAACAGATTTGTTTTAAGCTTCTTTTTAAATGCCTTCATGTCTGGGGATGTTGTCACGTCAGTCGGGAGTGAGTTCCAGGCTTTACGAGCATATGAGCCAAAGGCACGCTCTCGAAGGTTTTGAGGTTTTTGCGATGATCGTACGACGCATAATGAACATTCTCTTGCACTGCACGCTACCAAGCATGCACTCTTACATCCGTGGCAAAAGAATCACTCTCTCTGACGTCACAATTATCAATTGAGATCGATAGGTGTGACAAGGTAAACTTTTCCTAATCAATCAGTCTGTAGATCAGCGCAGTAAAGCGCCGCGTTCGACGCCACGCTCGACACTTCTTCTGCAAAAACTCGTGAGCCAGAGTTGCGGCATTCGTTCTTTAGTATTTTAAATTCAAATTGTACAACTTAAGTTAAGAACCAGGAAAACAAATTTCTGCAGTGAAACTGTATGAGACACTTTATTTGAGTTTCAAATGAGTCGCTGCAATTTAGCCCTTCTTTTTTCACCGTAAAAATGCGTGGCATCATCAATTCGTTACGCTTAAAATAGAGTAAATGGCCTTAGCAATTATACATTGATCCTCTAGGACGGTTGCATTCTTCAAATATTGCAAAGCTTTCACTGACTGATTTTGTAGAATTTCTGCTATGTCTGCGTCATCCAACAAGCGTAAGTGCACTTCGCGTACGTTGCCAAGCTACTCACGCGCTAGTAATATGAATTGGTCGCTGGGGCAAACTCTCTCGTTGGCTATTGGATGCTCTTACCAAATGCACTTATCAGATCATTGCGCACAGGATAATGTAGAGTAGTGCATATTAATGCAGGGAATTCGCAGAAAATCCGCGGAATTATTAAAATCTACTTGACTACTGTAGCGGACTGCTAGGTGAAACTAAGTGCTCTCCGTCAGCTCTAGACATGCTGGGCTGGCGATTGCAGGCAGCTCTGTCCGCAGCCACTTTATACTTCCTTATACTTGCTCATCTGCAATGCTCTTTAGCGCATGAACAAAGAGACGTGAAATTGTGACTCGTTATCAGTCTTAACATTAAGACGACATTAGCACTCGAGCACATTAGGCAACTGCATTGGGAGGTGTTTCCTAGGCGCTCATTAATGAAAATCCAAATGCACCAACATTCGATCACAGCTCCTTCATAGCAAATGTGAACTGCCTAGAAATAGATTGAGCTCTCTGATGGCTTTATACAAATAGTATTATTATTATCATTATTAACGGCAGATTTTCAGCCCACCTTTGTATCTATGATTGGCACGGTGCTAAACTGGTTTAGGCTCTAGCTCAGTGAGAGAGGTCAGAGTTTGTATGAAAAGGGCGGTCGGTCATCCGCGGAGCCCTTAAGTTATGGGGTACGTCAGGGTTCGATCTAAGAACTCTTCTTTTATTACCAATACTTTCCCTGGCCAATTTTATCGACAAGCACAATCCTGGCATTCATTTCTACATCGGCGACATTCAGAACTACCTTGAACTTCCTTGACCATTAATACCATTGATCCGCATCCAACTCACTCAATAAGAATACCAGCAGATTAATTTTTATGGCATTAGTGCAGAACTATTCTTGGAGTTTCTAGGTTTGGGAGCACACGAATTGGACGAGGCATCGCTCTAACGTATCTCGAATTGGATAGACATGCAGCTAGAAGACTTGAGTCTGAGCCGTGTGCTGTACGATGTCTATCCCGATTGGGAAGTATCTCTGATAGGTAGACTGGAGCCAGAGCACGAAGTGCGACCTGCAAAGCAGTGACAAAACCTCGAAGTCAACACGCTGCTTGTTGGGAGCCAGTGCTGGTCATTAATAAGTATGCAGTATAATATAGTGCTTGCGACTTTGACTACACACTCGCGCCAACTAGTTGCAGACTTTTGCACTAGCTCTAAGTCTCTTGGTATACAGACAGAAGGCGTGCGAGTATTTGAAAACGAAGGTCTAAACGGGAAGTCACGAGTGCAAGGACCCACGTGTTTGTTGTCTCCTTAGCTGTATGCAGGCACACATTTTTTCACTGATGAGCAGCAGAAGGTTGGCATCCTCGACTGGTCGAGCTGATCTGCCACTCTAGTCACTTCGCCACTTTGGAACAGGACATCCGTATTGCGTGCAGTTGCAACAGCCTATAGCTTAGCTGAGCCCATTGGAAGAGTATCTCAGTTTTTGTGAAAAATCGCTTCCATCCAATTGTGAAGGCCGTCAATGCTGGCTGCCAAAGAATTTTAAGTCGGTCGGCTTCAAAACAAGGCTCAGAAAGTTTGAAGGACAGCTGTCTGTCATTTGCATAATAGTGAAATCCTAAATCTTGCTTGGCGATAGGTGTCGGTGAGAGAGAGAGAGAGAGAGAGAGAGAGAGAGAGAGAGAGAGTATAAATTGCGAAAAGAATTGGATTTGTTCCTAGGTTACCTCATACTCTAAAGCGTCTGACTTTCCGTTTATATCAGCGCTCATAAATGCTAGTAATGCCCAGTCTAGATAACAGCGATATTTAGATCAATAACATAAAATGCTATGAATTGATTCATTAATAATAATAATAATAGTGCACTTGATAAAGCGCCATCAGCAGACTCAGGCTCTTTCTGGGCGCTTTACATTTGCTGCAAAGGGAAGTGCAATTTAATGGTGAGTAATATCATGCTTGATGAACAAACAACATGAATAACATGCGACCAAACTAGCAGAGGGACTCTACCTCAGTTACCGCTCATGCAAAAGATTTTACACTTTCCCATCAGTACTGACTCTGTGGAGTGATTAGCCCCAAAATCAGAGAGAGAACATATTTTCTAGCTGATAAGTTCATATTAAAGAGCTTAACCAGTCTGAAAATACATCGTCTAGTGCTTTTGTAAGGCGAGAAGGTAGGTAATTGGGCCGTAATCATAAGCTCTCCTTTTCCAGAGTTGTCTTACAGTGAGTGGCCTAACAACAACTTTTTCTCAAGGATGCTGAGACGAGGCTTGAGATATTTATTACGATTTCAAATCTGTTCCAGGGCAAATCTATGCATCTAAGAACGGCAACAGTACGTATGGCCCCTGGGTCTTTTCCCCTGAGGTAAGATGCTCTCTCTTCGCTATACAAGTGGGTTCGAGTCCTGCAGTGGGCAATCCTTCATTGCCTTATGCAAGCAGCACTGTTGATGGCCTTTGTGGCTCTGCTGCCGCTAAGCAAATGAGGCTGTGGAATCAGATACCTTTTTTAGCGTTTTATTTTTATATAGAGGATAGTAGTCAGCTTGGACGGGGGGGGGGGGGGAGTACTTCAAGACGAGGTCACTAGCATCCGGCTTAAAGGCAGACATTGAAGCTAAGCAAGGAGTTTCAGAGAGCGAGGAGTCCAGTGCGGATGCTAGCTTAGGTATTTACTCTAAGATTACGGTGAAGTACGATGAAGACAAAAATTTTAGAGAACAGAATCAAATGAAATTGTAAATGCCTAATTAAGAGAGGAAAAATCGAATACTTTATACCAGGAAGCGATTAATTGCTGTCACCACTTGCACCTTGCTATTAGATGATCTCGGAATACGAGATTCGAATATGCTTACATTTGACGTCAGGCAAACATGGCTATTTCAAAAACTCAATAGATTCAATACCATGCACTGTAAAAATATTCCAAGCCTCTTACTTTTTTTACCTGAGTCACTATCTAAAAGAAAACAAATTTATTTTACGAATCAAACATTTAGTACTTTAATCAGCAAAAACAGGGGTTGTTTGACATTCAAGGAAATAGTCGCTACACTTGACATATAAGCCAACTGAGGTTTTACCTCAGGTTTACAAGTCGATCAGAGCACGTTTCCAAATTTTAATTCGATTGGGGTAAGAATTGGTCAAGCTGTGGGGTTTACCAGGTACAAAAGGCAACCTTCGGGTAACCTGTCTTAAGGAAATTTGATGGTGCAAAGCATGCAAACGACTCACAAAATGGCCCGAGTCACTCAGTTTACTGTCATACAACTTTTGTATTATAAGTGACCGCGATGGCTTGGCCTATTGGTTAAGGTGCTCACCTCGACCAAGGTTAAGGTGAATTTATTTGAGTGCCGGGGTCGTCGGCTCGAGCCTCGTAGTAGATGTGAAGTTCCTGAATAGAGACTAAGTTCTTTTGGGGCGCTACACAAATGAATTATATACATATATATGAAGCTACAAATTCTCTGCTCAGTTTTTATAATCCTCCTGGGAATCTTTCTTTTTGTGTGTGCTTTGCATGAGAGCCTGTGCATGCTACTCACCAGAGGCTGTACGCACGGTTCTGAGCGTTTCTTTTTCGCTTTTGCATGTTTGTCTTAGCACGACGCATCAACACTTGTTTTTTTTATCCTCTGGGAGCGATCCATAGCACGCCTGAATGAGGATTTGGTTCTCTTAGAGCCCTAAATAAAATAAATAAAAAATAAATAAGTAAATAAATAAAAAATAAAAACATGTTATTATTATTTTGCTACGTGACTTGGGACTACAGCTGCGAAGCATTTTTTAGGTGGTACAGTCATAGCTACAGCAGATACGTGATATAAATGATATAACTTTCCATTTGGAGTTCGCTATCAGACCAAGAGTCTTGCTGGCATAACTACTAATCTAACATTATACGTGTTAATCTAGGGGGAAAGTCTCTCTCTCTCTCTCTCTCTCTCTCTCTCTCTCTCTCTCTCTCTCTCTCTCTCTCTCTCTCTCTCTCTCTCTCTCTTTCTTTCTTTCTTTCTCTCTCTCTCTTTCTCTCTCTCTTTTTCTCTCCTCTCTCTCTCTCTCTCTCTCTTATCTCTTTCTCGCCTCTCTCTGCTCATCCCGCCCCTTCTCCCTCCCACCCTCTCTCTCATCTTTTACCTCTCTCATTTCTTTCTTTCCCTCGATTTCGTCCTCACTGTTAATGTATTCCTCAGGTAGACCGCTGATCAACTCCTGTCAGCCTTGGACCTTTCCTAGATATCTTGTTATATATTGCTTTACAATCTCCAGAGTAAAGGCGTTTGTCACTTCATTTTTAATTATGATTTAGCGTGACTGCCAATCGTCTCAACCCTGCCGTCAAACGTTAATGCTAATTTTCTATGCTAAGTTAGACTAATCAGCTCTCTTTCCCTGCCGATGTCATATATTTACTCCATTGGTTACAATTGCATTTTAAACAGGCAAAGAGGAGGAGAAAGATGACACCAGACATTCAAGATCACCGGTACGTTTGGGGCTATATCGCCCAAGGCCCCTCTCTCTCTCTCGGCCTCTGCCAAGCAACTATCATGCCATTGACTAAGAAATATTGCCATTGCATGCGACTGATAACTGTAACCAGCTTCACGTGGATAGCTCGCGTTTTAACTTTTCGCGTTCTAACGACGCCTTTTATTGCAAGCGCACGAATGCAGAATAGATTATACTCAAAGTCGACGCCGATGTGCAAGCAATTGATCTCTGCACTACTCTGTCGCTCGCTTCGCCAGACAGTCATTAGCTGCAAAGGGGGCACCTGAAGATCGGAGGCTCGGGCCCTATTTCATTGCTGCCTGTTTGCACTGTTTGCAAAGAGGCGCGAATGCGGACGAATGCGTACGGCTGCACTGTTTTCCGGCACGAACGCGGACGGTCAGCAGCCAGAGAAATCTGCGCGGCCGTGCGGATGCGATTAGCCTCACTCGCCCACCATCATCAGCAGCCAGCCACCAGTGCACGGGCAGCTTTCCTTTGTCAGCCCTAAGCTGTCCGAAAACGATCGACCCGTCTTCAGCTAACTAGCAGGCAGCAGCATTATTGTAATTCTACAGAGGACTACGTTTTGCATTTGAACTGCTCTTTCGCCTCGTCGCCTTTCTTTCCAAATGCTTCGTCGGTGTGAGCAGAAGATTGAACGTCACGCGGCGTCACGCAGCTACAGCGCAGTCTGCGTCACGAAACCCGGTGAAAGCGTGGCGCTCAGACATGGCTCTAGCATCCTCACACTCCACAGTCTACAGAGTGAGCCTTTAACCTTTCACCTTTAACCGGACTTACATAGCAGCATGGCATCCGGTGAGGCATATCTCTTGCTGCTCTGTGTGTCGTAGCGCGATAGAAAGAAAAAGAGACTTTGAGCATGCTATCATCAACCATTCGATCATGCATTCTTTTCAGCAAATGTAAAGTACCCAGAAAGAGATTGTATATATGTATGCATGTATCTCCGTCGGTAACTCCACCAAGCCACAAAGACAGCCTAAGCGGCTTTTGGTGCGCATTCGGTAGCCAACCGACTTCATCTCACGCAACAAAGAGAAGTGGGAAGCATAGCAAATTCAGGAGAGCAGTTGAGGTAGTGAGTAGCATGGAAGTAACAGCTCAGGACCGCTGAGAAGGATGAGCCATAGTCGGCAGCAGGAGAGTAGTTGTCGTTGCGTAAGAATCGTGGAAGCGAGTTCTACAGTCTAGGACCTGCAGAGCTAAAACTTCTGTCGCCAACGGTCTTTAAGAGATGGAATGGAACAGCTAAATTATTGTCTATCCAGGAGGATGCTGAAACTGGTGCAACAGTTCAGCTATGTATGGAGGAGCCAAGCCGTGGCGGGCCTTGTGGGTCAAAGTAAGAACTTTGCTGTGTATCTGTTGATCAACTGGCAGCCATCCTAGCTCTTTTAGCAAAGGAGACACGTGGTCAAACCTCTGGGACTTGAAAACTAGCCTCGCAGCTGTATTTATAGCCATTTGCCATGACCTAGTTGCTTGTTTTGGTAGCCCAGCGAAAAGGGAGCTGCAATAATCAGCTGAGACAGAACTAAGGAGCTAGTTAAATTTTTTCAAGCCGATTAAGTTATCTGAGGGCGCTATATAAACTTATTACTATAGTTATTATTATACTTCGAGGATTGTCCACCGATGTTGAGCCATTAACCTTAAAAATGAGGAGAAGTTCTATTATTTCTAACCCCCGACGACTGCCCACTCGACCTTAACCTTAACGACTCCTTCATTCTATAAGCTTGATTTATCGCCTGACATTTGCTTCACTTCTGCTATATTTGGTGAGACTTTGAAAACTGCTAGATCAAAAGGTATTGAGTTCGCGACATGGTCCAGCTGCACGTTGATTCGTTTATTCGTTTCCGCTGTCACAAAAAGTCTGCTTCATTCTCTTTTACAGCTACGAGCAAACTGAATGTCAATTCAATGATAATCAGTTGAATATACTTTTGAGGCAGACTGAATCTCCTGATATCAGTGACACCCTCTAATATTGACTTGGTACTCGATTAGAAGAGGGAGATACAGGTTTTAAAAACCAAAGTGGCTACAGCATTTATTGAAACGCCTGTGAATTTCTTTTTACATACAGTTGCATGTAATTTATTCGCATTTTTAAATAAATAGAATTAAGATCTGCGATCGTGACAATCTGAAATGTCTTATTTCGTTTTTACAAAAGCATCATGAATCCAATGAGATTGAGCATTTAGCCTATCCGATCCTATCCGATCCTACACGAATTAATTTTACGTTTAGGATCGCGGCAAAACGGAAGCAATCGACATAAGAGGCCGAGGAAAAGGTAAGTTCTGCAGCTGCTTCCTAGCATAGTGCCTGCATACCCGTAAATAAATGCTTTGGGTGTGCTCACAGGAGCATGTGTCCGAGCGGGAGACTTAAAATAAGTGGAAGCAATAAGTCAGTGATAAACGTGCGCGACACGATAAATTGGAAGACATAGTGAGACCGTAGTCTTGGCTCAGACGGTTCAACAGAGTGTTCGAGATTACCTTTTTCTTTACCTAAATTTCACACGTTACCTAAACAATACACTTCCTCAGATGGCATCCTGGTTCTCCGAAACCTATTGAAATTGGATAATCTGTTCAAGTACCTTAAACAAAATTGCTCAGAAAATTCCAATCCTGGTTTTAAATATCATTACTATATAATATCCCAAAAACAATTTGGTGAACGTAACTGACAGAGGTCTTTATTTAAGAACGCTCAAAATCATTCGATCGGCTTGGCTTGATGCAGCATCTGTAAAGTGCCTAGAAAAAAAATGCAGGTCTCTGAGTGTGCTATACTAATGTATTATTGTTATTACCATCATTATTCCCGGCGATTCTGGCTACTCTGATAAAACAAGAAGCCTACCAGAGGCTGATTCTAAGCTCACAACATTTTCTTTAGTAATGCTTTTGAAATGCAGCCTCCAAAAAAGCAAACTACTAAAGCCTTCGGTCCGTATCCTTATATGAACCATGTTACCTTTGCATTATGAGATAATCGGTGAATCGTCAATGTCAAAGATGCATAGTATAATCGGTATAATCGGCGAATTTTCAATGTCAAAGATGCATAGTGAGATTAAACTTTGACTTAAGCTTGCGAGGAATTTTGCATCTCAATCAAGTCTCTTTACGGAAATTCAGAAATGTGCCACTAAAAATACACCAATATTATTTGTCCTATGAGAGATAACATGATAACTTGTAATTTCCAATAGCCTAATAAACTCTGCAGCTGCCATTACCTGACTTGCTTTGGGCTATTAGCACCTGTAAGCCGTAAGAACACAGCATGTTTTTATGTTTCTCTTGATAGTAACAATGAGATCAGTCAATAGTTGTCTATAAGTTACGATACAGTAGTCTTTCCTAGGCGGAAGTTTAAATTCAGATGTATTTTTAATTTTTTAATTTAAATACTACCTAGCAAATAAATTTAGCTTGAGATTGAGATATAGCTAAATTTTTATATATTTATTACAACAAAATTCCGATACCCCAAAAATATTATTAATTCATTGAATTTGTCCATATAAAATGTGTGCTTATGCACTGAAAAATAAAGGTGTATTTACTTTGTCAAAGCCTTATATAATTCCCCTCTTTATTGCCTAGTTTAAAAATAGCATTTTGGCTTTACGCTTACTACTTTAAGCATGTGACGCCAGCAGCTCATATGCTCTATCAACTATACAATCTTTAATCGCCAAAATATAAAGTTACATTGAATTGGATTTTAGACTAAAGAGGTTGCAATGGTTTCTTGTCATTTTATCATTATTAAATATAGCCCTCTCTCATTTTTCTCTTTTTCTAGCCAACTGCAGACGTATAAATACATTAAAGTTTGCGATTCAAAATACATGCCTAGAAAAGGATGTGCACTTAGCTGCTTACCGCTCGGCTGCGCTAGTGCCCGCCAGTAGCCGTGTTAACGTTACCCAAAACTCTCAGAGGGAGTTTCCCGTTTCTTGAATGTGTGACTCTTGATCGTGCGAGTAAGCGGCTGCCTGGTTTTCTGTCTTAGCGAAATAAATTCGGTCTCGATCTCCCCACGCAGAGCTCTTAGCATCCTCTTGATCTCTTTATTATGCCTCCTTGCATTTGTATCCTCTCCTCTCCTTTCCTCTCCTCTCCTCTTCTTTTCCTCTTCTTTTCCTCTCCTCTCCTCCTCTTCTTTTCCTCCCCTCTCCTCCTGTCTTATTCTCTTCTCTCCTCTTCTCTCCTGTCCTCTCCTCTTCTTTTCCTCTCCTTTCCTCTCCTCTCCTCCTCTTCTTTTCCTCCCCTCTCCTCCTGTCTTATTCTCTTCTCTTCTTTTCCTCCCCTCTCCTCCTGTCTTATTCTCTTCTCTCCTCTTCTCTCCTGTCCTCTCCTCTTCTTTTCCTCTCCTTTCCTCTCCTCTCCTTTTTCTCTCCTCTTGTCTCCTCTCACTCGTTTCCCTTCTGACCACCTTACAATTCTTCGGTTCAACCCTGGCATCACGTTGTAAGTTTCAGGTTGTCATAAGTTATAATTGTTATAGATTGTAAGTTGTAAATTGTACAGATTGTAAGTTGTAAGTGAATTTTGAGTTCCATACCAATTAGCTATTTCTTTAATATGGCAGTCGGTTCTCGCACAGCTTTTCAAGCAAAATTAGAGGTTGGATGAATTAACAGGCTCTTGTAGAAATAGCCGCAGAAAAGCCTCGATCGCTATTACGACCACCTGCAGTTGGCAGTTAAGTACTACTCGCTGCAGAACTCAAACCTAAGATCTAGCCCGAGAAGGGCTTAGCCACTTTTTCCATTGGCTACCAGTGTAAACAGATACATTTGATGTCATTCAATCTGCCTGCGAGCTAAATTATTTTTCATCGTTTCTTCTAGAAGGCGGCGCTACACGCAATGACCAGAAAACGTACGAACATCCTCCTCCGAAAAGAATAGGTAAACGCCATGTTTAAAGCCGCATTTCTAAATTTTTATTGCATTCGATACCGTGGCTCCACAAAACGGGAAATGCGCCCACGTTACGCGCTCATTTCAGGCATGCTATCAGACAGTACACTAAAGTATTTCTTGCTGCGGGTAGGCGCGAGAGGGTGGTCTTACAATTAATCCCCATTTGCCTATCCCCAGTAGCTCTGTCTAGTGTAATACCGCCACCGCCCCCCACAATAGTGCCGGTTTTCAGTTCATGAAACTATCAGCTTTTAAAACTCCTTCTTCAAATCAATCTCAATCTTCAAAAATGAACAGCCGCAAACATCAAGGTATCCTGTTAGTAGCAGTTCGGTTTGTATCATCATTGATTTTAAGGAAGTTTGCCGACATCCAGGATCAAATGTCTCCAAGGCAAGCATTCTTGTATTCATTGAGGTAGGCGCCTGCCTTAACCGCATTCCCTTACCATTGCTTGGGGGCCTTAGCGTAATACGACTATTTTTGTGCGCCACAAACTTTGCTTGAATCATTATGAATACCTTCCGCCGGTGGATGTCGGTGTATTTAACTGAGCGCAACGGCATCGCTTCAGACGTCCCTCACAAGACGACGAAGGAAAATGCTACCGCACAACCGCAAACGCGCAGCCGTAAGTAAATGCAATCAAAATTATCGTGAGTTATACTTAACCTGGTGATGTATTTGCTCGTCGGGGTGGTGCTAATAGTTTTTTTTATTTTAGCTGACTTTAACGAGCCGATATACGATATCATCCAAGACAACTTCAGGGACGGTCAGTATAAACCACCGATCTCATCTGGCTAACTGCCATCGCCTGTCCCTACGACAATACATCGCTACCAAACGCGCGCATCGCGGCCGATAAGCCACTCGGAGAGAGAAACCGCGGGCGCACCACTGGCGCTCTGCGGGAGCAAGCAACTGGAAGCAACGTGGAAGCTGCCGATCCGAAACCAAGCGGACTCATAGCTCAGAGGCGGAACGCTCCGTCGAAGCGTAGTTCCCGACGGCTGAATTCAAGGAATACTAGTTTGCGGTTCGCCGAATGTCTGTCCGAGCGGTTCCGCATCGAGGCACTGATTTACCATCCAAGTGACTCCACGTAAAAGTTCCTTCGCTGTGTGCCCGGAAACCGATTGAAAATTGTGAGGCTATTATATTATTTCTATGAACAAGTTGGATTATCCATTAAATTATATTCATGACCAAATTAAGTAGGTGCATCCATGACCGCACTATTGTGACGAAAATTCTGCTAAACAGTTGAAGGTGAATAATATAATATATATAGTCGAGAATTGTACCATATGCGCTTAAAAACCTCGAAAGATACTATATATATATATATATATATATATATATATATATATATATATATATATATATATATGTAAATATATATATATATGTGTGTGTGTGTGTGTGTGTGTGTGTGTGTGCGCGTGTGCGTGTGTGTGTGTATAATAGAGGTAAACAAACTCATCGCTATCTGAAAACTCTGCTTCTGTCGCCTTAAAGCTCTCGCTTGCAGCTAAGTTTTTGTGGCTATGCATTTGAATTTTTGCAGAGTTCTCTGCGGAGCCAATAGAACACGTCAGTCAAATATCCGGTAAGTACATACTTGAATCATATCGATAGCTCCTCACCTCAGTTTTTAGCAAAGTGGCGCGGTAGTAGGGAGCTTAATAATCCTGCCTTCTTCCGCTGCTCCGCGCCATTGCGAGTGCGCACCGATTGCAAGTAAATGGCGGACCCGACGCGCGAATTTGCGGGCCCTGCTTTGACCCCGCTTGACCCGGCTTTGACCCTGCTTTGACCGAGCGACTCCTCGGCGACGGCGAGCGCTCCAGGCTGCCAGTTCGTCGCCATCCGCTCGCGGAGCGGCGTCTCAGTCGCCCCGCGTTAGCTGGATAAACGTGCGCCGGCGAAGCCGCCGCCGCCGCGTGTGTAGTGCGGCCTCTCAGTCGAAGGACGTGTCTCGCGAACGATCGAATCTTTGCTGATTGACTTTCGCTCGCCTCTCGCAGCAGACCGCGAAGATCAACCTCCGGAAAACGATTACGACGAAATACCCGACGACATTAAACGTAGGTCTCCGAGCCCGCACGCATGCGCGCTTTCGTGAGTTTGTGAGTGCACGCTATTTTCTTTAATCTCCCCCTCCCGCATCCCAGAGATCTTGCGAAGCTGTCGCTTTGAACTCTTCTCTGATGCAGCCGGCACAGGAGTTTCGCCTGTCAATCAGATATGACCGAGGTAGCTAATGTGCGATAGAATTCATTTGTTCTGCGCCCAAAGAGGACTTAATCTCTATATAGGCGCTTGACGTGGGCCGCGGGGCTCGAGCCCACGAACTCGGTCATCTAAGACTCGAGAACCTCGAGTTCTTCGGTCAAACCAGTGGGGAAATGGTGGCAAGCGACGAGCTCCGATGCGCTTGCATCGGGCAGGGTGCATTTTTTTCGCAGGCACGGATCGCTGCGCCCGCATTCCCGCTTCCGTAATGCTGCGACGCGTTCGCGCTGGCCGCTCGTCTCGACCGCGTCACCTGAGGCGCGTCTCCGCGTCGTCGGACGAACGTCTGCGACCATTGCGTGTGAGCTCCGCCTCCTCGGTCTCGCTGCGGAGGGTGGTGGCGGTAGCCGCCTCGGCGGTCGCCCGACGAGCCATCGGCGAGCTCTCGTCGCGCTCAGTGACCCGCTTGCAGCACTCGATGTCGGGAGGCGAGAATGACCTCTCGCCGCGAGGCGCTCGTCGTTTTCGCAGGCTCGGCGGATGCGGTAGCGGCGGCGGCCACCGCCGCCGCAGCCGCGGACTCGCGGGATACCCTAGGCGATTCACTCCGGTTTCCGGTCCGACAGTAGCGTGCTTGCCTCTGTCGCGTTTCCTTTGCAGCAAATATAAGGCGCTTGGAAAGAGATTGAATTATTTGAGGCCACTTTATCTAGTGCGTTATTATTATTATTACCATAAGTGATAAAGTCGACTGTAATCTCGGTTGCTTCCTTTGCTGCAAACGTCAAGTGCCTAGAAAGAGATTGAGTTCTCCAAGGGCGCTATAAAAAATGCTTTAATAATATTATTATTATAATTATATCATTACTATTATTATTACTACTACCTTTGACCACCGAGGCAGTGGACTCGAGCCCCTCTGCGAATGCGTAGCGCCTCGATGGAGATCGAGTTCTCTTAGGGCGCATTGCGAATGAGTTATATTCTTTACTTAATTCGTCCATTCGTGGAGCGGAGCTCGCGGTCTCTCCGCTCCGCTCAGCGCGCTCGCTCGCTCGAGCGGTTCAGCGGATATTGCTGACTCATCTTTTGAGTCGCGTAGACGCAGCGGGGGGGGGGAAGCCCGCTGATTGGTGTCGCGGGGGGCCGGGACAGCGACCCGGGGGCCGCCCCCTATTCCTACCCTTCCCCCCCCCCTGCTGACTGTCGTCAGTGACGAAGAAATTATGTCTGATGAGCAGCGTTCGAGCTCATGTTGAACAAACGCTATGAAATTGCGCAATAATTGTTCACTAATTTCGAGTCTAGCCACGCTCTCGTGAAAATCTTGTGAGTCCGGCTCCCTGCTTAACATGATGCAGGTCTCGCCACCTAAACGAAAATGTCGGCTCAGCCGCTGCGTGGACGTGTGAGGAAACAGGCTCTGTGCCGGAGCAGCGGGGGCCGACCTCGCTGCGTGAGCCTCTTCGGTCGAGGCGCACGCTCGCATGACTTGCTATCGGAACGCACCGCTCTCTGTCCTGTTGGTGACCCAGAAAAGTGACTGCACTCACTCCTCTCGCTTGCGTATTCTCTCAACGAGGTTCCACGATTCCTTCGTCAGTTTCCTTCCTCCTCCTGGGTGAGAGGTGGAACAATAACAATTTGACGCGTTCATGCAAATTACCGCCAGGGCAGTAATTTGCTCGCGAGTCGTAGCGTATCGCCGGCGATATATTCAACTACTCCGAAGCCAGCTCGAGCTGCGCCTTGCGGTGATTCAACCTGGTTTTTCTCTCTTTAATAATAATAATTCACTTGATAAAGCGCCCTCAGAGAACTTAATCTCTCTCTAGGCGCTTTACATTTGCTGTAAAGTGAAATGCAATTGAATGGTAAGTAAAATCATGCTTGAAAAAACAAACGAAATGAATAACATGGTTAGGGGTGACATGCACAGGGTCAGCATGCACATGTGGTTAGTGGCAGCATGCACAGTGTCAGCACGCATAAGCACATCAAGGACGAATCACAGGGACCCACTAAATGCTGTCCTAAATAGGTGTGTTTTTAGGTTCCTTCTTTCTCTCTCTCTCTCTCTCTCTCTCTCTCTCTCTCTCTCTCTCTCTCTCTCTCTCTCTCTCTCTCTCTCTCTCTCTCTCTCTCTCTCTCTCTCTCTCTCTCTCTCTCTCTCTCTCTCTCTCTCTCTCTCTCTCTCTCTCTCTCTCTCTCTCTCTCTCTCTCTCTCTCTCTCTCTCTCTGTCTCTCTCTCTCTCTCTCTCTCTCTCTCTCTCTCTCTCTCTCTCTCTCTCTCTCTCTCTCTCTCTCTCTCTTCTCCTCTCTCTCTCTCTCTCTCTCTCTCTCTCTCTCTCTCTCTCTCTCTCTCTCTCTCTCTCTCTATGTCTCTGCAGCGCGTTAATAACGCCATATAGATAGCGGCGACAAACAGTGAGCGAGCTTTTTAACTTCCCAGCGGAATGGCACAGCGCCTCGGCCGACGGGTGGCTCTTTCCTGAAAAGCGGCCAGAGTAACGGCTGCGACCGTGAGCCTAATCCTGCGCACAGGACACTCAAGCGCATGTCGCCAGTATGTGCGGCGGCGGCGGCGGACGCTGCTGCGCTAGATCGCCGCGGCGCTGCAGGCTTACAGCTGCAAGTGCCGCAGCTTGCTGCGCGCACTTGCTTGACCATCATTTCGCGGATTGAGAAGCAAGAAAGATAAAGCAGATCGAACGAGTGAGTCTAGGCGCGAGACGTCCGGACCGCTCGCGGGATCGCGATTGGATCTCGCTAGTGGGATCGGAGCGAGAAAAAGGAGCGCTATAATTCGGATTGAGCTCACTGCGCCGCTGCGCTTGTCGGTGCATCCCCGCGTAGGCTGCGGTCGCTGCCAACGCACATAGCTAGGCGGATCGTTCTTTTTAGCACCGCAGCGTCGCTGAGAGCGCCGTCTGGAGATGGCTTAAGTCGGACAATCTGGCGCCCCGAGTGCCGCTCCGCAAAAGACGACGCGTCCTGACCACCACCGCACGCCACCGTTGGAAGAGAGCGGACGGCAAGCTCCGAGCGCGGCACTCCGCGCTCCGCGCTGCGATCAGCAAATGACCGGAGTGGCGCTGCGGGCGCAACGCTTGCGCTCGCTCGCGTACCCTCCGCTGTTGAATTAAATCAATTTACTTTCAGCCAAAGTCAAAGTTGCCACGCGCTCACCCGCTCTAGCCCGCGCTCTAGAATGCTGCCGCCGGTAGAGCTAAGCGAACACGGCGGGCCGCTGCCAGCGGGCCCGTGGCGACCCCGCCGCGACCCCGCCCGCTGCACGCAAGCATCCTGTATGTTTCTATGTATCTCCATCTGTGACTCCACAAAGTCATGAAGACTATGTGGGTGTTACGCAGGAGAGTTTTTTTGTAGCGCACTCGCAGCCTAAGCGGCTCTCTGTACGCATTCGATAGCCAACAGACTTCGTCTTACGCAACAAAGTGAAAGTGGGAAGCATAGCAGAGTCAGGAGAGCAGTTGAGGTAGTGAGTAGCATGGAAGTAACAGCTCAGGACCGCTGAGAAGGATGAGCCATAGTCGGCAGTAGGAGAGTAGTTGTCGTTGCGTAAGAATTGTGGAAGCGAGTTCCACAGTCTAGGACCTGCAGAGCTAAAGCTTCTGTCGCCAACTGTCTTCAAGCGGAGGAATGGAACAGCTAAATTATTGTCCACACAGGACCTTAGGTGGCAAAGAGGCTGAAACTGGTGCAGCAGTTCAGCTAGGTACGAAGGAGCCAAGCCGTGGCGGGCCTTATGGGTCAGCGTAAGAACTTTGCTCTGTATCCATTGCACAACCGGCATCCATCATAGCTCTTTTAGAAAAGGAGACTCGTGCTCAAGCCTCTGGGATTTGAAGACCAGCCTTGCAGCCATATTCATAGTCAGCTGCAGTGGCCTAGTTGCTTTCTTTAGTAGCCCAGCCAAAAGGGAATTACAATAAGTCTTCTGAATGAAGCTTTTAAAATTGAGGCAGCTATCAAAAACGACACCTAAATTTCGAGTACGCGGTGGTGGTCGCACAACAGCATCACCTATAAGAAAAGCAAAGTTTTTTTTAATCCAGCCACACGCTTAGGGTGTCCTATGAGCAGTAGTTTGGTTTTATCACCATTTAATTTCAGGAAGTTTTCCGACATCCAGGATCGAATATCGGCAAGGCAAGCATTCAGTTTCTCAGCTGCTGCATCAGATTCCGGCGGTTTGAATGACTAATACAGCTGCGTATCGTCAGCATAAAAGTGATATCCTATTCCATGGGCCTTAATCACTGTTCCCAGAGGTTGTGTATATATGGAGAACAGCAAGGGACCAAGTACAGACCCTTGAGGGACTCCACAGGTGATCCGTCTCGTGTGTGAGACCTGACCCCCATATGACACGGATTGAACGCGATCAGACAAGTACGATTGAAACCACGCCAGTGCTTCGTCTGCCAGACTGATCGTTGTTCATCATCCTGATTAACATAGACCTGACATCAATCAGGCGGGCCGCCCTACGACGCATGACGCGAACGTTCTCCGGAGCCATTGCTTGGCGAACTGTTCCACTCATTTAAAAGTTACTACGTTTGAATTATTTCTTGGCATTTGCATTTCGCCCTAAAAACATAACAATCAGTGCCGCTGATTTGTAACTCTTGGTGAGTAGCGTGCACGGAATTACGCAATACGGGGACTCATGCAACGCAGATGGGAGCAAAAATGACACTTGTCTACTGGGGCGGAAGTGGGAAAGTTGCTTAGATAAGGATACCACGTCAAAGTTGGTCCATGCATTTGGGACATCCCGTCTTGACTTCTGAAACTCACTGCTTGCTGGCCTACCGGCATGCGCAATCAGGCAATTACAGCTGGTGCAAAACTCTGAAGCTGGGCTTGTCTGTCGTGAGCGTCGCATTTGCCACATCATACCACTTCTCGCAGCCCTGCACTGGCTACCAGTCAAGGAACGGATCGACTTCCAGGTTTTGTCGCTCACTTTTAGGTCACTTCATTCTTTGGCTCCAGCCTATCTTTCAGATCTACTCCCCCACCGGGCCAAGCGTCGTACCACCAGCTTTTTGGAATCCAACAGTCTACCAATACCTCGTACAAACCTCATATCCTTTGGAGACCGTGCATTTAGTTCGTATGCTTCCAAAGCCTGGAGCTCACTACCGACTTGCGTCAAAACATCCCCTGACTTGACCACATTTATAAAGAACTTAAAAATACACTTATTTAGGACAGCATTTAGTGGGTCCCTGTGATTCGTCCTTGATGTGCTCATGCGTGCTGACACTGTGCATGCTGCCATAAACCACATTTGCATGCTGACCCTGTGCATGTCACCCCTAACCATGTTATTCATTTTGTTTGCTTATCAAGCATGATACTACTCACCTCTCAATCGTGTTTCACTTTGTAGCAAATTTAAAGCGCCTAGAAAGGGACTGGGTTCTCTAGGGGCGCTTTATCAAATGTGTTATTATTATTAAAGTTGTGCGGAACCGATGCATCTTGGCTGAGCCGTAAACGATGCAAAGTCGGTGCAGGTGATGATAAAAGCTGGAAGAGAGATGCCCCATTTTTGTTACATAGGAGCTGAGGGCTAAATCACCAAAATATTGTATTCTAATGCGAGAAACAGTTAGGTGGATAGAAGTCTAGAAGTGGCTGGCTCGAGAGCACACTTAAGTATCTAATCGATCGCGGTAAGTGTAGGTAGAGGGATGCGCGTGCAGCCAACCGTTGGCCAGAGCGAATCTTTGAGTCAACCCTAATGCTTGATGGCGACTCAGTGAAGCTCTCAAATGAGCAGTGTAGTGTGGCAGTTTCACTCCTTTATCGATACGTATGTATGCATGTATCTCCGTCTGTAACGCCACAAAGTCACAAAGACTGTGTGGGTGTAACTTGGGATAGTTTTCTATAGCGCACTCACAGCCTAAGCGGCTTTCGGTACGCATTCGGTAGCCAACAGACTTTATCTCATGCAACAAAGAGAAAGTGAGAAGCATAGCAGAGTCAGGAGAGCAGTTGAGGTAGTGAGTAGCATGGAAGTAGCAGCTCAGGACCGCTGAAAAGGACGAGCCATAGTCGGCAGCAGGAGAGTAGTGTCGTTTCGAAAGAATTATGGGAGTGATTTCCACAGCCTAGGATTTGCAGAGCTAAAGTTTCTGCCACCAACTGTCTTTAAGCGGAGGAATGGAACAGCTAAATTATTGTCCATACAGTATCTGAGGACATGAGAAGGCTGGAACTGGTACAGCAGTTCAGCAAGGTATGGAGGAGCCAAGCCGTGGCGGGCCTTTTTAATCAGTGTAAGAACTTTGCTCTGTTTCCGTTGATCAACCGGCAGCCATCCTAGTTCTTTTAGCAAAGGAGACACGTGGTCAAACCTTAGAGACTTGAAAACTAGCCTTGCAGCCATATTGAGCAGATTCCGACGGTTTGAAGGACAAATACAGTTGAGTATCGTCGCATAAAAGTGATTTCCCATTCCATGGGTCTTTATTACTTTTCCCAGAGTTTGAGTATAAATGAAGAACAAGGGAGCCAAAGAACGAAGGGACCTAAAAGTGAGCGGCCGAATCTTGAAGTCCATGCTTTTCTCGATTGGGAGTCAGTGCAGGTCGGCGAGAAGTGGTGCGATGTGGCAACTGCGACGCTCACGACAGACAAGCCCGGCTGCAGAGTTATGCACCAGCTGTAAGCGCCTGAGTGCACAGGCCGGTAGACCAGCATTGTATAGTGGCAGAAGTTCCTTAGCGGCTGTCAGCTCCGCTTGCAGACTGACATCACGAAGTGACGCTAGATAAACCCACCTCGAGGTAGACGTGCTCCAACCTAGGGTGACTTGTAGGCTTGCCTCATAAATATTGCGTCGGTCTTATCATCATTGTGGATCTAGAAGTTAGCCGCTATTCAGCTACTAATGTCATCATTGCAGGCTTCATTAAGTGAATGGCGTGACATACGAGTGTGGCATGCGAGTGCGACACAGCGAGTGAGACTCAGCGACATGCACGTAAACGGCGTTCGACGACGAACGCAAGTTTCGATTAACTTTATTAACAATTGACCGCCATGACCGCCCCCACACAAGATTAATGTCCTGGCGTGGGGGCGCTCTGTGTTGAGCGTGCCAACTCCGTCGCTAGGTGCTTCAATCATCGAGCTTGGAGCGGCGCCGTACCGTGAGAGTACTGCGTCGAGTTAGGGAATTTGCGTGCCCCGCACGATTCTACGTCAAAAAGCTTGATGAGCACGCACTCGCTTTGAACTGAGGCCGCCGCTCTTGTTCAATCAATTGATCTATACTCGCACGGTTAGTCACCTCAAAATTTCACGGGCGTCGGCAGAGGCTCGAGTCCGGCTTGACAACGCGTTAACCTGGCACATTGTATGCAGGCTTGGTGGGAGACATCGAGTAAGCCTCCGACGGCTCCACACTGCCAACGTTCTTGCTGCTATTAACATTTCCGAGGTGCATGCTCAAGCAACAATGTAGCTCTTCTCTGCCTGCTATTTCACGCTTTGACAGAAACAGCCGCGTAGCTTCATTCTGCATGCTTAAAATCGCTGCGACCTGTGCAGCCAACACGTGAGTTCGGAACGGAAGCTGAATCGGCGGGCGGTCCCGGCCGGATCCAGCAAGTTATGAGAGTTCTCACGAGCGGAGGTGCGAAGAGTAGCCGCGTTGCTGGCAGGGATACCATTTTGGCTCCTAAGGTAGCAGGTAAGCTCAGCTAGCGCCCAGGATTTGCTTTAGTCTCACTAGTAATTCTGTCCGTTAGCATAAATAAAGAGTTGAACTTTATTTGTGTGCTCTACAGCCTTGACCTCCATCTGCATTGTCTTGCATGGTTAATGTGGGACCACGAAGGTTGCAGCAGCCACCGTCTGAAATGTTCTGCGGCCAGACTTAGTCTCCTCGATCGCTTTGTCGGCGACACTTAACGCATTCTGGTCTCCGCAGCTATGCAGACTCGCAGCTTATAAATCGCGGTGGCTGCGCGGCACTTGTGAGTGGGTCGCACGTCCCGCGTGCCCGTCGCGACCAACCGCGAGCGCTTTAGCTCTTCATCGGTCAGAGTCGTGAGCGCTCGCTCATCCAGCGCGGTCTTGCTTGCCTGGTCCGCCGTGTACTGTGCATGCCGTGAAACTTTGGCCTATTTTGAACCGCGTCGATTCCTTCGCACTTTCCTTTGCGTACTTGAATGCGCCCCAGCCGAGCGGTAAGGCGCTCGGTCGCACTTCTCGCAACCCGGGTCGCGCGCGTGACTCCTGCTACTGGCAACTCTGTATTGTCCACTGCAAGCGTGTCGATAGCCGCCAACGCACCACCGCCGTTGCTGTATATCAAGCGAGTTGGTTTGAATCAGCCTCGATCTTTACTCGACGTGTGCGTTGCCTGCACCGCCGGAAGTCGGTGGCCATCGTGTGGGTTGTCGCAGACGTTCCTGAACGGTCGAGCCACGTCAGAACGTCTCGCGGGCGCGCTGCGCGTGGCTCGCCTGTGCAGGTGCTGGCGTTCCGAGAACCGTCGCTCGCTACCCTGGCGTCGTGTAGTTTCGCCGACCGCTTTACCTTCTTTGCTGCCAGAATGGGAAAGCACTTCGGCGAGCTGACCAAGGTTCGCGGCATGATCTCGTATTCTCTGTCGCCGTACGAGCAGAGAGCGTTCGCCGGCGTTCTATCCAAGGGCTTGCCAAACGTCTTCAAGAGGATCTACTCCCAGGTCTTTCGAGTGGTTCCACGTAAGTGCAGCAGCAGCCGAGTGTAGCTTGCGGCTCGCTCGACCGCCGGCTCGCTCGACCGCCGGCGCGGAAGCGATGAGGTTTGCGCTGGCGCCGCTCGCCTGCCTCGTGGCTTATGCGGGCTCGCGGTTTGGGCTCGTTAAGGCTCCCGATAACGAGGGCTTTCGTGTAAGCAATGGCGAGCGGCAGCTGCAGACCCTCCGGTACTAGGTTGTCGCTTTCCGGTCAACGAGCGACGGTCGGTGTGCACGCTCCCGGGCGATGACCGTCGTCGTCATCGCCCGGAGGTCTCCGCGCAGGGCGGGCGCGAGGGCGACGTTGTCGCGCCATCGCAGAGCGTCTGCCGTTATAGCTGGGAGCTATTGCTGAATGAACGCATGTGAAAATGCCTGCCCGTGGCACAGAGCCTTGCCTCGGTGAAATAGTTGTTGTGGGGGGAGTAGCTAGCAGCAAGGCCTGCTCTTTTGGAGAGCAGCGACTCTCCGTGCACATTGGGTGTGCCTGCAACATTCGTAAACTCGTCCGCCGTGCTTGTGCACCAGTGGTACGGCAGCGGACGAACAGCGGCTGCCACGTGTTGCTTCATGCCGAGTGTTAGCGTTGCTTAGTTGCTTTGGACAAAACGGTGAGCCGACTGCATGCCTGCTGTCGGTCGACAGCCGACCTGCTTGCTCCTGTATCAAAGTAGCGTGAATGAATTCAATTTATAAAGAAATGACACAGAAACACACACATACACCTCTCTTATATCTCTACCGTCTCTCTTTTGCATAAGGAGACTTGTACTGCTCTTTTTTATTTGATTATTTTGGTTGCAGCAACTTTTTTAAACTATATTTTGGTTGCAGCAGCTCCAATACCGGTTTGTGGTTGTATATGTGTAGATCTGTATTTAATGCCTTAGATTGCTGGCCAGTAAGTGTTAAGGTTTGGTGCTTCCTCTCACATTTCAGTTCGGAAGAAAAATGTATGGGAAATACTGACAGTAAATGTGAAGCTTGACCCTAGTAAAAATTGTGGCAACAATTTTCTGGGGGGGGGAATCGAGAAATTTTTTTTACTTGACCATAGATTCAGATGCATGCTCAAGATATTCTTAAAGAACCGAATTCGACTGTTGTAAAGAGCCGGTTTGTAGCGACGAACTGAATAGAAGCTTCAATTGTGTAACTATGTTATCTGATTGGCAACAACTTTGCTAGCTGCTTTTATAGAGCATTCCTTGCAGGTCGAAGCTATCCGTATGCATCCATGCCTACTTACTATTGCATTAGAGAGGAAGCTTTAGAACGGTGGCATTTAGACACCTTGCAGATGGAAATGCTGTAAAACCTCACTAGGCTACAGGAATTAAAAAGTTTAGGCGAAGTGATTTTAAAGCAATAATAAAAATGGTAATACATATTTGTATAGCATCCTCGGAGAACTTAGTCTCTTTCTAGGCCTTTTACATATGCTGTAACGGAAGCATGCTCGAATGGTTAGTGGTAGAATGCTCGATATCAACAAGTATAACATGGTTAGATGTGACACGCACAGGGTCAGCATGCAAATACGATTAGTGGCAATATGGGCAGTGTCAGCAGGTATTGAGCACGCAAAGGACGAATCAGGCCGACCGATCGCAGATCGGCTGCCGAGGGACTGCAGGGAAAAAACAGTTGCCTGGAGCTGAAGTGACCCTCACAGTCCATCTGCTTTTCCAGGCCAGCACAGAATGGGTGCATGTTTCGATTGACAGCTTTGATTCGTTATTCTTGAAGAGTTGCATCGTCGGACGTCTGTGTTTGCTTCGATTACCTGCGCTTCGAGTGCCACTGCTCGTTCTCTTCTGCAGCGTTTATCGTTGGCTATCTGATCTACGACTACGGTACCAAGGAGCACGAGCGGCTGCAGCGCAAGGACCCGGCTGCATTCGTCAACGACAGCTGAGCGGTTGCACTCGATGGACCTCTCCACCTCCGAGCGTCTGCATATGCTCGCGGCTGGCTCACTGACTTTGTGTGGCAGCACGCGTGATTTCTCCTGCTAATTTAATTGCAGCATAGCTTCGTCGTTCTGTGTCAACTAAGTATCGCGATATTAAAGCCCGATGGCATTTGCCAGCATACGTCGATGCATATGTGCCGTGGCTTGGCAGTGACCCTATGAGCGTGAGAGAAAAATTAATAAGTAAAGATACTAGCTGATTTAATGGCCTCTTTTGCGTAGAGGCAAAAGAGCCTTAAGAGGGTATCACCACCACTTGCGGTGGCAATAAAGGATAGCCTTTGCGAAGGATCCGACCCCACGATACCGGGACCGAGGTCATGAAGAAACATAACAGGTCATAAAGGTAATAACGAGTCATTCGCCCCATGCTGCCAAGATTTCCCGCGGGCTGGACAGTGCACACCGAGGCAAGTTGCCTGAAGGGAGAGGGAGATCGGCCACCCAAAAGGTTGCAGGAAGAAGAAGACTGCACTCGGCTATGCGACCTGGGACGGTATTGCTCCCGGATGGGTGAAAATTCCTTCGAACTGAGTAGGTCATGACGGAAGTGGTGATTGCATGTGCGGTCCTGCTTTGCATCGTTCGTGTTTTTGCATCGAAGCAGGGACAACCCTTTGCTGCTGCTGGCAAGTTCACCCCTAGATTGTTCCAGCGTTAAAGCAAAGTACGATCGCAGCAGAGTGACCACATTGGGTGGGGTAAGCTACAGATAGGAGTGATTAATGCGAAGCCTTCGATAAATTAGGAGTTTCTCTCCAATACCTAAATGCTAAACCCTACGGCCTAAACTCGAAGCCAAAAAACAGAAAAATCCAACCAGCAAACCACAAGCAGTTAATCCCATAACCTACAAACCATTGAATACTAAACCCAAAATCCTGAACCCTAAGCTAAAAAGATAACTAAAAACGTGTTTATTTAATGGAAATATAAATACACTGGCGACCATGTTACAACAATAATAATACATTTGATTTAGTGCTCAGAGAACAACTTAAATCTCCTTCTAGGCACTTGACGTTTGCTGCAAAGGAAGCACGATCGAATGGTTGGTGGGAGCATGCTCAATAAACTGCAAGAATAATATGGTTAGGGGTGACATGCACGGGGTCAGCACGCAAGTAGGTTTAGTGGCCGCATGCACAGTGTCAGCATGGAAATGCATAACAGCCTGCTATGAGCACTGCCCATAACAGATGACATTACTGTAAAGAACCAATGACGCTGTTTTAGCTGAATGACCTCGATGTAAGAGAGACTGCTGGTCATAAGAGACCTCCCAAGAGACAGTTTTACCTACTGCATTGAGGCGACTATCATGCTGCCTTTAGGATGAGAACAGCCACCTCACCTGCCAGCCCATCTTCAGTTGTCAATTGCTATTTTTGCTAACTACTGACGTCAATTACTAACGTCCGGGACTGGTTATGGAACTGGAAGCAGCTACTCCTGCCATTCTTCTGGTATTGGGCCACTCGATGCATGTTGGGCCACTGTAGGCCGACCACCGGTGAGCCTACAATGGCCCCACACTTCGAGTATGCTTATGAAGCCTGGCATGGCCTGGGTGAGGCCACGCCGGGCCGTAGAGCCATCTAGAAGACTGAGTTGGAGCAGCTCGGCAGCAGCACTCGTTCAGAAGCAGAAGTCCTTGCGTGCAGCAACAACTTTCTATATGGCTGCAGCTTCACTTTGCGTTATCATGGTAATATAATAATAATAATACACTTGATAAAGCGCCCTCAGAGAACTTGATCTCTTTCTAGGCGCTTTACATTTGCTGCAAAGGTGCCGCAGAAGCAGTGGATTTTTTCGACTGCCACTGTTGGACGATATTCGAGTTTATGCCCCCGCGAAGCGTTCACGAGTCAGTCACTCAATGAACTACTGCCGTACTGCTAGTGGTAAGGCAATCAAAAGCAATAAGTGACTTGTAACATTCTTTGAAGGTGGTGGATCCTCAGAAGCAGCAGCTGAGCCAGAAAAGGCCAGCCTGTGATTGAGCAGGAAGTTCGTGTGCTTAGTTTGTCTACGAATTGGCCTGACTACTTGGTCTAAAGACGACATAACGTCGGCTGTCGGATTTCTTGGAAAAGCCCGGGGAAGAGTGGCAGCCGCTCGGCATTAGCCAGTTGGTGCTCACACACATCACATCCCCCAGGTCACGAGTTCGATAAGCTGCAGGCTATTCGTTATGGCCTGCTAAGAGCGGGAATAAAGCTGCAAAGGCACTTGTGCTGCAATGGAAATCAGGCTGTTGAATCAGGTTATCTATATCGGTGAACACTGAGCGATGACGACACCCTTGTCGGATTAGTTCGGCAGGGTGCTGTGAAGAGCAGCTGCTTGAAGAGCAGCATTGCACCGGTCAACACGGATGAATAAGATACTGTCCCTCCTACCAACTGAAAATTGTGCAACTTAAAGAAGCACTAGGGGCTGAAGAGGCAATAGTATCGACATTTAGCAGTTTGACTAAACCGATGTTCTGTATCTCTAAGTGGTGTATGTGAAGCACTGGAATACAAAACGGCAGTGGGTAGCATTATTAGAAGATTATGACCCATATCCTCGCACTAACCTTGATAAAGTCAGTATCATCCAAGTTTGCAACATTCATTTGGCAGATAGATACCAATGATATGAGCAATTAATTACGGCGCTTCTTCTCGACATTAATTCGTAGTGTGAATGTTGCTGTGCAAGTGCAAAGCGAAGAATTTGTTAAAAGGACCCAACTGAACTTTCTTAAGGGCCAACCTTGTAAGGGGAGGCTGAACTTGAACCAGCCAATCAGATAAAGGGGTAGCCTACCTGCCACACTCCGAAAGTCTGAAACACACAGCATACACTGCCAGTGGCAGCTCAACTGTTGCTGGTGGCTTAGCTACAGCTGTGCATGCACATTTGCCCGAAGTTTAACAAGCCACGATGATCTGAGGAACAAGCTTTGCAAATTTGTCCATAAGTAAAAAAGGGAATTCAGATCGACGTCATACTTGCACTGCTACTGCAGCTACAGTCCCATAAGGTGAGAAAAATTGCTGCAGAAAAAAATTAGCCGAGAACATTTGCATACAAGAAAATTGATTTAAGCATCTAAAAAAATGTGACTCATAAGTATGTATCTCTGTCTGTAACTCCATAAAGACTATGTCGGTGCTACGCAGGAGAGTTTTGTATAGCACACTCAAAGGCTAGCAGCTCTCGGTATGCATTCGGTAGCCAACACATCGTATGCACAATTGGGAAACCGTCGAGAGACAATAACCCCCCTCAGAATTTATTGGTAACAAAAATAAATTATAAAGTTGAGCCGACTAAACGAGTCCTCAAAAAAGCAAGGCCGGTTGGTCGCATGCCACAGACGACAGCAGCAAGAAATGGTCTCGCTGACATCTCTGCCGAAGCCGGGTGCCTGTCAGTATGGTGGAGGGCAGATCACATTCCAAAGCAGCCAGCCACGTTTGTTATGACCAGTGCACGAGAGCAGCAGCTAAGAGCCGCCGAGAGCCGCCTGTCCACCATGAGGCTCCAGCTGATAACTGGAGCAAAGCGCCATGAGAGCCTGCAGCTTTGTACAACGAGCGACCTTGCAACGATCGCGCGATTCACACTTAGGATGCGTCTGTGCCTACTCCGCGAATGGCCGTCGTCAGTGCTGAATCCAGCATTGGATTGGGCAGCAGGTGACAAAACTGCTGGCGGCAGAAGCCGCGGTGCTAGGCCACAGTCACGTGCAATTCTTTTAGAAGGCTCTCGAGGTCAGCTAGCTCTTGGCGAACGACGTGTTCATTCTTGATTTTTTCAATCTACAGCAAGAATGCTTGGCTACGCACGCGTGAAGCCATCTGCCTACCGATACTACATTAAAGGAGCAAAAGAAAAACGATCGATATGAAACGAAATCTGCCTGGGCAATTGTGATGGGGTGCGAAAAGCGGTACACAGTGGCACGTGTAGTGGCTATCGAAAATTCAATCAAGCTGCACTGCTAGTTGGACCAGGCTAAGCAGCTGATGCTACTACGAAGTGTTGTACAGGTGCCATGACACCCCATCGCCAAACCTGGAGGGAGCTGCAGCAGTAATTACGCATAGTTAACTAGTCCACCCATAGCCCAATAAACAGGATGCAAAAGTAGTCAGGTTTAACGGTCTTGACCTCTCTCAAACAAAGGCAAGTTTTACGAAGCTATCTACATCCACAGGAAGTAAGACCCCTTAAACAAACATAACATCTCACAGTACTAAGCTCAACTAAAAACGAACCTCTTTTTTCGATGATTTCACTTCATTCATGATTCATCAAAGTTGTTGGAAGACGTTCATACATATCAACCTTTTCTGAAAATTATTCTAGTATCTCGAACCAAAAGAAGATGTGGACTTAGCTCTGTAATGTGCTCTGCATAGCTTGAGGATACAAGCTTGATACAAGCCTGGTAGAAGTAGAGCCAAAAGCAGTAATAAAAAAAGGTATTCTCGAGACTTGCTCGGCAAGATGGCGTCAGCTGCTGAAGTGCAGGTGGCGCTGCGGCTGCTGCCATGTACCTAGCAGCTCGACAGAACCTACCTGGTTCAGTTCAAGTGTCACCCCCTTCGCCTGCTTGACTTTGAGCTCGCCGATTTGATCGAGCTTCTTGCGCAACGTGCGGACCCTGTTCTCGGTGCTGCTGCCGCTGCTGCTGGCCCCACCGCCACCGCCAGATCCTTGACCACCGAAAGCCTTGACCTCCTCAGTGGGAGCAAGCCAGGTAGCACGTGAAGACAGCGGCAGCGAGGCTACGATTTGAGTGTAATCTTCCTCTTCCATGTCAGTCCTTAGCAAGCGAGAGTGATTCTTGCAGAGCAAGGGTCAGGCAACGACGAACGGACAAGCACGTGTCGGCGGCAGCAGCGCGGGGTGGCGGAGCAGGGCTCGACGACGAGCTGTCGACGAGCGGCAAGCTGCGGTGTGCTCTGCAGAGGCGTCCCTAAAAACACCGCCAATTCTCGCGGCATCGCTAGAGCTGAGCCGAATTGTGAAGGAGTTGGGCGATAAAGGGCAAAAAATTGACGGCCGAGTGCTCTGGCACAACGACCGGCTGCCAGAGCAGCACAAAGAGAAAGTGAGAAGCATGGCTGAGTCAGGAGGGCGATCGTCGAGGAAGTGCCGTAGGATGGAAGTAGCAGCTCGGGACGGCTGGAAAGGATGTGCCACAGTCGGCAGCAGGAGAGCAGATGTAGTTTCCTAAGAATTGTGGAAGCGAGCTCTATAGTCCAGGACCAGCAGAGCAAGAGCTTCTCAGTCGATAACGGTATAAGTCAGCCTACTGAAAGTTATGCAGAAAGCAGACGTATGCAAGAGCAGCAGCGGCAGACTATCTGAGAGGTTTCGACTAGTACAGGCGACCTACTTGATTCCATTGGCCAGATCTGTAACTACCCATAGCTGCAGCCTCAGTGTGCCAGCAAGATCGTAGTCCTACAAAATGCAACGGCTCGGTGCATTTAACTACTGCAAATCTCTCCTGAACAAAGAATTGCCTACGACATTGGTACTAGCGCTGATTGTCGTGAGAGAGCCTGAAGCAGCCAAAGCAGCTGCTGCTGCACTTTCTATGGCATGGATCACAATAAACTCTCCGATGCCGCCATCAAGCCTATAAGGTAGGCTTCAGCACTGAAGTTGTTCCTAATTGCCATTTTAAGTGCTTATAGTAGGATTGCAACCAGAATGCATACGGCTTGCTAAGGTCACAAATCAATTGAACGACCTTCGTTTTTCTACAGTCCTAATCTAGACAAGGTGCAACTGCATGCATGCACAAATGCAAGGCACAGCCCAGCAGACACGGTGATTAAGCCAGAGATGGCGCATGGGGCCATTCATGTCAGGTAGGCCGGTCCTTTGAAGAGAAAGTGTATCACTAAGAAGCACGACTCGAGGAAGAACAGATCTGAAAGCCAACCTGTGCCCTCTGGTGTAATCTCTTCTGCATGGCCGGCAGACGACAACTGCAGAAAACCATCGATCTTTTTTTGAAAACCAGGCATGCAGGCCGACGTGCCAATCATGCTATTGAAGTCAAACGCCCACCCCGTCTGTCGTTGTTTGCCAGCAGCAATAGCTGAAAGTATTTGCAGAAGAAACTTGTCCTATATCTACAGGTAGTTGGGTGTGTCAGCATGTGTGCCTTAATGAGTGAATGTGTGTGTGTGTGTGTGTGTGTGTGTGTGTGTGTGTGCGCGTGCGTGTGTGTGTGTGTGCATTCGTCCGAGTAAATGTTTGCCTGTGTGCGTGCATGTGCACATGTCTTGGTGAGCACAATGTAAGTGATTTCGATTCATCATATGATACTTACGGTTTCAAGACACAGATCAAAAAAGCTAAATTTGATCTTTTAAATGCCGCTTGTTAAAATAAAATGGGCTGACCAATCGGGACTAGGCCTGGTGGGGTTCTACCATGGATTTTCAAGGTGGTGATTTTCCAGCAGCTCTGCCATTGGGTAAATGGCTTATTTACCATGCACGTCGGCCAGACTGAAAACGTCAAACCCATGAGTAACCAACATTTTTGGCAAGAGAACAGACCGGGGACCCACACGAGGTCTCTGGCATATAATAATAATAATAATAATGTACTTGATAAAGCGCCCTCAGAGAACTTAATCTCTTTCTAGGTGCTTTACATTTGCTGCAAAGGAAAATGCAATTGAATGGTGAGTAAAATCATGCTTGAAAAACAAACAAAATGAATAACATGGTTAGGGGTGACATGCACAGGGTCAGCATGCAAATGTGGTTAGTGGCAGCATTCACAGGGTCAGCACGCATAAGCACATCAAGGACGAATCACAGGGACCCACTAAATGCTGTCCTAAATAGGTGTGTAATAATGCATTTGATACAGCACCCAAAGAGAACTCAATCTCTTTCTAGGCATTTTACATTTGCTGCAATCGCAGTACGATCGTTTAGTGGTAGCATGCTCAATAAACAACAGGACTAACATGGTTAGGTGTGACACACATAGGGTCAGCATGCAAGTTTGGTTGGTGGCGGCATGCACAGTATCCCATGCATAAGCACATAAAGGACGAATCACAGGGCCCCACAAATGCTGTGATAAATAGATGCATTTTAATGTGTATGCTCTTTGCTGCATTCAGTTGCTGCGCCCTACTATGAAGAACAGATAGGTGACCCAGTAACAATCAGTACTCAATTACAGACAGCCGCTAAAATTGCTCTCAATTTAACCTAGCAATTGGATAAAAGCTAGAGAATAGATCAAACAACCACACAAAGGCTGTCGCTAGGCCAGTATTCCGAGAGCGACAAGGCCTAAGCGTTAGCGTCAATGCGAGATCTCTCTCGAGGAGTCTCGAGAGATCTCGCATCGACACTAATTTGGCGTCGGAGGTTTGGCTTCCTGACTGATTATGAATGCCTTGAATTCTCCAAGCATGCGACAGAATTCCAACTGCCGGGTGCTTAAGCGACAGTAAAACGAACGGGGCTATGCAAGGGTAGGAATCACGTCTGGCCCCATTAAGCATCTGGCCAAGCACAAACCCTAAATAGGGGGCGCTATCCTTGCGTGACACGAGCAAAGCAAGCACTGGTGGGAGGAACCGGCAACCTCTGCCGCTACTGCTGGCTGACGTCGGGTCAACCTGATTGGGTCACATGAATTCAGGGCAGCCTAGCTCTGCTGGCGACGAACTCATTGCTCTATGCTATGATGATAATAATAATAATAATAATGATAATAATAATACACTTGATAAAGCACCCTCAGAGAACTCAATCTCTTTCTAGGCATTTCATATTTGCTGCAAAGCAAACACGATCGAATGGTGAATGCTATGACTACATGCCTGACACTTCGATCATTTTGTTGTTGTCTTTATAACTAAGGAAGTGAGGCCTAGTTGCCTACAGGGTTTAGGGCTTGCCAACTCGGTGAAGCAACTGCAGCAGCCATTCATTCACAAAATAAGGCATTTCGAGTGGCCAATGTGCACTCAGAAGGCAAGGAATAAGCAACTTTTTAGAAAAAAACTACAAATAGAGGGAAAGCATAGAGCCAAGATTAAGCCAGTGAGCCAGTGATGATGGAGCCCGACCTTGACTTTGTCACGTAGTAAATCTCAGGAAGGCTTAAAGGAGCACGCCGGGTGACAAACAATCCTCGGGCGGCATGCCTTCGGGTTGGCCCAGCACCCAGTGTCCTCTCTCCCAACGCACACCATCCAGGAGGGGGCAGGGGTGTGAGGGGGCCCGATGCAATCACTACGTGAGGCCCTGCCGCTTGCTAAACCAGAGAGAGTAAAGACAGGCTTTGGCTGATTTAGCAGCCGAACTGGACAAAGCAACAGAAGGGCTGCAGCAGGCAATATGCAACTGCCTGTCGCAGGACTCAGACCCAGGGCAGTGCAGGCCAACAACAGCTAGGCCCTATTGCCGGGCCTCTCCAGTCGGCTGCCCAAGCAGTCAGAGAGGCAAGCCGGTGTCTGAAGAGCGTCAGCAGATGACGACAGCAGCTGACCGAACTTGCCAATAAGCAGATACCGCAGAGGCTTATGCTGATAAGTTTGAAACAGTGGCCAGCTCTCTTGATCTCGCGTCGACGCGATGGCTGGGGCGGGTATCAACAGAGAAATGATTCCCTGGCAGCCGTAGCTGCGACCGGGCAGCAGCAGCAGGTGCCGTTAACAGACTCACACTCACAGAGCTCGTTTTAACTAAGCGGCAGATCACAGCATGGTCCCACTGAGAGGCATCAGTAGCAAAGGTCGTCAGTCCAGAGGCAGAGGGTTCGGCCAACATTACTTTGAGCTCGGAGAGAAGTGCAACTTTGAGAGCAAGCACGTTCCTGCAAGCACATGAGATTTGCCTCTTACGCCAGCAAGCCGCTGCCGTCAATGGACGCCATCGATGGGCCTTCGGAAGCAGAAGCCATTTGGCAGCAGGTGCCTGTCAGAGGCTTTCTTCCAGCAAGAACTAGGCATCCGAGCTAGTAAGCAAGCAACTGCTACCTCGACCTCGACCTCGACCTCCTCCTCCATCCCATGCCACACCTGCCCACTGCTCCGGTCAAATAGCTGCAACAGCTGCTACTAGACAGTGGAAAACGCTGCCAGTACAGCAGCTAAGCTAAAGATGGTTGACCTTGACTTCTGGGTGGAAGGATAACAGTGGCAGCAGCATAAATGAGAAGGTATCATCTATACGAAGCTAACAGCTTTTCACTACAACAGCCTGGCTGGCAGCCGTAATGCACGTATAACAGCCTGGCTGGCAGCCGTAATGCACGTATATACCTTGGCAGCTTTCGCATCTTCCAGCTGCTGCTTTAGCAGCGGCAACAGCTCGGCAGCTGTCAGCCTGCCGTCAGTCGCTTCACGTCCACTCGTACTACTTCCAGAGCCTGCAGCGGCAGCGGCGGTCTTCTTCTGCTTCTTCTTCTTCTTCTTCTTCTTGTTTGCAGCCTTCGGTACTGCTGCCAGCGATCAAAAGTTAAGCCGAGTTCACGAGGTCAACGACTCACAGCTCAAACTCACTGCTAAAGCGTGCTCTCAGGCAACAGCTTCACGTGCACACGCCATCGTCAGGGGGCAGCACTTAGCAGGCCGCTCAGCTTGCTCTCCCACATAAGAGGCTAACTAGAGTGCATGCAGCGGAGAGCGTGCGGCCAGTGCCCAGTGCTGCTGCTCCACTTCCTGCACGGTGGAGGGCTTAAGAACGTTGACTGCTGCTAGAGAGGAACATGTGCCCAATAGCCCAGACCGATGACCTTTTCAGCATCCGGCCCAGTTGCACTGCAGCACGACAGGTCCTGTGCAAGCAGGCCTACAACTGGCACCGAGCACAAACGCCCACGACAAGACGAAAGCGACAGCTGGAAAATTAAAACCTGGGCAGGCAGAAGCACGACTACTGCTTTTAAACGTCTGAACACTTTCAGTGAAAAAAAGGGGGGTCGTCACAGCAGGTATTCGCCTGCCACTGAGCGGAAGCAGAGGTACAAGGAGCCACTTTTTGCCTGCATGGCGATTGGCTGTGGCCACATAGCTGAAATCGCCAGTACGACATGCTTCCTTTACAGCATACGTAAAGTGCCTAAAAAGCGATGAAGAATGAGATCAGAATATAAATGCGATCAAGTCCGACGACTAGCCAACAGCAATCTTGATCCCTGTATTGTTTGGGGTCGATTACCTGGCGGCATACTTGTGGGGGGGGCACAGGGAGGAAAGGAAGTCGAAGAGAGGCTGATTGGCTCCATACTGTATAGTACAAACTGTAAGCATCGTGTTGCACAAGTAAGAAGATCGGTAAGTAGTGAGTTACACAAGTTTAATAGGATCAAAAAATGCACGGAAGTATGCAGACTTGACTATGGACCTGGTGTGGTCCTTTGGTGAAAGGTTTCTTTGGAAAAGGACGACCAGACTGCCTGCAGAAGCTACAGGAGATTGGCTGGTCGAGCCCATTGCCCGAGTCCATTGGCCGAGCCCATTTTAAGGATTGAGCTTTTCAATTTGTGAACAGCACTTGCTTGCTGACCTTTTCGTCAAAACTAATTTGGCTTTACAGTCATGAAGCTTGAGAAAATTTGCTGCCACCCAAGTGATCAATATACAGGCATAACTATAATAGTCATCTGCGTAAAATTCAAAGTTTAGACTATGCTTAGCGTTTATTCTGGCAAAGGAGGAAGTATGATTTTTTTTTAATGGACCTCGAGCAGATCGTAAGGGTGCCCCATACTTGCCAGGCTCATCAGATGACAGCCAACAATGTCTATGCACTAATCCAACTGAGATAGGATCTAAACAATTGAATTACAGAACCAATGATGCCCAGGCGAAATGATAAGCACGCGAGACTTAACTAGGTGATCAATCGCATCAAACGCGGCCTAGTCATTCGGCACACCTAGAAGAGACTACCAAGCTGGTACATTTAGCAGGCATGCAAGAAAGAGCCTTGAATCTAATATTGGGTATTTTCCAACGCTGGTCGGTCACGGAATATAATCAATAGAGCATTCGAAACTAATGTCAAAAAACCATGTTCGAAGTTGTCAGAAATTACGCTGACGCTCCGATCGAATTTCGGAAGGCATAACTTGGAAGCCACGTATTGCTGATTAGTAATTCATGGTCCTTGGTAGTGAGCTTTTCCGCTCCCATCAGTAGGAGCTCAACAAATATCGTCGATATTTAGTAATACGAAATCAAAGACAGTTCCCTATTCTAAAGGTTCTTACACCGAATCATCCAGGATGGTCACTCAAAACGTACGAATTCGTGTAGACAAACACTTTGGCACACACTTAGAGTATCATTTTCCAAAAATTGAAGTTGGCGCATAACAGTGCGCTCACCTTCTACCCCACTGGGTTCCATGGCCAGTGCGGATCACGACTCCGGCCAGTCAGGGCGCAGCCATACTGGATCCGGACAGCGGAATCAACGTCGGCAAAAATGGTGGTCTGATCACGTGGTGTGGCTCGTTGCGTTCCTAGCGGCCATGGTGAGCCCGCTTCGGGTGAACGCACCCTGCGTTTCCTAGACTACTTATGGGAAACCGGGCACGGCACTTAGCTATTTGGGTTGCCGTAGTTGCTGCTTGTAAAAATGACTATAATTATGTTCCTCGTCGATACCAGCGCTTCCATGAATCAGCGCACGTACCTAGGCACGACGTTGCTGGATGTTACAAAAGGCGCCATTGAGACTTTCATGAAGGTAACGTTCACGTTAGCAGGCTACTTGGGCAACTGGGGGACCCGAGCATTGGAGAGTAATGGCTGGGTTTATTGTAGATGAGGTCGCGAGATCCCCAATGCAAGTGGGACAGATACATGTTGCTGACGTTTGAAGACCCACCAGCGAACATTAAGGTCGGCCGCGCTTGCTTTGTTTTATGCGAGTGACCTACGAGCGCTACGCAGCAGCACTTCTCGAAGGCCACGGAGATCTCTCGGCTGCCATTAGCGTGCTCAAGAGCGGTGCTGTATCTAGACCGCAATAGTTCCTCCTTAGATTGTATCGGGCAGTAGGATCACCGCCACCCATGGCCATCCATGCCATCAGTGTATTGTGGGATAGTGTCACGTGCCTGACCGCCAGCGGTTCCGGGGGCTGCGACAGCGCGCCTTATTTGTTTTTCGCCGGCTGGCTATCGTAGGAAATTTACCCTTGTTGTAGTTCGCCTCCGCCCGCTCGACGTCAACGTATATGCTTGTCAGCGCTTTCGCGTTTGTAGGACTTTCGCAACTTCACTGATGAAGCCGCAGATGCAGCTTCGTGCAGTCGAAGGCGGTTAATTTGGGGCTGAAATATGTGCCAACTTTTGGGGTTAAACGAACGATACTAGTGTCCCAGGGTTGCACGATATGTGAAGTGCCACTTTCCTGCATTGAACGGAGTCGCTGTCTGCCTTCGTGGAATATCTAGTTGAGTCGCCTTGCGGGTAGTACCAGCCGGATGGGCCGGTTTTTCTAGCCAACGACTTGGTGATTTGGCTGTTGCTTTAATTTGAAACTGCCGATGTGCGGACATGCATCCCCGGAGATGTCTTGTGAGCTGATGCTCAGGTTCGTTCATGTCCTAGTCTTGTGAGTTTCGCCAGTGCGTCCGGTTGACATTAGGCACGAGCATTTCTTAAAAGGTTAGCTTGCGTTACTTGTTGTAGTTGGATCTCGAATGGGTCTAGTTCTCACGTTCGCTTGTCGTCGAGACGTCAGCTGTGGCCGGCCTTAATTTATGCCAATAATGCTGGCAGCTTCCTTGCCGGGGTTATCCCCCTCCTCAGCACACTCTTGTAAAGCAAACCTCCCTCCATCTGCCTGCGTGTGTAGTAAGTGTAGGCGGAACTCTCCATCTTCGCAGCAACGGCGCTTAGTTGTAAAGCTTAATTTGATCGTGTGCTTCATAGAACCGGTTCATCACGGATGTCCTCAGATGCACCACCTCTAGTGATAGAAGCCTACCTTACTCTTAGCATTCGGCTTCACCCTTAGATCCTCAGCTTTCATGTGAAGAATTCAATTATCGTTACATCGTTCAGACATCGTAGTGCACGGCTTTGAAAAATGTTAATATGGAATATTCAGTGAACTGTGCAAGTTCTCATCCTTGGTGCTCTATCTCGACAAACTTGATGCAAAACTTATAAGTAACTCATTCTAAGCTTGTAGTGCACGCTTTCCAAAATTAAAATTGTGAGAAATCAGATAACTGCTCATAATGGCAACCTGACTGCTCATTCCCTCGACAAACTTTCTTGGTTCCCAAGTCTTGCATCATAATAATAATACATTTGACATAGTGCCCTCGTAGAGCTCAGTCTCTTTCTAGGCACTTTACAGTTGGTGCAAAATAAGCAAGATCGGGTGGTTAGTGGTAGCAACAGCAATAAAGTCTAGGAATGCATTTGAGCATCGATAACGAAGCGATAATAGGTATGCACGATCATAACCAATAAGCAAGTTACTAGCTGCCGACTTGGTGGAGTCAGCTCGAAGCGGTAAGCATTTAGACGTCCATAGACACGTAATTTCTTGCACTCTACGGTCAAACAACAAACAGGTACGCTTTAAACGGTCCTAGCTCTATCGGTTTCTGTATACTATATTCGCAAGAACCAGTTTTCGGACTAAAATTGTTTGTGTAGCCCCACAGAGCTTACTATCTGTCCACTTGCTTTGCAACTCACTGGGTGAGAATCAATACCCAAGGGTTATTGACATGCATGGTATCAATCGTGCAAATGCAAACGGGCATCATGCTAGACCACCATGCCAAGTCTAACATTAAGAAACTCACAGCCACCGGTTAGAAAGACCTATCGCTTGTAACATGCACTGAATTATGCACAGGTACGCACACAAGGCTCACCGGAGCAAACAAAGCAAGTTATTGGAAACAAAGGAAAGTTGACCGGAACAGGTGTCTCTTTAGTTAAGACTTGAAGGATGCAGTGTCATTGCCGGTTGTGACCGTCACCGAAGTGAGTTCGAGACTTGGGGTGAATACGACGAGCATAACGCATTGTCAGCGAGATTTCGATTTAGTGTGAGATGGCTAGATGCTGAGGAGCCGGTAGTGCGATCAGTAAGTCAACTGAAGATCTTAAAGTCGACTTATGTTCGATAGGGTACCAGTGAAGCTCAGATAGAAGTAGAGTAATTTGGCAGCTATGCCTTTGACACAAGACCCGACTAGCTGATGAGTTTTGGACCAGTGGCAGACGTTTAAGGGCATATTCTAATAGTCCTGAATGAAGCGAATCGCAGTAATTTAGTGTGGCAGTCATTTATATGGCGGCAGAAAAGCCTTCGTCGTCACCCCGCCTGCAGAAAGCAATAGATTGTCTTGTGCAGGACTCGAGCACACAACCCGGATTGTGAAGTGTGCTAGCTCCTTAGGTTTAGACCCGGGAGCTAACGGCTCCCTAGATGACCAACAGCTGTTTACATCTACACACTGATATCTCTCACTGAAGTAGAATCTAGCCCAGTTGAGAGCGGTGTGCCAGTGATAGCTAGCCCTGTGGAGATGGGCTGTGGAAGGATATGGTTATGAATCAATAGTTGGGCAAACCTAGTGTTAATCAGAAATTAGAAAGCCTACCCTTCAAAATAGGCTTTGCCTGAATATTTCTTGTACCTGCTGCATACAATCTGGATTTCTTGTTCCTAAATGACCCTTCACTGTATAATGACGTCAGCTCCACCATCATGTCGGCCTACTTTCAGCTACATGCCATTGTGAAAATTCGGGCCTGCTTAGACATGGCTACCATAGCCAAGCTTGTCCATGGATGTGTTGCATCCCATCTAGACTTGTGTGGCTCACTTCTTGCTAGAGATGCTTTCTGTTCAATAAGTTGCTTGCAGTTGTTGCTAAAGTCTGCACCTATGTTGTCTGTCATGAACCTTGCAACTGCTGCAGTACACTACTTGTCACCCAGCTGCACTGGTTCCCCATCAAGCAGCATATTGACTTCCAAGTTCTGTCAGTCACCTTCAGGTCTCTTCGTTCTCTTGCTTTGGCCAAATCATCTGAAATACTAAATAACCAATCAAACTTTGCATCGTACTACTCGCTCCTATCACTCGAATCATTCAGCTGTGCCTCTGACTGGCATTTAATCCCGGTCAGACCATGCCTCGAGTCTGTTTGCTGCCAATGCCTTGAACTCACTAGCGACTGCCGTCACGACGTCCACTGACTTAACGGCAGTCAGTAAATGAAGCCCAGTATTTGCTTGTTGCATGTGCTCCTTCTGTGTGACTTATCCCTGTGTGCTTATGTGCATGCTGAGATAGTGAGTATTATCACTAACCGATTTGACATGCTTCCTTTCCGGCCCTTGGCTTAGAAAGAGATTTAGTTCTCTTTGGGTGCTATTAAAGTTCCATTATTATTGTTAACATGATGCTAGGAAGAAAGAAGTACCTGTCCTGGTCAGTTGAACCCACGACCTTTAAGTCTAGAGGCAACAGTCTTGCTAACCTGTCCATTGGGCCAAGGTTCTGCCGACACATTACAGTACCCTGGGTCTTGCCACCGTCCACAGCTTGTTCTTGTTTAATGGCTTGTCAAACTTCATGAGGCAAAGCAATCAGTATATGGATCCGGAGAATCGCAGGCATCAGGCCTCCTGGTTCAGTGTAAACCCTTGCTTGCAGTTCTGTTGCTCGGCTCCTGCTTTCTTTCATTTACCAGTGTTTTATTACCTGTGTTTTATACATTGTGTTTTATTTATTAGTGGGCATGGGCATATTTCATCACTCTTTGTGAAGACGACCCCGGCAATCGAGGCTGCATGCCCATGACTCGACGTCTCGGCAAGAAAGGGTGGCCCGATTGAGGCGGCCAGGCACAAAAATTTCCTTTTATCCCTGGGGTAATATTTTAGCAGGCCTTGACCTTGAGGCCAGCCTGCAAATCTGGATTTGGCCGGCAGGTAGCTGCCCGTGGGTGAGCCAGTGCCCTGTCTTTCAGAACTGATTGACTGACTTGGCTTGACCCTACTGCCCTCGGGCCTGAGGGTGCAAGTCGAAGTAGTGAAAAACTGACCAGTGAAAACTGCTGACAAGGGGGTTTACTTGGAGGCAGGACTTGCTACCGGAACTCGCGTGCTAAGAGGAGGCTTGAGGAGCTTTGCCGACGAGCCGGCTCCGTCGATGGGCTCCTCGCTTGTGAGGCGAGGCTTGACGAGCCCTGTGCTGCTGTAGATGTTGTAGATGCTGTAGATGTCAATCACCAGCCATCGCGATCGGCTAGTTAAGACCGGCATTAAGTCGGAGCATTTGGCTTGCTCCTCGTGTGTCTGTGTGCGCGCCATGCGGCTGCCTGAGCAGTGAAAAGAAAAAGCCTTTGGTTTTGGTATATGCCCACAATTATCAGCTGCAAAAATTAATAATAATAACACGCTTGATAAAGCTCCCTCGGAGAACTCAAATCTCTTTCTAGGCACTTCACATTTGATGACAAGGAAGCACGATCGAATGGTTGGTGGTAGCATTCTCAGTAAACAAGAATAACGTGGTTAGGGGTGACATGCACCGGGTCGGCATGCAAGTGTGGTTAGTGACAGCGCCATAAGCACATAAATGTTGAATCACAGGGACCCACCAAATGCTGTGCTAAATAGGTGTATTTATAGCTTCTCTTACTTGGTCCACTTTTAGCCAGCACTGTGCTGCGTGGTGCCCCGTCAGGGGCATACTTCGCTCAATCAGCAGTAATTTGCTTGTGCAGGCAGGGTGGAAGGAAAGTCACGCTACGCTCATGAACGAGCTAAAAGGACTGCAGGCACACGGTCTGACACCGCTTGGCAACGCCCTACGCAACGCATTCGATCTTCTCAATATTAATCGCAACCAAACCGGCATCGACACGTACGGGCAGGTGAGCAGCATGGTCGCGCGCGAGAGCCTTTCAGTTTGCGTTTGCTGGCTTCACCAACTTCTCGGCCGTCGAGTTTCATCGAGTTTCCTTTGCTAGCATTCTTCGGATGGTTAGCATGCTTCGGAAATAGTTAGTACATGCAGCCACGGTGGCGGTGTGGCTTTATGTTACTCGTGCTGTGGCCGTGAGCGAATTGCTTTCCATTACGGCACCGTATTCATGTGCGTGTGCATCGGGGGGGGGGGCACGCCGTGCTTGCCTAGCCGTGCCTTGCTTGCCTAGCCGTGCGAGGTCACCGGGCATCGGCGCTAGACTCTGCTGCAGCCTCCGCGCTCGCGCACATCGTCGAGGCCGGCGCAGTTGCACTCGTGACTTTTGCCTTTCCAGGGTCGCTGCCCGTACTATGTCGAGCCGGCTCTCATTGTGTGCTTCACTGACGGCCGACCTCTGACCACCATGTCCGGAGTCCAGAAAGAGGTACGGGACTCGCGCTTGTGCACGGGAGGACGAGCAGCCGGCTCCCTGATCGGTGGAGCGGCGCTCGCCCTTGTCCTTCGCTTTGCTCGGCGGCAGCAGCAGCTGCTGCAGCCGCCGCGCTCGCACGTCCTCTCTCTGTCACGCGCGAAGTCCCCCGTCCCGTGGTTCTGCCATGCCCGCTCAGCATCGTCAGTCGGCATCGCGCGCGCACTTTGCCTCGTTCCATAGCTGAACCTGCCCATGCAAAATGGAATAGCCGGAAGTGAGCTGACAAAGGAGCCATTCCGCTGGGACCAGCGGCTGTTCGGCGTGGTCTTGCGCGTGCCCGGCACCCATCCGGCCGGCAGCGATGAGATGGCTGGGCCGCCGCCTTGCCCTGCCGCCGACACGCCACTCGATCTCATGTGCGAAGTGACAGGCGGTAAGCAGCAGCGGAGCAGCACGGCAGGCGATGTTTTACCTGCATCCTCTGCGTTTTCTCCCACTCTCGATGCTGTCTTTCCGGCTCTGTCTCCTTTCTATCACTCTCGCGTGCTTGCACACACGCTACTCATCTTTGTCTCTTAACGACGAGATTCATTGTAGTGAGCAGTTGTTGCTATGCTTGCCTTCTGTGCACAGTGGAGTGCCCAGAGCGGATTTATCTCACGTCGGCTACCTGCTAGGTGTCGTTTAGTGTTAAGAGAAGTCGTGATGAAAGCCGTGTAATGTCTTTTCTCGAAGCACAAACTCGACTGTAGACTCGACCTTAGATTTCTTTGCTCCCATCCTTTTTATGGATGCGGCTTGAAACGCACGAGCGTTTATATGCTGCCGAACTTTCCAGGTCGGTCGTTTGCCATTACCTCACAGCGCACGTTAATATCAGCCCTGGAAGCCATACTCCAGAAGGCCCAAATTGGTGTGGTCATCAGCTTCGAAAAGCCGGATGCCACCTCTTCATCAGAAGGTAGCCACTTCACGGCCAGCCATTTTGTATAGCCTGCCTCGTGCATGCCAGCTGCCAGTGCGATGTGCAAGCACTGTAGACTAGTGATGTGTATGTGTCTCGACTCTTGAAGGCCCTTCGAACGAGAAGCTACCGCCAATCCATCTGCAGCAACCGGCGCTCACGGGGCCGAACTCGATATCGGCCCCTAGCTGTCGTTGCCTCATCTATGTCCCACGCTCAGCCGCCCAGAAAGGCTTCTCGGGTCACTGGCCCATACCGGAGGCGTTTTGGCCTGATATGTCTGCAAAGGCATTGGTGTGTGAGCGAGCAAACAGCCTAGCGATGCTTGCTTGTGTTGCCGAAGACAGTTGCCTGGTTACGGCATTGCTGGTGCCTTCGTTTCAGCCTCCTCGTGACGCGCATCCCATCGTGAAGTGCTTGGGGGCGCTATGTGATCCTCCAAGCATGCCCGAAGGTCTGCCGTTCGACAAGTATGAGGTCGAGCCATCACCGCTAACGGCTGTGCTTCTGGAACGCAAGCAGCCGAACTTGTGCTTGCCGGTAGGCTGCCGAGCGTCGCAGCATCTAACAGCTTTTTTGCCGACTTACCAGAAGCATTTGATTGCTAGTTGAGAACTTGTGGTTGAAGCAAGATATGCTGCTCACGATGTGTTTCTGCCTGCATTTAGCACTCCCCCAGGCCTACTCCTGATATTCATGTTCAGCGCTGTTGACGATCACCATTGTTTCTTTGAAAATGAGCGTTGCCCGCACGGAAGTCAGCTCGGTGATGATTTTTGCTCGTCTGCAATGAGATTGCCATGTCTCCATCTTTTTAGGTCTTCGTTGAGAAAAGTGCTAAATATGGCGATAGTGGTCTTCCATTTGGTTACCTGAAAGTCAGTTCCAATCTGCAGTCTGTCAACTTGATCGTATTACCTTACAACTACCCAGTCGCACTGCCTTTATTAGGTAATTACTTCTTTGTTCGACTGACATTAATAACCTTTCTCATTTGATGACATGGCGCATCGAAAGCTCTATTGTTAATGTCTTATACCATGTGGCTTGCATGCCATTGTTCGTGCAATTACTTGTGCTGCTTAGAGCTGTATCAACTGTCTATTGTTGTATGTACGTGCTTGCAGGTGAGCTAGTTGGCCCTCTGCAGCATAAGCAGACAACGAAATGGAGGCAAGATTTTGAGTCTTACCTTAAGGCTATGCCAGCGTACTATGCTCCGGTATGTATGTAGGTGGTGGGAAGGATCGGTAGTTTAACACAAACTTTCTTACGTGTTTACCGGCTTTTTGTATCTCGCACCCCAGCCACCGATACTAATGTGTGCATTTCTTTTGTCGAACATGCTCCCCTCTGAAGGGCATGTGCCTACCCTGTTCTGTTCTGCTCGGGCTTCTTATTTACTTGCTGCCGTTCAGGTTTCATGGTGCATGTCCTCGCTCGAGGGTCAGAATTTCCCCGGTACACGTTATGCCCCAAGTCTACACCACTGAGGTGTACTTTCGTGTTCTCACTGTTGACGTATTGTAGCCACTCCGAAGAGCTCTGACAAAAATGGTTCCAAATGGAACGCCCCCGCCGGCCATACCCGAAACTATGGACAATTGTCTCAGCCTTGCCGTGTCTCAGTATCTCAAGCAAGTTAAGGTCAAAGCAAAAATGGAGTATGATCGGTTGCTGAGCAGTGTGGGTCAACGTATACCACCTGTCGAGTTCGTTCGCGTCGTTGCTCGGTAGGTCTAGTTTTTGCAGCCGCGTTGGTATATTATGTCTTACAACGTAGTATTTCCTAACGTTGGATCGTACTGCTTGGCGATTCATGTTGCCAAGTGTCTTATTGTGCAAAATAAATCGCTTTGTTGAACAGAAGCGCCGGCTCGGTGGTACAGAGGCGGGATTTCAACGAACTCCTTCAGTATGCAAATGGTGATCTCCTGTCTATGGCTGCTCTGCAGCAAGAACTGTCTCGCTTCGAGACATTTCAGATTGCTGTACCCGTACGTTCAGTGGCAAACGGCCGATTGTCAGCTCATCAGCTCTTCAGGTAACTCATAATTATATTGCCAGCACCAAAACCTGGTTGTGTGTGCACATTGCTTGCTGTGCACCCAGGTATATTCTATGTGTTGTATTTGGTTTAAATATTCGTTTAATGTTACGTAGCGTTATTGCAAAAGGCTTTTTGTGCTTTGATATCGTATGTTATAGATATTAAGCGAATCTGGGACAGCTTAGGTTGGATAAATGGGTATGCTCTTGTGTGTTTTTGCACACTATACAAAAGGAAATCATTCAGATTCTCTTTGTTGCATTATTTGATCTTGCTTGTCTTAGGTGGACTGCCGTGATTGATCATGCATGTGTAGTATATGCACATTGATATATAATTGTTAACTATCTCACTGGCATCGCATTGCAACTCCTATCTCATCTTGATGCATTTTTAACAGTGCTCTTTTTTGTAGGAATCCCTACGATATTCCCAGAAGAGACCTGCTGAGACAGCTTAATAAGTTGCATTCGCTTTTGTTGCATCCCAACGCACGTGTGTCCCGACTTCTAGAAGAAGGTATGGTTATGTTGAGTTCGATTCACATACAGTATTCGCCTCCTGTTGCCTCATTCCTGTCCTCTGTTAGCAAGCACTTGGACATGGTATGCTAATCTGTCAGTTAGTCACATTCAGCGCCATCAAGAGTACCAGCCATGAGTAAATAAATGCATGCGGAATCTTGTGTGAACCGTAATCTTATTCGAGCAGAGCGAATCCACAACATGCCAGTGCAGCAGATGGGCGACTACCACGAGTACCTGAGCAAAGCTCAGGCCCCACTTCGAGAGCTCGAGACTGCGCCCAGCCGTTTGCACACGTTTGGCAATCCGTTCAAAGTGAACAAGGTACATTGTAGTCTTGATCTCGGCGCTCGCAATTTACGGTCTCGTCACCACGATCGTATTTGCGCTCGCCTGTGCGCGCGCGTTTGTGTGTGACCGGGCAGTTGACCGCCCGTTGCAGAATCTCATGATCGACGAAGCGGACGAGGCCATGCCCGGTGGTGGGCCTGGCTCGCCGCGCGCCAAAAGGCCGTCGTCGTCCGCTGATGCAGCGATGCTGAGCCCTTCGTCCCCAACGCCAGGCCCCGCAAGGCGGCGCAAGCCAGGGCCGCTGCCAAAAGACTTCCCCATACGGCGGCCCTTGACCCCCACCGTCGATGTCACTGGCGTGCTGAGGATCCCGCTGGATGGAGGTGTCGCACTGCTGTCACCTCAGCTGGATAGTGCACTGCCAGAGCCCCTGCCGCGCGCCATCAGCCCGCCCGTGTCAGGCTCACTACCTGCGCCCACGCCTCATTTCCTATCGAATGGCTACTCTGAGAGCGTGCCGTCGCCTCCGCCGGCCGCCCAGGACAGTAGTCCTAGCTGTAGCTTTCACGCAGCTACTCCAGCACCTGTGCGTGCCGGGGTCCAGACTAGTGCTGCCGTGGCCTACCACTCTCAGCCAGTGAATGGCTGGCTTCACACCACGAGCCCGGCCGACCTCAAACGACTACTGTGTAAGGAAGTGAGGAGACCTGGCAAAAGTAAGTGCTGCCATTCTTGGTCCCCTGTACCTTGGTTGCCTTGCCGGACTTGGAAGAGGTAGTGCCGATCACACCCTGGGTTGTTTGCATTCCCTTGCCGTTAGGGACATTCTCATGGATCAGATCCCGATTTGGTCTTGGTATCAGGATTCTGTCAGTACTTGATGTCAGCTTGGCTTCATGTTTTGGGGGTGAATTGCTGTGTTCACTAGCCGATGGCCTATGTCAATGCAGTTCAAATAGGCGACCCCCTTAAAAATGAACTTGCGGTGAACATAGGAACAAGGGCTCTGCCTGAAGTATTTTTGATCCGACAATGCGCAGGGCCTGGTAAATGTTTGAACCCAAAAACTAATAGTGTCACGCGTAGTGGTGTAGTGCTCAGCTACTCGGCAAGGTCGCTTATCCTAAGCACTGGGAAGTCAATGTTAAGTATTGGGCTTAACTATTAATATCTACACTGAATCCTGACAACGGTTGAGCAGTGGATATTCTGTTAGTTAAGAACTGCTTTCTGAATATCGCTGACAGTATTTTGTAATTTAAATTGTTATGGTCTCTCGGCTTGTAGGTTAAATATTGTATGGTAAGATCTTGAAGAGGAATCAGTTAGATGTTTCCCAACAATTTGAGATATTTTCAAACGTAATTAGAATAGTTCTTTGGCTCCGACGGATTTGTTCTTTGATATTGAGCTAACTATTGCTGGAAGTTTACCATTGTCACACATAAGCTCTCGCCTATTAAGATGAGTTTGCATTCATCATTATTTTTGGTTTTCACTGACATATGCACACCTTTGGCAGTAGAGCAACTTTTAGTTTTTTCTTGTTTTCTTTGTGTGCATGTTGCTATCGTTTTCGAGATGCTGTCAAGCTGTACTGATGAACCTCTCGTCGTTGCAGATCATGATCGACTGTTCGGCCTTCTAAGGGCTGCTGATGGGCCGGTCAGCTCTCGGTTGGGCATCATTGATGAAGTGGTGCGGGAAGCTCGGCGCTTCCGACGTAGTGGGCTTGTCCTTCTTCTTCAGCAATTCAGGCTGACAGTGCTGAATGGCAGCAACAACAAAATCAATAGTGGCAGCAGTGGTGTGTCTGCAGCCATGATCACTGGGCCAGTGAGGTAGTATCAGACGTGGGTCTGGTACTTCCTTACTGGAGCAATTGCCCTGCTCCCCTAGCAGTGTGAGAGGCTGTAATATTTACGGTCTCTAGCACTGTAAAGATGAGCCTCTAGGACACATACGACAGTAAGCGAGAGCAAGTGCAAATCGTTGACCGGAATGTCGCCGTGCGACCTCCTGGGATAGCCCCTCTGTGAGAGGTTTTCACTCAGGATCGTGCCTTGAGGCGCTGCCATTGTCTGTTCTGCTTTAGCAGTGGACTTGTACCCAAGCTCGTGGCACTCACCATTTTAGACTCCTAGCGAGGGTGGTACTTAAGACACGATGATTGTTCCATCGAAGAAGTTGTTCCTGTCTGTGATGATTTTATATTTCGCCGAGGTCGAAGAATACTGAACGTTTAGTTAATGTTGAATTATTTGTCTGTGTGCCTAATTGCAGGGCCATTGACATCACTTTATAGTGGGAGTACTTTTTTACCTGGCTCTCGTGATCAGAGCATCGGTTATGCTTCGGTTCAATTTCCTTGCTTGCAATACCTGTGCACGTTGCCATGTAAACAATCAAGCCCAGCCAGCCCATCGCTGCAATAGCTGCTCTGCAACAACGTTACGAAAATGACTTGTGAGACTGCGACTAGGGGGTTTAACTGCAATAGCTGCTCTGCGAGCAATGTTATGCGGATGACTGTGAGACTGTTACTACGACGTGGGGTGGGGTGGTGCTGTGCAGTGTGTAGTTCGATCCTTGCTTGCTTAAGTCTCGGATGCCTGAGAGCTGCCTTCGCATACACTATGGTTAGCTGGTGCAGTTTTTGCATGCACCTTCTCTGGGCTGGATGCTGATTAGCATGTGGTGGAATGGCTATGTTGATAGCAGTGTAAAGATCGTGTTAAAGGTGGATACACTTGCTAGCGAATTACGAGCCGTGAGCTAATTGTTAAGGCTATCGTGTCTTTACTCTATAGATAATCATGAGGCAGCATCAATGCAAAGATACGTGCATGTGAAGCAGGAGACCCGGTTCGATTCCCAAGTCCAACTAGATAAATCCTTAGCACGTCGAACTAAAGCTGTGAATTGGTTAGTACCACATAGTTAGCCTCCATTTTGTTTAACTGTTTAAACTCAACAAGTGCAAGTGTTTCGGCGAGGTGTTCTATTACCGGTCGTGTTTTTAAAGAGTCGGGTTATGCAATAATGCTATCTGTTGAAATTGAATAATTGTGGCTTAAGCCTGCTAAGCCATTAGGGAACCAGGGGTATGATGACGATTTAAGATTTTGACATCGGAAGCCGAATCAGCAGCTCTGTGGCTTTATAGTCGTTCACGTCAGTCAGTGACACGGTTTGTAGTGCAAAACGTGAGAATCTTGCTTCGCGTTTAATGTGCTGCTGATTCGGTCTGTGGTAGTAGTTGCGTCTAGCTGTCCTGTTGGGGCTGCAAGCATTCTCCGACCATGACTTTTCTTGAGGTCTTAGCATGCTTTGAGTAGGCAGTGGTCTGTTTTTTAGTATATTAATTCCAGATCTCGGCATAACACTATTCTTTGTGCTGCTCGTTTTACTAAAAATGGACTAGCCGGTCCAGAGGCGTTCCTACTGCAACTCATTCGGTTCAATTTAATTTCTATCGCCTACGCGTACAGTCGATGATCGTTTACTTTTGGCTGTACCTTATCTGGATATGCGTTCAGAGTCTCCCTTTCAACTGAGTTTCTAGGTCTTCCGGTACTTGCAGCTGGGGAGGGAGTGTTGAAGCTACTTAGTATCGCCCAGACGGCAGGACAACAGTGCAAGTGTTAGGGCCACGTTCGATTTAACATTCACAAATGTAAGACGGAAGATGACATTGACGACAACCTTTGAAGCTTCTCTATTCTGCTAGTGAGTGGGAAATGCAATGCTTGATACCTTACTAAGGCACTCGGGAACGTTCAAACGAGCAATAAGTAGTTAAGACGTTATGGGTTAATGGTTTAGCTTAATAAGCAGTCAACTTAGTGTTCATATAATATAAACCTGTAAGATACTGGGGCCCTACCAAATCTTGGGTTAAAAGTGCTTTCGCTATCTAGTTGTGTGAGCTATGGTTGGTAGTGACAGCACGAGGTACAGGCCTCAGTTGACACATGGCTTGTACATGTGCGTCTCGTAAACTGGGCATGTATATAAAAGAGACGTTTTGTCTCTTTTATATACATGCTGGTATTCGGATGTTGTAAGGTGCTCGCCTTGGACGACCCGAGGTCATGAGTTCGAGCCCTGCGGCAAATATGAAGCGCCTGGGTGGAGACTCAATTGTATTATGGTTCTATACGTTATTTTTTCTCGGTAAAGATAGTTGCACACAAATTCACCCTCAGTGTTTTAGCTGTGGGTTAAGATGGTCATCGTGGACGAAGCAGGTTGTGAGTTCGAGCTTGCATGAGACAGTTCTTTATAGACCACTGCAATCGTGATGGTATGTCATTAAATGCCCTTTTATCACTATATATGTATATATAAATATATATACATATATATATGAGACTTAAAACAGCCTATCTTCTACCCGAAGTTAACAGGGGCTTTTATCCGTTAAGTTCGTTATCGTAATACCTTTTACGTTCTAAAATTCACCTACCTTAAAAAATATCTTCGTTAACTACACATGAGAAAGCTAGACCATTGTACGCTTGGTTTTTCCAAGGCCCTCTCGAAAATGAGAAGGACGTTGAGTTAAAGAACTTCCCTCTATTCCATTGATCAGCAGGAAAACGCCGGCCACGAGGAATGACGTGGCCACGTTTCTGAAGAACAATCTCGAAGCCAGATGCATCAGCAGATGGTTAGGCAGCAGGAAGAATATGTAGCCATGCCATATCTTGGCTATTGAATTGTGGTCTTGCTAGAGCCAGGTAGACTATAAGGTCTTCCAAGTCGTTGACAGTTCTTCATCCGTTGATTAGGTATTCGTGCCCGCCGGCCCCAACTAAACTTGAATTTGAACTCTCGATACGTATGCCGCTCGAAACCTGCACTCTAAATGTGACACCTATAATGTCCGACTGCTGGTATTTATAACCACGCTTAATTGTGACCTGTTTGAGGGCCCTCTTGTCAATATCAGCAGGTACAAGCACGGTGAAGCCTGAGCTCAGCAGCCAAAAAGTTCGGGCGCCTCTTGTGTGAATGATGAGAACTTCGTAGTCATGCGCCTCGCCTCGCTGAAACGGCAAGCACTGTAACTCAAGTGAGCTCGTAACGAGCAAGTAGCCCGGTCATTTTTCATAATGATGTTGGCCAGGAATTAAGTTACACACAGGGCAGACGAATATCTCACGCTGCCAGGACAGGCAATCGTTGCTGCTGTGCCGAAAAAATGAGAGCTAGTATATAGCTTACATACGAGCGGATGAGCACCGGCAAGTCTGACCTCCGGGCTGTCAAGTCCTTTAGGTAACTGTTGGGTGCGTTGCGTTCGTGGGACCGGGTATTTTCGTTCACCGAAAAGTAAATGCATCTATTAACATAATACTCAGGCGTTGAGTTGTTTCACCACCCGTACTTCTGACTCAAGCCGCTTAGCTGTACCATACCAACCTCCGAAGTGCCTTTAGTTCTTATGCTTCCAATGCCTGGGACTCGTTGGACGACATCTGCAGCTCGACAACATCTAAAGGGAAGCTAAACCTAAACTGATCCTGGCCGTACTTGCTTCGTCCCAATTATTTTCCTTTGCGATGGCTATGCGTGCTGACTTCATGCACGTTACCCCTGACCGATTGACACGGTTCCACTACAGTACAAGTGCCTTGAAAGAGACGTCTCAGGAGTGTTAAATAGAAACGATCTGTCGGCTCAAAACGGTGCGATGTGTGCACTAAAGAGCAATGGCGACAGAAATGCTTGTGCTCTGCACGTCCTAGACTCTAGAACTCACACAACGGCATACACTCTCCAGCTGGCGACTAAGGAACATCCTTTCCAGCCGTTCTGAGCTGCTAGTTCCATGCTGCACACTCCTCGACTGCCCTCCTGACTGAGCTACTGTTGCATTAAGTGAAGTTATTGGCAGCTACGTAGGAACCGTAAACCATCTACGTTGAGAGTTCGCTATTAGAAAACTCGTTAGTGACGTTCGCTTGTTCAATAATTTACTTCCATCCGTAACACCTCAAAGCCATACAGTAAATAGTATTAATAAATCATTTGTATAGCGCCACAGGAGAACCTAATCTCTATTCAGGCGCTTCGCATATGCCGAGAGACTCGATCCCGAGTCATCGGTCATCAAATACATTCACGCAGACCTCAGTGGCAGCGGGTCGTGTAACCAACGAGCCAGCAGCTTGGTTACTACTACCAACGACTAAGCTCATGGTCGCATCGCGTTACGAGTCGTCCTGGGCAAAAAGCCTTTACGCTTCGGGCGCCTAGGACTGACCAGAACGGATTCGTCAGGCATGCTGTCCTCCACACTCGTCCCTACAGCCCCCACAAGCGCAAGCACTGGCTCCTCGTTGGCTCGTTGATCCTGGCTCGCTTATGTCTACTGGCAGCGAGTCATACAAGTCTCCATCGGATGCCTGCATTCAGACGGGTAGCTGATGCCAGATTGGGAGCTCGCACATTTAAGCCAGCGGCTGTGGGCTCGAAAGTGATCGGTAGTAGTAGAACCGGCTCATGGCTTGGGGGAGGGGAAGAGGTACCGAGTGACAACTCGCACGGATTACATCAAATACGATTACTGCAATTTCCGGTCGAGGCGAGTAGCAAAATTAGCGAAACATTTTCACTCAGCCACTTTACGTGCCTCTCCATGCGCTTACAGCAGATTCCTGTTGTCTAGCTAGTCATGCTCTTCGCTACCCAGGTCGTGGGTACGAGTTCTGCAGCTGGCGGTCCTTTATTGCACAATGCAAGCGTAGGTGATCGCCGTAAGGGTTCTTCTGCCGCCCTACGCGTTAGTGAGGCCGTTAAATCAACTAACCTTTATTTCTTTTCACTGTTTAGTAAAAGTTAGGGAATGCTGTGAGCGCTGCTTGCCATATTATTATTATTATATAATCACCGCATGCCTAAAATATGGAAGCTGAGTATGTAAGACTTCTATCACCTATAGTTCAGTTGCTTCAATTTAAGCACTCAGCCCACAGTCTGCTCGGCTGTAAGGGCATGGCAGGTGACCAATGATATCGTTTCTGTTTTTTCCTCTCAAGGTCAAGTTAAGCGCCACCTGGAAAAATATTCTAGCTATGGCCTGTAGTAGATGCAACTCTAAGTTGTATGCACGAGTATTTGTGCGAGCAGTCGCGAACTCGGAAGATTGAATCGACAACAGAGCAGGCAGCGTAGTTAACAATCGCAGGAAGCCACACGGGAGCTTACGAACGCAGCAACCGATCCGAAGCCGCTGAGAAGTTCCCTGCTCTCCTTAGAATAATAATAATACGTCATGGTGCAGCCAGGCCCAGGGGGCAGCAGAGAGAAAGAGGGAGAGAGAGAGAGAGAGAGAGAGCGAGTGAGAGAGAGAGAGAGAGAGAGAGCGAGCGAGTGAGTGAGTGAGTGAGAGCAGCTACAGCAGCAGCACCAACCAGACCAAAGCAGCAGAGCTGCCTGAGCGTTCGCTGCCTTATCCCTGAGCAGCTTTTTGCGGGCGATAAGCTCTGCGATTCAACTTGAAATCTGGCAACTGATTTAGATGTCCTGTGCATCTAAATCGATCGCCGCAGAGGCATAATAAACGCTTGAATTAATTTCCGTATCCATCAAATGTAAAGTGCCTAGAAAGAGATTGAATTCTCAGACCACGCTATATCAAATGTGCTATTATTACTAGCAGTATTATTATCTGCTTTACTTGAAGGTTGTCGAAATCGCTACCTTAATACGGCCCTACCTTTGGTGTTCTTTTCATGTGCTTGCTGTAGCTTTTTTATAGACTGGTCTTGCCTTTGGTATTATGCGAACTTAGCACTCAATAATAAGTCAATACGAACTTAGCACTCCTACTCATACCTATGCTATCGCCAAGCACAATCTTGTCTTTTCTTTTGATGTCGATAAACACTTGTGCTTCGTCCCTCTCTGCCCTCAAGCACAACAAACTTCATTGTGGCTTGTTATGCAGACGTTAGCAGTTGGATGGCAGCAAACTCAATCAAATCGAATGCTTATAAAACCATCTTACTAGTTATGGGCAAACCTAGTCCCTCGAGAATTTAAAAGCCTAACCCTAAAAGTTGGCTTGACCAAAATATCTCCTGTAGAGTGCGAATTCAATAAGGTGTCCTGTTCCTATGTGACCTTGAACTACGTAAATGACCACATCTGCCTCCGTCAGGCTGCCTACTTTAAGCTATGAACCATTTGCAAAAGTAGTGCCTGCTTAGGCAAAGCTATCACAGCCAAGCTGGTTCGTGCATTTGTGATATTCTGTCTCGACTTTTTTGTAACTTATTACAAGCTCGTTTTCCGGCCTGTACAATAGGGCAGTAATACTGTTGGTGCCAAACCCTGCTGCTAAGCTTGTCTGTAGCTTATGTTGCAGCTGCCAAATTACATTAGTTCTCAGCCAACTATACAATATGAAAAAATATGATTAATTTGTATGGCGCCCCAAGAGAACTTGACCTCTATTCAGGCTCTTCACACATGCCTCGGGGCTCGAGCCCACGACCTTGATCGGGGCAGCACCTTAACCACTGGACCAAACCAGCTCGACTGGTTCCTTCGAGCAGCTTATCGACTTCGAAGTTTCTGTCACTTGACTTTTATTCTTTCCAGCCTCTTGCTCCATCCAGACTGCGTATCCGAACTACTTCTTAATAAGGCTAGGAATCGTAAAACCTGCACTTCTGACTCGTCGCTTAGCTGTGTCTCTTAAAAACAACCTCAAATCCTCTGGAGACTGTGCCTTTAGTACGTATGCTCCCAAAACATGTAACTCAGTTCTGACTGACGTCACGAGACCCCTGAATTGACCCGAGTTTTAAAAGAAAGCTAAAAACGTACCTGCTCCTCGTAGCATTAGCTGGTACCCAGTACACCGTCCTTTGCTTCACAGTCACGCTTACACTCTTCGTGCTGCCACCAATAATATAATTGCTAAACTTGCAGGATCAATAACTTACTGCCACTTTCAAGCATGGCAAGTGATAAAGACAATTTTTTTTATTCCCTAATCGTTCAGAACCCAGGTTAGACGCAAGCATAATGCTTCGAGTTCAGGTAGTATTGCAGATCGTGCTACCGTTCACTTGATTGGTCGATCATTGGTTCAGCTGATTGGTTCACTTCCATTGGTCGATCGTCGGTCTTCAATTGGATTTGAACGCTGTGACTACACAAACAAAGCTTGAGCTACCGTGACATTCACTTTGACTTTAGCTTCTTGCCTTGATGCTTTCGATCGGTATTTCCTTGCATCCTCGACACTTTAGCACTCACGTACTTGACACTGGCTTCAGTCGGGGGCTGCCGGGGCTCACACGAAGTCCGCTCGGCCGAACGACTGCTAGCGGTAGTCATGCCGGCAAGATCCTGGCGGAATATCTGCGACTCGCTCGGCGATGACAGAGGCAACTTTCGCCTGGCAGCCGCAACCGTTTTGTAAATGTACAAATGACTGTAGTCGCAAGCCTCGACACTGGCTGCGTGAATCGTCGAGCCGCAGCTTTTGTCAGATGGCATCGCGGAGTCGGCAGCACGCGAGCTGCTGCCGTCGTCGTCTACGGCATTGGCCGAGTAGCCACTCGGCACAATCCTGCTGCTGGCATCACCGAAGCTCGATGGCGGTGCAAGGCCCTTCTCAGCTAGACAGTCGGCTTTCTCTGAGTGCACGAAAGCTTTCCCCTTCCCTGCGTCAGCATTCGAGTCAACGTCAGCAGCAGGTGCGCTGCAGCCGTGCGACGGAACGTGCGACGTGCGGCCTAGCCGAGGAGAGCGATCGGCGATGTACAACACCAGATCGTCGAAGATCGACGGACGATCGACTTTCTGCAAAAAGTGGACGTCGCAATACACTGCAACAAGTACTAGAGCTACCGAGTCGTTGAGGTGAAAGGCAGCAGCAGGTTGAAGAGCGCTTTGCAGCATTCCCATTCGCCGCGAGAAAGGATGCAAGCAAGCAAGGATCGGGCGATGCTTCAACGACGCTCGACAATCGAGGACGCACCTTGAAGGCCAAGGCCGCGAGAGACTTGAGGTGCAACAGCGGCTTGAGAGCATCAGCCAGGCCGGTCAGGGCCACTGCCGGGCAGCTCTGATGCGCCGCCATCGCGGCCAGGTGGCGAGTGAGGCCAGGCGGCTGCGCCGAGCGGCACACGACGACCAGCCGCACCGCGGCCGGCTGCTCCAGGGCGCGCGCGACCGCGTTCACTCCTAGCACGACCTCCGACCTGCGAGGCAGCGAGCAGAGCAAAGTCGTGCTCGTGCTGCAGAGCCGCCGGCCCGGCGTCAGACGCGCTCGGAGCCCTGCCAGGGCTGCCGCCGAAGCTCCGGCAAATGGCGACGAAGCGGGCGCGGGCGACTAGCGCGATCGCAAGCACGCAAACTGATGAACAGACGAGCGAGCAGCGGGCACCGGCAGCTATCGCGACGCGCTCTCCAACTCGACGCCCCGTGTCGATTCTAGAACGCTCGGCATGCACGCAGTGCACCGCGACTTCCGGGCGCTCTGCGGGCAGGCGGCTCGGGCCGAGCCGCCTGCTACGAGCCTCGGTCGCTGGGCGTGCATCGACGGCGACGGTGGGGAGGCGGCGGCCGCCGTTGCTTGGAGTTCCTGTCTCCCACCCGGAGCCACCGCTCGACTTGGCAGGGACCCGGATTTCCTCACAGCAGAGCAACGAAGGAGACCCGGAAGCCGGCGAGCGTGGCTCGAAATAAGCTAGCAAGCGCAGACGCTAGCCGCCGAGGCGGCTGCAGGCGTGAGCAGCGACCAGACATCCGTCCGACTGGCGCTAATCTGGTAACCAAGACAGCAACTATGTGAGTATTATGCGAACACCCGTTAATCCCAACAGACAGGCTATGACCACGCAGACATGCAGAAGGATATTTTGCCAAAAAAAGACGAAATGGAAAAGATCGGTACCCGCGCCCGTGGCCCACAGCACGAAGCTTGGATCGGCAACACGATTAGCACCTACGTCATTGGCACCTCCTACGTCATTGGCACCTATGCACTGCCAAGCATTCAAAGCGGGAGCCCGGCGAGGCTGCTTACGTGCATTCACCGAACGGCATCGACGCAAAGCTGCGACGACTCGAGCGTGTCAGTACGAACTGCTTACCTCCAGCCCTTTGCCTTAGCTACACATCATCTTAGCTATACTTTGCTTAGCTATACATCATCGGCTGAATCGATTGCAATTTCCTCTCTTCCTTTCAAGCTCTTTCCGCCACCTTCCAATCATCAAGACCCATGCTGGGCAAGCGCCCCGAAGCAGCCTGCTGCTGAGATGGGCAGGCGAGCGTACTCGGCTGCGTCCGCCTGGCTAGCTCACTCAAGCCAGGCCGTCGCCGACGAAGCCTCGGGCTGCCCGAGCATGCCCGAGCATGATCGGGCAGCCCGAGGCAAGTTCTCTTTTGAATCCTCGACTCGAATGTACAGGGCATATTTGCTTCGCGAGAATTCGAGAGACCGCAGACAGCGGCTTAAGCAGGCTGAGTCCCCGGCGGTCTCTTAAGCAGTTCAGAAGCCAGGGTAGGTGCAGCCGCAGCCACCACTTGGCTGTAACCCAGTCCAAAGAGGCGTATACATTCATTTCGTACGATCAACAGGCACTGCAGTCAAAAACAAACATTATCACATTAACTACACATTAAAAATAGACATTATTAGTCCGTTCAGCCGTGAGAGAGATCTAAGCAGCTCATGCAGTGGCACCCACTGTTTTGTTCGGCAGGAGAGAGAGAGAGAGAGAGAGAGAGAGAGAGAGAGAGAGAGAGAGAATATATTTCACTGGCTATAGCTATCGTTCAGCCATAAGGCACATGGGGCCACTTATACCTATAGCAGTCACATCACACCATGACTTTAATCTGCAGCAATGCAGCCTTCAGGTTGTGGGCTCGGGCGACTACAGAACATCCATCATGGGTAGGCTATTTCTTACGCAACGACAACCACTCTCCTGCTGCCAACTATGGCTCATACTTTTCAGCGGTCCTGAGCTGCTACTTCCATGCTACTTATTACTTTAACTACTCTCCTGACTCTGCTAAGCTTCACACTTTCTCTTTGTTGCGTGAGACGAAGTCTATTGGCTACCGAATGCGTACCGAAGGCCGCTAAGGCTGTGAGTGCGCTATACAAAAATTCCCCTGCGTAACACCCACATAGTCTTTATGACTTTTTGGAGTTACAGACGGAGATACATTACATTGCATCGTGGGGTACGAGTACCATACCCCTAGGCTACGATACCCCGATTAAACACGGAGAAAACACAGGTTGAAAATACGCGTGCACCAGAGAATCTTGAGGACTTACGCATGTGGAGAGAGAACGAGGCGCCCCGAACGGAGCGGCTCCCCATCGCAGAGCGTAGGCGGTGCCACAAGGGCTGCGCCATCGTCGGAGTGTCCCGAGACTGCCATACGCCTACGCTTTCCGTTGTCTTTGCCGCCTCTCTTAGCAACATTTCCAACCGGATGCACAGCCAAGAATTCTTTCAATCTCGAGACCAACGCGGCATTATCATCCGGATTCAATGGCGGCCTACAATACAATTGCGTATACTTGTTAAGGAATTAGAATACCGCTGTTCTGTCAATACAGTGTATGGCCGAAAAAAGCGTCTACACTATTGTCTGAAAGGTGCCACGCATTTCAACTGAACACACAGCGATTTTCACGATTCACGGCACACAAGACCGCACATCTCCCAGATCTAACGCTCATTGAACATGTAGGTATAGAGGTATAGTTGCGGCCAGCTGTTAGCCGGAAGCAGGAATACCAGGTTACTTGAAACGGTGCTCTCAGTACTTGTTTGAAACATGCTTTCGACATCTTCTGCCGGATTGTATTCTTGGGACCCACTGTAGGTGCACTCGGCGTGGATGCGGCCATGATGAGCAGCTGTAGTGACGCTTCCAGTTATTATGACCTTGACCGTGATTTGGCATCCGGCCGTGTAGTCTTATTTGTCGGGCAGTCGGCTACTCGTGCCCACGACGCAGGTGTTTAGTTTATCGATCGCCACACAAACCCCGAGGATTTGAAGGATAATTGTAGCTGGGCATCAACTGCATAGCAGTGATAGTTAATGACCCCGGCCTGAGTTATCCTTAATTTTGTGTCATTGAGAACACCAAAGGACAGTATCGTTTTTGAAACTCCACCGAGGATGTACCCACTAGATAAGATCTGACAAGACACGGATTCGGTCCGACATGACTCACATCAGGTCGGAGCTTAATTGGCCATTTTTATCGGAGCTCTCAATTGCTCGAGCTAGATCTTTTAACCGACGGTATTTATAAAGTTGCTAAACAGGTCAAGCAAAAGTATAGCAGTTAGGATATCGGCTATCTTTGATACTTATTACGTCAATAGTCACTCGAAGGAGCGTGAGAGGAAGTGTTTCTTGAATTCCCACTACAGCGGGAGCCGAGCATGGGAGTCAAACCGGTCTCGACATCTTACGTCAAAATCGGTATGCTCGGCCTATTTCGTTGCCTTAATGATTATAGTAATAATAATAATAATAATAGTAATGCACTTGATAAAGCGCCCTCAGAGAACTTAATCTCTCTCTCTCGAGGCGCTTTACATTTGCTGCAAAGGGAAATGCAATTGAACGGTGAGTAAAATCATGCTTGACAAACAAACAAAATGAATAATATGGTTAGGGGTGACATGCACAGGGTCAGCATGCAAATGTGGTTAGTGGCAGCATGCACAGTGTCAGCACGCATGAGCACATAAAGGACGAATCACGGGGACCCACTAAATGCTGTCCTAAATAGGTATAATAGTTTTAATTATACATTTGTGTATAACCCTTAGAGAACTGAATCTCTGAAGCTGTCTCCCACAGTGGCTTGTAAAAAATGTAACTAGCTCTTTAGTTCTGTCTCGGCTTGATTATTGTAATTCCCTTTTGGCTGGGCTGCCAAAGAAAGCTATTATGCCACTACAGCGGACTATGAATATGGCTGCAAGGCTGGTCTTCAAGTCCCAGCGGTTTGAGCACGTGTCTCCTTTGCTGAAAGAGCTAGGATGGTTGCCGGTTGAGCAAAGGATACAGAGCAAAGTTCTCACGCTGACCCACAAGGCCCGCCACGGCTTGGCTCCTTCGTACCTAGCTGAACTGCTGCATCAGTTTCAGCCAGTTCGTACCCTCAGGTCCTGTGTGGACAATAAATTAGCTGTCCCATTCCTCCGCTTAAAGATAGTTGGCGACAGAAGCTTTAGCTCTGCAGGTCTTAGACTGTGGAACTCGCTTCCAAAATTCTTGCTCAACGACAACTACTCTCCTACTGCCGGCTATGGCACATCTTTTTCAGCGGTCCTGAGCTGCTACTTCTATGCTACTCACTACCTCAATTGCTCTCCTGACTCTGCTATGCTTCCCACTTTCTCTTTGTTGCGTGAGACGAAGTCTGTTGGCTACCGAATGCGTACCGAAAGCCGCTTAGGCTGTGAGTGCGCTATACAAAACTCTCCTGCGTAACACCCACATGGTCTTTATGACTTTGTGGAGTTACTGACGGAGATACATTACATTACATTTCTAGACACTTAACATAAGCTGCATACAATGCATTATCAAATGATTGATGGTAGCATCTGCAAGCGGCAAGCATAGTGTAAGCAGGTACGTGCACACGAAGAACGAATCACAAAGACGCACAAAATGCTGTAACTATCCGGTGCGTTTTAAGCTTCTTTTTAAATGTCATCGTATCAGCGGACGTTGTCATGTGCGTCGGTAGTGAATTCCAGGCTTTGGGAGCGCAGGAACGAAAGGCACGGTGTCCAACAGTTTTGAGGTTCGTATGGCTGAACTATTCGAGTGAGAACAGCGGGTTGTACGATTCTTTGCCTGATGGAGGAGTGGTTTTGATAGGAAGGCTGGAGCCAGAGAATGAGGGGACCTACAAGTAAGCTTTGCTTAAGTTCAGTTCACATCACCCTATTTCTTCCAGCCTTTTGCCTTAGAGTCTACGATCACCATTTTGGAAGCTTTGCTCAGTCCGCACTGTATCCAACCCGTGTGAAGAATTGAGCTATATTGCAGTTGGTCTCAAAGGAAGATGATCGGGAGCAGTCTTTTTGTCCTCCAAGCTATCGCGTACCAGGTCGAACGAACAAATCTGTGATCCACAGCGATGAGCTGAAAAGAATGCTGTTCCAAGCCCCAACATTGATTGCCTATTTTAGTTTTGAATTTCTCGCGAAGACGCTTGATTGAGCGACGGCATCGCTATGTTAAGGTACAGTGTGTCGGCGTAAGTAGATCGCAATGAAGGCCAAGAGCCGCTTTGGAACTGCTGTGGTGTACTGTAGCTTAAGAAAGCTTAGAAAGTTTACAGGCAACGGTAACTAAATAAGACACAGTCTCTTGTTCAAAAACGGGAATGATTACATCGTGCACAGATTTCATGCAAACAGCAGCTAAATGGAATGAAGATCTTCCTCGATATTGCTGGCTTAAACATATTGCACCACCACAAGGCCCAGACACTCAGCAGCAATAGATTTTGCAGCGCGTTTTCTGCAAGTAAGCATGGTCAGTTGCAAGTGTTTAAATTTCAAATTCTTAGCCAAGAGAATATATACTGTGGCAAATGCCGCTGTCTTGAGGCCAGTAGCTTTAAAAGGTTACCGTTCTTCCGGTTCTATTGACAGCATTAATGCAATTTCTTAGGGCTCACTGAAGACGAATGTCTAGCTGCTGCCAAAATATGCCCATTCTATTCATGCATCATTGACACTGCCCATGTTACTTGCTTAAGCTTCTTTTACAGCCAAATGTGAAATGTCTCGAAAGAGAGTGAGTTCTCTGAGGGTGCTATGCTTATGTATTGCTATCATTATTATTCTCCTCGGTCATTGATGCATTGATAGGGGTACTTTTAACACGTTTTTTAACCATATACCTCAAATCTATTGCTCTCGTTTTATATTTATACGTGCTTTAAGCGATCTCGTGGTTACCTTGCAAATCTATGCATGGTTTGAGTCCTGACGATGGCTCGGAGGCATCTGGAGCGATACTATCTTCAGCCTTGACACTACCCAGGCTAAAGCTACAGCAGATCGAGTTGTCTCTGTGTTATGCTAATGAACAAAAATATCGAGCCTCCTGTATCCTCTAAGCGTTTACTTTTTTGGCCAGTCAGCTAAAAAATTGAAAAAGTGCGCATTACGTGTGCACACCACATGATTCTCTTACAGGGGTTCTACTTCAGATCTGTTAAAATAAGGCTTGAGGAGCTCGATCTTCTACACAAGTCGAACTTTATTTGTGTACCGCATTTGAGTTTCCATCGCAGGAAGCAATATCACGCATCAACAAGTGATTTTTCACTGGCACTTTCGAGAGCCCATGCAAGATGGAATAAGCGATGCACAGCTGGCGTTGATTATTTCCGCACATAATAAATGAGATACAAATGCACCTGTCTATTGCAGCATTTACTGGGTCCTTGTGATTTTGTTGTGCTTAGCATGCTGGGTCTTCGCATGCCACCACTAACCATATTTTACAGGTCGACACTACATGTCACCATTAGCAATGTTATGCTTGTTGACATTGTGCATTTGACCACTAACCATTTGATCATGCTTTCTACACAGTATATGTAAAGTAACTAGAAAGAAATTAAGTTCTTAGAGGTCGCTATGCAAATTTAATATTATTATCATTTAGACAGAGGAGCGACTTTCACGTTCAGACTTCCATCTCGAAACAGTTGTTCTCTGGAATTAGTAATACTTCATGATCCAGCAAGCTTGCTTACTATTTAGTCAGCAATGGCTCGAATTTTCATCGAGTGATGGAAATTTGAAGGTGTGCCAATTGCTAAGTACCGAAACTGAACGAGCATGAGCAGCACTCGATGCTCCTAAAAAGTCTGATACTGCCGCGGTGTGCTGCATAGTGGTGTGGATTTTTACTTTAGATTACCAAATAAAATCCGAAATTGAAGGTAATCGATGGAGGCCAGCCCATCAGCAGGGTGCTAATCTTCGATGCGATGAGAGTTTTTGTTGCAATGACCTTTCTAGAGATCAAGTTCACTGTACTTTTTTGGTCTTACTAGTTGTAAATTAGTGATTTATTACTAGATTTTAGCTGGTTAGTTAAATGCATATGCCGATCCAAAAACGGCTCCGACTTGGCGTTCGTTTTTGTTCTCATCAGACATTTTCGCCTACAGACAGAGTTGTTTATCGACTCCTACGAAAAATGCCTGACCTGTTTAGGGTCATTATCCAATTTCCATAATCGCTCCACAACCCTGGTAACCTGAAAACTCTTCGAGAAACCCCCTGTCGTTGCTCTCTTTGCACAATGAATACCTCAGACTCAGATCAAGTTCTTAAGAATTTCTAGTATGAAATATTTTACAGACCCACGGGAAGGGGGGACACTTGCGACTGCTTCGTGGCTGGATCTGATCTTTACAACAGCACTTTTAGTAGCTCTCCATAGCCAAACCCACTGTAACGGTACCTAATCGAAATCACTTATTCCAATACCTTAGGTATTGCAGTTACGCAGGTCATAGTCTCCGATCATATGTACCGAGAAAAAGCTCAGTTCGCAATCAATATCCTATGTTCAGCTTCATGGAAAGTGTACCTTAAAGCCAAGAACGGGCTTTATTCTTCTCGCAATTCTAACGCAACTACATCTCCCTTCCGTTCTAGATTTATTTACAAAAAAACAGATTTGTTGACAAGTTTTTTGCAGCTCTGTTCGTTTGGCTTGCACCCAAGTAAATGCTTTCGCCTTCAAGACCTTAAAAAGGCCTCTGGTGGGATTTGCACCTGGTAACCTAGCACGTTTGAAGGGCAAGTGTCTTACTTGACAGTATTGTCGCAGGCCTCACTAACGCCGAGCAACAGTATGTAGCGTGCATCACAAGTGTCTCCGTATATGCCGCCTACAGCCGCGAGGCCACCGGCAGTCAAAACCGAGGCTTCGCTCCCGTGCAACTCGGTTGTGTCGGGAGCCCGTCTCTACTGGCATTTTCTGTGGCTTAACGCTGAGGCATTGCCTGAAACGAGCTCAGCCCACAATTCAGGGTGGGCTGCGATAGATAGGTCAGCGAATTCAAGTCAGCTTGATGTCCGGAACGCCTAGCCGCGTGCGGACTGCATGCTGCAGTCGCAGTAGTCGGGCAAGTGTGCTTCCTTCTAAAGAGTTTGCGAAATGTCTCTCGACCTCGCCGTCGCTCTGCTAGCCACCGCCGAGCCTGAGTGGAGAGGGCATTCCGAAAGCCGCGACTTTGCAAACGGTGCACGTGGCCGGTGTGAAAATGCACAGCATCTGCTACCGAAAACCGAGCGAGCGGCTCTTACGTTTGGTCATTAGGCCGCCCGCGTACTCAAAATGCAGCTGCGGCGACTGTTGCACCGCTAGTCCCTATCCGGGTAACAGACCGGTTCGGCTCTCGCGACGACGCTGGTCCAAGCTGACGCACGACAAATGCCGTCGCAGCCCCTAGCCTTCGAATTGCGGCCAGTGACCTTTAGGCGGAGCTCCTATGCACTCAGCTAGTCGTCAATCGAGGAGAGCTGTCGCTCTCCTCGATTGACGTACGGTACTCTCGTGTAGAATGAAGTAGATTGAATGAATTAGATTAGAATGTAGAATGAAGTAGATCGAAGTACCGTACTCTCGTGCCTAGAGCGCCGCTGAGCTGCCGACCTATGCAAAGCCGCGCGGGCGGGGCGGGGCGGGCGGCGCCGACACTCTCACCTTGATCGAATGCGTGGGCACAACTTCTGCGTTGCTCAAAGCCTAGAGCGCAGCTGGGCTTTAATTAGATGACACTTCGGCTTTCATGCCGTCTAAACCGTAGAGTACTTCGTTTACAAAATGTCCGCGCGATCGTTTTTCGAAGGGGCTGCGACACTCGATGAGGTTCGCGGTTGACGATTACTTTTGGCTGCTGGACTGTGACGGCGCTGTCGCGTTGTGTTGTCAGTGCTCGTTCCCTTGCGTGGAAGGTTCGCCGCTACTTCGTCTTAGATTTTTAGCGTCCGCATTTTTAGCCTCGGCTCGCGGTTCGCTCTGCGCCGCGTGGTGCTTTAATTTTACTCGTGTTGCTGCTTGGATGTGTGATCTTGAGATCACAGGGACACGTAGTATTAAGGCGGTGCCGTGGGTTTATGGATGATTGAGTTAGTTAATGATTTATTGAGGATTGTGGTTTTATGAGTTTATTTTTTGATTAATGGTAAGTTCCGGCCTGCAGAGAAGGGGCAGCGTCTCGCTGAGAGCCCAAAGACAACAGCCATTCTTGGAAATTTGGTGTTTCCGTGCGTCGCATGCTCGGTGAGCCGTGACGGCACATTAGGTGAGGCGATTGCTTTCGATTCCTGCGGTGGGCGATTCTTTATCGCCGCTGCAAGCGGTGGTGATAGCCGTAAAGGGTCTACTGTCGCTACACAAAGAGAGGCTGTTAAATCAGCTAGGATTTATTTATTCGCTGTCGGGGCATCAAACTAAACGCACGACCGGTTCCTAGCCATTATAATTCAGGAAACGCTATAATATCCGTTTGTAAACGATCTGGCTTGTCTAGCAAGCCCCGTAGTTATTTATTGTTGGGGGTCCGGCCTAATTGAATTGTCATGGCGCTTTTAGTTTTCTTCAGTCTGTAGAGTTGCACAGGCGGCGTCGCCGGCATGACAAAAGGTCACTCGTTGGCCCCGAGACTCGCTCGAATAGTCGGTAAGGCCGTGCTAGGCCGCAGCTCTAAAACATCATTACTATCGCAGCCAGGCGCCACGTGACGTCCGGTCTGGTTTTGTTTTGGTTGGGGCGAGGCCCCTCGCGATGGCTGCAGCTGTGAGCCCGACGGCAATGGCTAACGGATGCAGGTTTACAGACTGAGCGCTGCCCTCGCTAGCCGTCCAAGGCATTTGGAAAGACGCGCTATATCCAGTGAGAATATCAGCAATCATTATTCATGGAGTTCTACTCGGGTAATTAGCTGCTGGGCCGGTCGTAGCGCCGAGTCGTGCGTAAGACCGTCGCGCCCGGGGGGGGGGGGCGCGTGACTGGAAAGCGTTGTTGATATGCAGCTCGTAAATGTAGATGCCAACGTGCGCACGCTCGCTCTCGCTCTCTCTCTCTCTCTCCGCCGCTGTTCTGCTAACAGGTCTTGCCAGCCAGGCTGTATACGACATACCGATGGTGCCTCAGCCGCTCCCCAAGTCTGACGTCCCCGTGTGGGTCATGGGAAAACAGTACAGTACCCGCTACGGTAAACGGTTCGCGTACCGCTGCAAACCGCGGCTTCCGTTTGCCCGCTTCGACCCACCATGTCGCGTGACTGCGTCGGTCACCTTTCGTTACGAGCCACCATCCCCTCGAACAATGTTCGATACGCAATCCGTTCGTATTGTCTTTGCTTATGTGTGTGTGTGTGTGTGTGTGTTTGTGTGAGTGCGCACGTGTGTGTGTGTGTGTGTTTGTGTGTGTGTGTGTGTGTGTTGTGTGTGTGCATGTGCGTTGGCCGGCCCTGACCGGTTCTCTGCTTAGTGAGAACATATTAATTCGCTGCTCTTTTTTTCGATAGACTACGACGAGCTCATTGAGTATATCGGCAGTCGGATATGGATGACGTATCGTCGCGGTTTCCCACCTATTGGGGGCACAGGTCCAACCTGCGATCAGGGTTGGGGCTGCATGCTAAGGTGTGGACAAATGATGCTTGCGCAAGCTCTGGTCGCCCTCCATCTGGGACGAGGTTAGTGGGGAACTGCTTTTTTGGTCATTGCGCTTGCTAGCTCAGCGACGGTGCTTGCGTGTCTGTGCCGCTATCTTCTGTCTTGAATGCTTGATGTTTTGCTGGTCGCTGCATAGTCAGTCTGTCCGAGGCTAGCACTAGTCCAGGAGGCCAGCACGGTCAAGGTGCAGCGATGCAAGCAGCCATTGGCTCGATCCCTTGGCAGTGGCTCATGGGGCTGTTATGATGACGCGAGGAAGAGCTTAGAGAGGCAGCTATTAGCCACGTACCGTGTACTTTTAAATGCAAATTGGGGAATCTTATTGGGGATTCGCTGTCGTTTGGCCCGAAGCTTCTTTCCTACAGCAGAGTGGAATGTTTTGTATGTTTTATATGCAATTATGTACACGAGAATGTGAGGATTAGCGCAGTTCGGAATGTGTTAAATTAGGCTGAAGGTGTGCCTATATGGAGTGACCCGAGATGAGACATGGCATCTGACGATTGATTGAACTTGTTTGATTTTTAGAGCACAGATTTGATTGAGATATAGAATAAAAGGGATTCAATAAATGGGGGACCAGATCGGCAACAGTCCACAACAGTGACTTCTTCTTTGCATTAAATTGCTCTAGACGAGGAGTTGGTACCAAAAGAAGGAGAGAGAGAGAACCGTTTGCATTGCATACATATTGCATTTGGTGTGGATCCTAACAGTCTATTATGAGCATATCGTTTCAGTGAGTTGCAAACTACATATGTCTCTTATGCATCATTCCAGTGCAGGCTTTACTGTTTGTTTTGCTGTGAAGTTGAACGTACCAGTAACTACCAGCAATCTATAATGTGTGCGCGCGTGTGTGTGTATGTGTATTGTGTGCATGCATATCTGCGTGCATGCCTCATGGCCTTAGTAGTTGCATGGGCTGCTCAACTTGTGATTCATTGCCAAATGTAGTGCAATAGACGAGGAGTGATGCATGCACTCTGATGTAAGTGTTTGATGTATTGTGCATTAATCCTGTTCATGTTGCATGCTCTTGCCTCACCACTCCAGATTGGCCGATCGTAACTGTTGGTCAGTGGGCCAAGTGGCCAAATGGGCCATATTTGAGCTGCCTCCGATCAATCATTCATCAGTTGTCATGCGAGACTCCAGAGTATTGATGTGAGGGGAAAACGATCGTCTGAAGAACCACTGAAGTATGGGGTACCCTAGGGCTCTGTGCTTGGTCCCGGTCTTTTCACGGTTTATACTCTCCCTCTTGCCGATGTGATCGCCAAGTGCAATGTGGGCTTTTATTTCATGCAGATGACACTCAGCTGTACCTTTGCTTTGATCCCTTTGATCCTCACTTTTAGGTCCCTTCATTCTATGGCTCCAGCCTATCTGTCAGATATACTACCCCATCAGGCTAAGCATCGTACCACCCGCTTTTCGGAATCCAACAGTCTACCAATACCTCATACAAACCTTAAATCCTTTGGAGACCGTGCATTTAGTTCATATGCTCCCAAAGCCTGGAACTCCCTCCCGACCTGCGTCAGAACATCCCCTGACCTGACCGCATTTAAAAGGAACCTAAAAACACCTATTTAGGACAGCATTTAGTGGGTCCCTGTGATTCGCCCTTGATGTGCTTATGCGTGCTGACACTGTGCATGCTGCCACTAACCACATTTGCATGCTGACCCTGTGCATGTCACCCCTAACCATATTATTCATTTCATTTGTTTTTTCAAGCATGATTTTACTTACCATTAAATTGCATTTCACTTTACAGCAAATGTAAAGCGCCTAGAGAGAGATTAAGTTCTCTGAGGGCGCTTTATCAAGTGAATTATTATTATTATTATTATTATTATCCCTGCCAGCCAAGCAGCATGCCGAATTCTCTCAACTCCCTTGCTGCATGTTATTATGACATTCGGCCATGGATGGCAGCAAGCTTTCTTAAATCGAATGACGATAGAAACCAGCTTACTAATGGCAGGCAAACCAAGTGTGATTCAGAAATTAGAAAACCTAACGCTCAAAATCTGCTCTGCCAGCATATCATCTTTTGAATCTGCTCACAATCTAGGTGTCCTCCTTCAAAGTGACCTTTCATTAGATGGCTACATCAGCTCCACAGTCAAGTCTGCCTACTTTCAGCTACATAGCATTGCTAAAATTCGGGATTGCTTAGACAGGGATACTACATCTAAATTTGTCCTTGCATTTGTGACATCCTATCTCGACCTCTGTCACTCACTGCTTGCTGGTCTACCGGCCTGTACAGTCAGGCTCTCAGGCTCAGGTTCCGTGACTCACTTTTAGGTCCCTTCATTCTTTGGCTCAAGCCTACCTATCAGATCTACTCCTCCATCAGGTGAGATATCGTACCACTCCTTTTTCTGAATCTAATCGTTTTGCTATAACTCATACGAACCTTAAATCCTTTAGAGACCGTGCCTTAATTTAGTTCGTATGCTCCCAAAGCCTGGAACTCACTCCCAACAATCGTCACGACATCTCAGGAGTTGATGTCATTTAAAAAGAAGCTAAAAACGCATCTGTTTGCCACAGCATTTAGTGGGTCCACATGATTATCCTTTGTGTGCTAATGCATGCTGAGACTGTGCATGCTGCCACTAACCATATTTGCATGCTGACCCTGTGCTTATCACCTCTAACCAGGGGTATGCTTGTAGTCATTGAGCAAGCACCCATAACCATTCGATCATGCTTCTTTTGCAGCAAATGTAAGCGGAATAAGTAAAGCTGCTAGTTTCAATTCTGTCCATGAACTAAAAGATTTTTGGTTAAGATAAGTCAGCAAGCCTAGTTATTGTTAGTTGATCAAGTTGAATGGACGTTGTGAATTTACTAAATTGCTGAATACATTCGTGCCAATGTACGCATGCAAGCTGCAGATTGTAGATGCAACTAATGCAAGTTATTCAAGCAGTGAAAGTTGTGTCATTGAGATCTTTCCCAGTAAATCCTTGCCTTGTGCTTACAGATTGGTTGTGGACAGAGAGTACACGAATGCAAGCTGAATACCGCCGCATTCTGCGACTTTTTGAAGACTCCAAAAGCCGTTGCTACTCCATTCATCAAATAAGCAAGTTACTAGCCAATGCATTTTGGCTTGTGCTAGTTTATTATGCCTCGGTATTTGCTTATAGTTTTATGTATTGACATTGTTTCGGCTTTTCAGCTGCAATGGGAGTATCAGAAGGCAAGGATGTGGGCCAGTGGTTCGGACCAAACACGATTGCTCACGTACTAAGGTTTGGTGTAGCTTAGTGTTTGGTATCCTCTTCCTATTGCTTTTTCTGAGCAATTATATAGTCTGTGCTAAAGCTGCTTTGTTGTGGCAGCAACTGGGTCTCGCAAACAAGGTAAAGCATTTCGGTTGTGCGCATCCAGTTCTGAGATGCAGATTACACGAGTTCTGTGTCGTCGGGAAGCTTATAATGCCTTGGTACGTATCCTCATTTTGCCATTCAAACAAAGTCTGAAAACCCAAGATCTCGGGAATCGTGCTAGTTGCATTTATCTGCTGCCTTGCTAGCCGGCGATGTAATATCAGACCGCTCGGAGGACCTACCACATGCTCATGAGGTAGTTTGCTGCTGGTCTAAATTTCACTTAAACCAACGCCTTATCCGGCTTGATCGGCATATGCTTTCTGATAGAGTACTGTTGTTCTTACTGTGAATGAATCCAAGTTGCACTGTATCTAATAAACCGAGTCATTGCTAGATCTGACATACAAAAGGTCGTTGAAAAGATCAGTGAAAGGTCACATGCAAGCTTTCTTGTGAGTGCATCGTTTACTGACTACCTGTTACGTTACCTGTGCATGGCAACTCAAGGTTTTCAAGGTGTGTGCATACTCTTCGTGTTTGTGTGCTATTGATTGAGGGCACGTGTATTTATAATCTACATTTTGTGAGTGTAGATGACCTTTACTTTGCCCTGTGTATTAAGATTTTTAGCAGGTGTGTGAACAGGTAATACGGGCCGAGTCAATGTATTCAATCGTAATGGCTTACAGATATTTCTATTTAGCTTTTTCGTAGGAGTCATCCCAATGTTATAAAGTGCAATAATGCTGGCTGTTTCAGTGTTTCAACCGTGCTATACTTAGTTATGCCTTTGAGTACTCACATAGGTAATACCACTAACTAAAAACGTAGGTCTAGACTTTGTCGACTAGCATAATTCCAACATGTCATGTTAGTTTGGTCCCTAGAGTATACAAACAGTATTTGTGTACTGTGATGTATGTTGGGCACAATAATGATAACAACAACAACAATAATAATAATAATAACAATTGATAAAGTGCTCTCAGAGAAATCAATCTCTTTCTAGGCGCTTTAGATTTGCTGCAAAGGAAGCATGATCGAATAGTTAGTAGTAGCATGCTCAATAAACAACAAGAATAACATGGTTAGGGGCGACACACACAGGGTCAGCATGCAAGTGTGGTTAGTGGCAGCATGTAGCAGTATCAGCACGCATAAGAGCATGAAGGACGAATCACAGGGACCCGCTGAATGCTGTGATAAATAGGTGCGTTTTAAATTTCATTTTAAATTTGGTCAAGTCAGGGGATGTCGTGACGGAAGTGAGTGAGTTTTAGGCTTTGGGAGCAAACGAACTGAAGGCACGGTCTTCAGAGGATTTGAGGTTTGTACGAGGTATAGGTAAACAGTTAGATTCCGAAAAGCAGGTGGTACGATACTTAGCCTGGCAGAGCAGTAGATCTGATTGGTAGGCTGGAGCCAAAGAATTAAGGGACCTGAAAGTGAGTGACAAAACCTTGAAGTCGATGCATTGCTTGACTTGTAGCCAGTGCAGGTCGGCAAGAAGTGGTGTGATGTGGTAACTGTGGCACTCACGACAGGCAAGCCTAGCTGCAGAGTTAGCATCAAGTTCTTTTCATACATCTTTGCATTGATGTTTCTTAGCTAATTTGGAAAAGCTCGATGCCTTTATAGGCCGATTCAGTTATTCCACCCAGTGCCTACTATAATGGCCGTAAAAGTAAAAGACAGCTTAACAATGGGTATTTATACTGCCATTTCAGTCCTTACCAGTCCAGGAGCTGTAAGTGTCTTCTTTTGGTGGGGGCGTTGGGATTGGGGCCTGTGCCAGTAGTGAGTCATGGAAGACAAGACGGATGTCGCGAATGAATGGACCAGCTTGGCTGAGCTATCATTTCCTGTGCCGTGACTATAGAGCTTTTAGCCCATCGTGTCACTTCCAGGTCGACCACTCGTTTTTTTTTTTACAGAAAACTCTCAGCATTCGACGAGTGGAGCAATCTTGAAATACACGTTGCAATGGACAGCACGATTGTCATCAATGACATTCGTACGTTGCCAGCATACTGCTAGCCTGCACTGCATGGCCAATCGCGATTTAGGCGTGGTCCATGTGTGCGTGCACTGCTGCATCCAGGTGTCAACTCGTCGTCTGCAGGTGCTCAATGCAGAGCGTCCGGGCCGGCGACGAGCGGTCTCTCTCCGGAGGTGCTTATCGAACGGCAGGAGGCCGACTGGCACCGTGGGTGTGGTAGCCCCGGGTCGTGGCCTCCTCTCGAGCAGGCGGCGGCGCCCCTCCCTGCGAGGCAGCTGCATGCTGCCGGACTCGGCTCGAGCCAGCTGCTGCCGCATTCGAATGCCGGCAGCTCCAGGTATCAAGCGGTGCATCGCCGCGCAAGCGATCGTCCTGTCTCCACTTCTGCTGCCACCTCGACTGCTGACGGGGCTGCGGCGGCTTCGAGTGCCGACAGAGCCGGAGCAAAGGCGGAGCATCAGGAAGACTGGCGGCCTCTGCTGCTGGTCGTGCCACTTCGCCTGGGCTTGTCCGAACTGAACGAGGTGTACACGGATGGCTTGAAGGTAATCGCTCCGTTCGCAGAGCGTCCTCTCCGAGAAGTTCGCAGAGCGTCCTCTCGTCCTCTGTGATGCAGTGACGGGAATCTTGGCACGGCTGCATCATGCTGCTAGTGAGCATTCGCTTTGCCCCTCGGGCCATTAGGGCTGTCATTTCTCTTTCTTTTGTCTATTGCTTCCTTTTTACCTCGATCTCAGCCACTCGTTTTGACTTTACTGCCTTCTCCTCGCGTCAGCAGCTTGACGTCGAATCGTCTCGTCGACCGAGGACAGCTTATCTGTCGTCTACTCGCAACATGCTCAAACCTGAATGCACGGGCTTTCGAGCATTCCCTGCACTCACACGTATGTGCACTCCGTGACTTAAGAACGTAGCTCGAGTTCATGCAGGTGCAAGGGACCGATGAAGCTAGTGAGTGATTTAATAAAACTGACTGTTAGCTGCGGTGGAAATACTAGCCATTGCAGTTTAATAGTAGGAGCATGGAGTATGAACTAAATGCTGCCTGCTAGTGCCCTGCCACAGCGGAGAATTCTATTTACTCTTAGTCCTCGAGGGGCTGCCTGTCCTGCGTGTTTAATTAAAAGCTACAAGCACCACTCCAGTTCTTGTTGATCATCAGTGTATGCATTTTCAACAGGCCACGACTACCGTGCCTTACATGGGAGCATTTTCTGCTGGATTGCAGTTCTTTGAAAATGGCCCGGCCGATGATAATATGATGCATGGAGGTGCTAACATTCTTATAAATAAGAGCATTCGAGTGAAAACAGCATGCAGCCCTTTAATACTGCTAACGTGGCTGCTTTTCTCAATTAGCTTGGCAGGTCTGAATGGTAGATCGCGTAACGTCCACACCTAAATATAAAGTGTTCCAAGTTCAGGCTTCTTTCATTTCATCATTTATTCGTGACTCCTATACAGCCAGTTGAAAGCAAAATGGTATTATGTAGTTGCTTGTACACGGGTCTAGATTAATTCCCGTTGCTGTGATACATTAGAAAGTAATTATCTGTCATTATTTGAATACATTATTGGTAAAGAAAACTTCGAAATAATGCTGCTGATTACAGGCTGTCCAAATTAACTGTCATAATCCTCTGGCATCGGCTCTCTATGATACCTCGATTGCACCGGCAGAGCTTGCTCGGAGCCTCGATGTGATTTTGGGTGCTGATTTCGGTTTCAAAAACTTACTTTGACCAAAGTTTGATCAGGGGGCTGTCCGTCTTTGTAATGTTGCCGATACATCTAGGGTTCTGTAGACGGTCCATGAATTACTGTGAAAGTGCTCTTTGTCGCTTGCCCCCTCACGATTGTTGAAAGCCGTGCAGGTACTTTTGAGCCAGGTTTGTAACCAAAAGCAGTTCAGCGAATCAGTCGACTCATTGCAGAAGGATATAATGCTGACGTCCAAGCCGGGGTGTGTTTGCTCTGCGAGAATCTGGCTCTCACTCTCTCACAAGCTGGGCACATTCCTTCGTCCTTCGAGTCCGAAATGTGGTCTGCTCCCTGATGACTGGAGAGATTGAGCTGTATGTGCATTGCGTTGCTGTGCAATAGAATTTGTTACCGGAGTTCGTTCGCTAGGAAAACTCCTTGCTGACTTTTAAGATGGAGACTTTATGAGATCTAAGACTCTCGGCGATGTACTGCAGCAATGGTACGTGAGTGACTAGTCTCAGGAGGCAAAATCGGTAAAATACGAGCAGCAAGAAATTGATGTAATGGAAACAATACGGAAGAATGATTGCAAAAAGAGGTGCATGGAAGTGCCTCGGCTGTCCACCGATGGTGTGGTACAATGAAAATTCGTTATTAATTGTTTCTCTAGGAAGTGGTCACATAGCCTAAGCTTGCTTGGATGTTCCTCTTATTGTAGCATGAACTTTCCTTTCAACGAATAGACCAAGTTTAATAGAAACGTAGTGTAACTATATTTTGGTGAGGTTGACATAAATAGGTCACTAAGCCCCTGAGGCAGCCATCGGGTTAAACCGCCTGCCTTGTTTCTTTAAGAGCTTCAGTTGTCACCTGACGAACAAGGATCCGTGGAGTAGTTCTCTCTCGGTCCCACACGGCCAGTACACATTGGGTCCTTAATACTTAGCCGAACTAGCATTCTCAGTGTCGTCACACCTTTTTTCCAGGCTCTCCCAGGACAATTAATGAGCTGCCTGCTTTGTTAGGCAAAACACATGTATACATTAGTAGTGGAGTATAGCAACTTTTTACATCACACGTCAATACTTCAGATTCAAATAATTTATCGTGGATTATTTAGTCTTGCTATATAACTAATGCAAAAATAGTAGCCTTATTGTCACAGCAGGCACGACTAACTCTCTGTGTTGTTAACGAAAGTATGCATTGTTGAGAGCATGCTCATATGCCTTTAATTGTGCTATGAAGTTTGACCGAACACCTTGGGGGAATGAGCCACGTCATGTAACTGCTTGCTAATCTCTTGTTGTGCTAAGTCGCAGTTTGTCGCCAGCACCACTGTAGAGCTATTTGCGTTTTGTTCCTCCCTCGAGGCGCCTCGCCTTGTAGCACGACCAACGCAGATCGTCGTCGAGTTTCACGCATTGCACGAAAGTGCTGCCAACATCGGCGTAGTTAAATTTTTGATCGTTGGCTTAAGCTATCAATTTAATTAGAAGCCCTTTCTAAAAAAAATCAGCCGGGCTTTGCCCTGTACTCTTCTGGCTTTAAAAGTGCAGAAAATGTACTGTGGGCCTGTCAGCGTCATCAGCAGCACGCTTTGTGCTGCCATATTCGCAACAATCGCAGTTGTCAGCAAAACCCAGGATCTTCCGGGCGGAGTGCATTAAGATTCTAGCAGTTAAGGTGCTCGCCCCGACCAAGGCCTGACTGAGGTTGTGGGTTCGAACCCCGAGGCACATGTGAAGCGCCTGAATAGAGATTAAGTTCTCCTGGGGCGCTATATAAATGAATTATATATTATATATAAGATTGGTTTTTGAACCCAACTTGTGCAAGTATAGCTTTGCACCTCCGACTTGCTGGGCTGCTGTTTGACCATTAGTGTGTCTGTTGTTATTCTGAAGTCGCTCTTCGCCCTCTTTTTCTATTTAGGAATAGCTGTGTGTCCAAGAGCATCGTACGACAGTCTACATGTTTTTTGATGCGACCACGTAGATGTAATTGTATATCTAGACTGCCTTTATTATTGAATTAGTGAGAGAGCTTTCGTGTTGAATGCAGTTTTGAGGTTCATGTAATTGTATTTCTAAAGTGCCTTTGTTATTAAACTGGTGAGAATCTTGAAATCTTTTTTTTTTTTATCTACCCTTGCATTTACAGCTCATGTTTGCAATCGCGAGCTAGCACGGCTATCAGTATGCAAGGGGTATTTATTTTAGATGTGCCTTGGACTTGAACAATCTGTTGGCATCATCGGAGGCAGCCCCAACCATGCACTGTGGTTTATCGGCTACTTTGGTAAGCTTTCTTAGTTGTAGTGAGTCAGCTTGCATCGTTGATGCTATTTTTATGTCAGCCGCGCTATGCCTGCTGCTTTAGTTAACGTCTCCCAACTTGCTGCTTTAGTAATGTCTCCTAACTTGATAGGCGATGATGTAATATTCCTCGATCCTCACACTACCCAGCAAGCTGTCACGATTTCGGATCCATCATCTGACGAGTCACACCATTGTATGACTCCAGGGTTTATGAAGATAAAAAACATTGATCCGTCGATAGCGCTGGTGAGTTGTGGTATGCTTCCATATTGTCTGAATGACTGTCTAGGAATGGGGGAAATATAATTTGTAAAGTACCAGAATTAGCCCGTGCGAGCCGTTACAGCCATATTTTTTTGCTGAGAAGTAAAGTAGCAATTCCGAGAAATTTAGGTAAATTCCTCAGTGAATGGAGAAAACTCTTACCACCTTGTTCAGGGATGGGCCACCAAGCTGCCTTGGCTAACCCTTCCTCAGAAATCCGAATGCAGGCTGCCTTGGCAAGTTGTCCAGTACTTATGCTGCATGTAAGAGTCGTTGGCACACGCCGGGATTCGGCTGCCGTCAGGCGGCCGAAGCCGGCTCTGCGTTGTTAACTAAGGCGTGCCCAGTAGGGCTGCCTGCCGAACCTGCTTGCAGCAGCTGGGCAGCATGCCGTGTGCCAAGCCAGCCGCCGATAGAAGGCAGGAGCAGCAGAAAATGCACCGTTAGTTCAGTAGGTTGGCTGCTTAGTCGGACGGAGTGCCTAGATCACATGCTACCACGAGCAAGCCTCCTAGACAGCAGCTGATTATTTAGCTTGGATGGCTAACGTGTTTGCTGGTTGCTGCTATTATTCAGTACACTTCAGTGACACCTTCGATTGAGCTCTTCTATCGTGTGGGAGAATTTCTTGGCACAAGTGCCACGTGACCAATTGGCATGCTACTACTTGTAAAGCTTGAGGTCCCACCAAGCATGCAAGGTTCAAGCAATTGAATCAGTTTCAAGATTCTCTGTCTGGCTCACATAGCTGAACTCGTCTGCACCAGCCTACCTATCCGACCTCCTGGCTCCCCAAATGTGCTCTTGCACCACCCGATCGCGGCGATCTGGTCATCTCAATGCCCCTCGCACTAAATTGAAATTTTTTGTTGATCGAGCCCTCAGCTTGTACATGCTTAATGTGCGGATTCGCTTCCGGCAACAGTGATTCCTTGCGATGACCTTGCATCTTTCAAATCTCAGCAACAGACAAATCTGTTCTGTTCAGCTTTGCTTCCCCGTTGCCCAGTGAACATGTCTTTTAGTTCCTGTGTGTCTTGCTGCGTACCTGTGCATGATTCAGTGCTTCGTGAGCCAAGGTGTTCATGTGGAAGGTGATGCAAGATATTGCAGCGTTTGCCCCTTGGACAGGAGTGTGCACCAGCATGCTTGCCCGCACACACATACGGTGAGAGAGGGAGGAGAGAGTGAGTAAAGAGATTTTATAATTTTTTCTGTATTCTTATCTTTTAAAATGCTGATATTATGATAGTACCCAGTCTAGAGAAAAGTGGCTATCCTGCAAGATGTAACGTCGTGAAACCTTTGAAATGCATTCCATTTAGTATTTCGTCAAATAAAGCAAAATCTCTGCACATTTGGTGACGAATATTGGACTTGAAAAGTGTCATGGTGACCGACATGCTGAAAGAAATATTACTACAACATTGAATTAATAAATGGTCCATACATAATAAATACATGTCCATGTTTATGGAAAATAAAACTCCAACACGTTTGATGACGTGTACAGCAAAATTTATTAAACTGAAATTCAGAAATTTTTCCGGCGTCAGTTAGAACTAGCAAAGCTGAAGTCGCATTTCAAAGTTCACCGATACGTGAAGTATTAGCCAAGTTATGGATTTTATAAGGCACAAATCTACAATAGAAACGATGTTGTATATAAGTCCCAAGAATGCACTTCAACAAGCTTCACACATGTATCTCGATCTACCAAGTTAAGATAAAAGTCGTATATAATGCAGAGATCGGTAAATTTGTTATTTGTAGATATGTTGCTTCCGGTTTGCATCCGGTTTAGACGTTGTTTGCAAAACCATTTTTCTTTCATGCCTAAGTCAGAACTTCAGATCCCAGTTTTAACACATTTGCCTTTTTCGAAAGGTACCCTAAGCAAATATATTCGATTGTTGGACAAGTTTGATTCGTTTTTCTTGACATTCCTTCGTGCAATTGCATTCAAATTCTTTGTTGATGGCATCGAATTTTTTATAAAAAAATACAAACTTCAACATGATTGCTATGGATGAAACTGCAATGCTTCTGCGCAAATGTTCTCTAGCGACAATTGATAAGAGAAGTGCCTCGTCAATCTACGTTCCCTCCGCTGATTATGGAAGTGCACGTTTTACCTTTATTTTGGCAATTTGTAATGATGCAAAGAAATGCCCACCTCTAATCACCCCATCAAAGGGCAAGAAAGAAAAGATTGAACGTGTTTCGGGGATAAATGTTAATTGAACCGATAAAGCCTGGTGCACCCATGCAGTTATAAGGAAGTGGGTCGATTTGATGGTGCCGATTGTTTTGAGAGTTGACCAAAGAGGCGTGCTTGTCTAGGAATCAGCCAGCACTCACCGAGCTAATGATATGAAAAACGTCCTTGCAGTGAGAAGAATAGATCAAATAATGATTTCCGAAGGACGACTGCCTATCTCTAGACTCCTGATATTGCAATAAAAAAGCCATTCGAGGACCATTTGTGCATGAAAATCAATCACTACATCGAAAAGAAAAGAAAAAAAGAAAAGAGAATAAAGCGAAATCAGCATGGAAACTTAGGGAAGCATTGTCTGAAAGAGGTCGTGACTCAGGTAAAGAATTCATGGGATGAAATCACTGACAGCTTTCCCAATTCACTGCGAGCAGGCTACATAGACAGGAAGTACTCATTTAAGGAGAGATCTATTGCTGGACATGAGAGATTGGGGCCAATGGTTCTACAGGAAATGTATTCCCAAGCAATTCAGGCCATGATTAGGGGTTTGGAGATTTATGACGATGCTCCAGAGGAAGATGACATACGTATTTTTTTATAAATTTATTTTGTACAGGAATAAATGAACAAAGTTAGATTGTTGTGCATGAATAAATGTAGATTTGCGTACGCGAAAAAAACAAGACGTCCCGTGAAAAAACCCCTAATGTTTCTTTTGGAGCAAAAGTTTATGTAAGACCCGATCAGGGAAATACAGTAGCAATCTAGCCACTTTTATAGAACTTTGATCAAATTTGACAGTCTTGTTATGCTAACTGGCAGTTGGCTAATTTGTGTTCATGAATTGCGAGGGGAACGCTTTCATATATATTGCATTACGAGGGAAACGGTAATATTGATCGTGTGATCTCTTCATTCTTTGGCTCCAGCCTACCTATCAGATCTACTCCCGTACCAGGCTGAGCATCATACGACCCACTGTTCGGAATCCAAATGTTTACCTATACCTCGTACAAACCTCAAATCCTTTGGAGACCCTGCCTTTAGTTCGTATGCTCCCAAAGCATGGAACTCACTTCCGACCTGCTTCACGACATGTCCCCTGACTTGACCACATTTAAAAAGAAACTAAAAGCGAATCTGTTTATGACAGCATTTAATAGGTCTTTTTGATTCGTCCTTTATGTGCTTTAGTGTGCTTACAATGTGCATGTTGCCCCTAACCATGTTATTCTTGTTGTTTATTGAGTATGCTACCACTAACAATTCGACCGTGTTTTCTTTGCGACAATTGTAAAGTGCCTAGGAAGAGTTTGAGTTCTGGGGGGGGGTGCTATATCGAATGTATTGTTGTTGTTATTATTATTATTATTGTTATTATTACTAGTATAGTGTGTTTGTGGTGTTGTTTTCTTAAGATGCATTTGGTCGCATTAAACTTGTCGATTAAAGATTGATTCTTCAGAAGTGGTCAAACATTGCGGGTGCAGCTTGCAGTTTTTGCCTTATAATGTTTGGCTGGCAGAATGCTGTATTAGACTGTTGGTTATTGATCAGCAGTTTGTTTTCTACCAACCAGCAGATTGTTCGAACTGACTAGTCCTACTTGCTCTGCTTGCATATTGACACTATAATTCTTGTCGTTGTGTCTTGCTACCTGCAAGTGACGATATTGATATTTTAGCTAATGTGCTGAGATTATGCATTTTAATTCATATGAGCTGGGTGCCACTTGTAAGTATAGCTTACAAGCTTACACAATTATTCTGTCACGATATTTGGCTTGCACTGTTCTCTATTTTGAATACACGGTTCGTCTTGTTTGAAGGGGTTCTTTTGTCGTACTGAGCGAGAGTTTGACATCCTTAGTGAGAGTCTTGCTACAGAGATGAAAAAGAAGTCACCAATATTTGAGATATGCAAAGAAAGACCTCGCCACTGGCACCATCACTCTCAGCGTCGGATTCCTACTTCTGCTGATGATCGTGCGAACCATTGTAAGCTTTCTGTGAAACCTCCTGCTTGCTGCTTGTAGCCTAGTGCTGCTGCTTCAAAGCATAGATTTTGATGTAGACTTTACTGCTGACATTCTGTCGTGACGGTTGCAATCTCTGCATTGCTGCCGGCTTCGATATTGGTGAGTTGGTAGGACTTCTGCTTCTGATGGCCACGCTGTGGGTTCAGCGTCGTAGGATGACGTCTCGTTTCACTCTTTCTTTCTGGGCCTACCGTATCCCTTTGGATCTATAGCGCCAGATGTTCCAGCTGAGGGCTATGCTAAATTTATTTTTTTAGTGCATCACTTAGGTAGCTGAACGAAGCTGCATACTTTATTTAGCATGACATCTCACATTGGCTTCGCTGCCTCCCTTAGTTAATATATGTAGCCAGAAGTACGCCGATTGATTCGAGAGCTTGGGATAGTTCTAGGTTTGTCGTTAACTCACCCTGTCTTTTACAATCCTTTTTTGTGTGCATAAATAACGCTGAAGTTACCCGAACTTGGCATTGGTTACATTTCAATTTTTTGTGCATCCATATCATGCCATTCATGATTTGCCACGGATGCTGTGGCAGACTGCTCGTCCCTTCACTTGGCTGGTCCTGCATAATGTATTCAGAGAATACACTCTGGTTGCCGACTCGAGAGCAGGTATACTGGTTGCATCTCGACACCAATTACAATGAGCATTCACCTAGTTCATTGTGATTGGGCTCGAGCATGCTGGTGGAAATCTAAAGGTCAAGGCTGTAAAGCCTTCATTGAACAAACACGGTAGTTTCGACGTCCTGCTGCCTTTTTGTTCGTTTTTTGTTTCATCAATTGGCCGCTCTAATGCTATGCTATCTAGGGCGAGCAGTCGTTGGCTAAGAACCAAGGAATGCATATCCATGTGTTGACAGGAAGTTAGCCAGCTTAATGCTACAGAAAGCCATACCGTTAGCGCTGCTGCACAGATCGTTATCAGCGTGAGCCTAAACTCCGGTTGGCAGCTCTCAGCATGGCTGGCACCTCCGAGCATTGAAACGAATACCATGTGATATGGCTGGCTATACTCCACCAGTTAACGCTGACTTGACCTTGCAACTGAAAACACTTGACAGCAAGCACCTCACACTCGAGGCAGGATTGGTCATTTTTAGCAATGCACCCCTAGTCTGCCTTTGGCTTGCGAGTGGCCTCTGCACGTTTTTATGCTGCTCTTCACTCATCGACGAGCAGCAGCATTACTGATTGGCCGGCTTTGTGCAATAGAACCTCTCTTAAAAGCATCTTCTTACCTTAATCTTCGTGCGATGCCAGTTAGTCCTTCCCCAGCTGTGGACAAGCCGTTGTTTAATTTCTATGCGATCATGCAGTACCCAGCGGTATGGATAGCCGTCAAGGCTCCTATGCCGAATCACCGTATAAAGCAGACTGCTCGATCAGCTTAGCTTCACCTCTGGGTCTTAGCCTAGTGGCGAGCTGCTTGCACTTCACGATCCTGGTCGTGGGTTCGAGTCCTGCAGCGGCAATCCAGTATCACCCGCTGTAAACCGAAGTGAGAGGAGCATCCGAGGCTGCAATCTGCCCGCCATATAAACGAGGCTTGTAAATCAGCTAAACTTTACTTGATGCCTCATTTGTCCCGTCAGTATTGCAAACGATGTATGGTTGGTGAGCTATGCAACTTTTTAGGACTAGTAGCTGTTTCAGCAGTGAGATATCACTCATGTGCTAGGTGATGTACTCGCTACAGTATTTGTTACATGCATGCCCCGTTATAATATAATCATGATTCTAATTAAAGCATTTGGACGTCTACTAGTTTCACCACTGAAAGAATTTGTAGGTCTCTCATTCCGTTCGTGGTTGCTGGCGCTTGAGCTTCTGGATTGTGACCGACTATTTTGACCGTATTTTGCTGTCGTGCAGTGGGTGGGGCGGGGAGGCGGCGGCTGACGGTGATCACCTGCCGCGATGTTATAGCTGGAAGCGAAGTGGCTACGATTTTTCTGACTGACAACGTTGTGGCCTGTGGCGAGTAGGCAAGACTGCTGCAGTGCTGCATGGCCAAAATGCCTGTCAGCTCATTGTTGTTGCTTGACCGTTTGTTCTTCGACAGCCTTCACTCTGGTGGACGAGAGGACGCACGACGACAGCGACGAGTACGAGATTATAGACAGCCCCCTCGACTGAAAGGGCCATCACTCTTTCGTACCGCCTTGCCTCGTAGGCAGCGAGGCGGCAGTGATGCACCAAGCTGGTGCAACACTGCCTGAGGTCCGTGACCTCGAAAATGCTGCAAATTGAGCTTTTTGCAAGAGAGACTAGTCACTGCAGCAAAAACAGGAGATTCATAAATATATAAGGACTCTTCTATAAATTGCTCGATCGTATCTCAACGTTCGGTGGCTATACACACTTGCCAATGGAACGTAGCCATTATTGCTGCAAAGCTTTAGTCGCGTTGGACGGGGGGGGGGGGGGGGGGGGGGGAGGCTGCCAACACATTGGAAGGGTCACTGGGATCACCGGGTCAAGGTTGTCTGCATCGCACGGATTATTACGACAAGCTCTTTGCACCGCTCATCTCGGACCGCCTGAGCCTGCCTGGATATTCCTTGGCCTTGACCTGTAGCACTTCCGACGTGGCTGGCACTGCCAGGACTTCAGGCTTCTTTGCAACTGCCGTTTTCCTGTACGACGTGGACAGCTGCTGTGGTTGTATGGCTGCCATTTCTTGAATGAGCGTCCATGCGGATGGTGCCGTCTGCGATCCGACTGATGCACGCGCAGAGGCAGAAGTGCTTCGTGGCCGAATGCGGACAGTCGTGGTGGGTCGCTGCTGCTGACTGCTGTAGCTGGACAGCTGCTTTCCCGTCGGTGCTGTCATAGGCCGAGGCGACGGCTGTGTCGTTGCTTCCGACGTTTGCTTTCCGTATGCGTGTTGCCTCGAGCCGCCGGAATGCGGCTGCCGCGGCTTGTCCGTGGGTGCATGCAGCTGCCGAGCTCGAAGGGACGGCAGCATTTCAGCCCCCCCCACGTCGGCCATTGCAGGCCGGCCTTTCTTATATTGGCCTAGCCGAAGGGGCGTCAGCTCTTCGGCGATTTCGAGAATCTCATCCAGCCCTCGCGGCGTGAGCTTCTCGTCTCGGCCAATGCTGGAGGACAGCCGAGTGTCGGTGCCGTGAAAATAGATGGCCAGCCACTCGGCTGCTGACATGAAGTAGAGGTCGTCGCGCCTTGTGCAGCAAGCAGGGCCGAGGTCAGAGGCCAGGACGCTCGCTGTCCTGTAGTGACCGTTACTGGCCGCGACGAGCAGAGGCGTGAAGCCCAAAGCGTTCGGACGGTCGACGTCGGCCGGATTGTGACGGACGTGCCGGCGGCGGCGGCTGAGGAGCAGCGAGACCAGCTGCTCGTTGCCTGTCGCTGCGGCATAGTGCAGCGCCGTGTTGCCGAACGCGTCGGCTGCCCCGACGTCTAGCTCGGGAACAACTTGCAGTAGCACTTCTGCTAGCCTGTAGTGGCCTCTCTGCAAATAGAATAGCCGGCGGCGTGAAGCTCTCTTCGAGTTCGCGTAATTATACTAGCGTATCGTATCTGGCCGGTAATGGCAGTGAAGGCTGAGTTACTGTGAAGAGGTGTCCACCTAACGGGACCGCCAGGCAAGCCGTGTTAATATAGAGTTGGTTAATTCTATCGAGTGGCAATTATTTGTTTGCCTTCTGACAGCTACTTGGTTATGAATAGCAAGTGCAGAAATACGTTCACTCAGCCTCGTGAATATCAAAAGCCGGTGTTTAAGGCTTTGTAGCCAGCACTGCTAGAGCGCTAGAGCTCGGATGCTATATTGAAAGAGGAGTAGCCTTACTTGAAAGCGAATGTGACATTCGGGCGTCTTGAATTTGAACGACCTGTCGCTGTGAAGCGAAAGTGCTGTGGCGATTTGTCGTCGCAAATCGGTCCCTAGTAAGTATTACTCCATTTCAGCAATTCTGCGTTCCCCGGGCCCCGATCGGCAGGCTGTGATCTGAGAGCAGTGACGGCTCCGATGTCTGACCTCAGCTAATCAGCTGGCCTGTGACCTGGGTATGTCGTTCGATTGGCTAATAACTCACTGCTCGCGGCCGCATGCGGGCTCCATGCTGCATCGAAGAATAGGTGGAGGCACTCACTCTTAAGTCTCTCTTGTTGATTTGTGCTGTTTTAATCAGTTGGCGAAAGAATGGCTTGAAAAGTACATTCGGTTGTCTAGCGTATTCTGGTGTCAGTGACATCATTGAGATGAAGTCTGTTCGCCACGGAAACCGCCTAGAATTTGAGTTCGCTATACGAAACTCGTGCTTAACATCAACTTAATTTTTGTGGGGGATACAGACGGAGATACATTACATCGAATTTCGATCTCCGGAAAAATCAGACCGCAATTGGCTGCATTAGATGGGCGAAAACCGTTTTAGACCCGGGAAATTCTCCAGCGAATCAGCGAAGTTATGTTTCATTAAAATATAAAAAAAATGTAATTCATTTGTATGGCGCCCCAAGAGAACTAAATCTCTATTCAGGCGCCTCACATATGCCTCAGGGCTCGAGCCCACGACCTCAGCCAGACCTTGGTCGGGGCGAGCACCTTATACGCTGGACCAACCCATTGACCTACTGGTTAGAACGCCGGAGCCGCATCGCCAGTTCGTACAACGTTCGTGAGTAGCTGAAATGCACGGACACATGCGCGAAGTGTTTGAAGAACGAAAGGTGCCGGCAAGGGCGCAGTCAGGATTTCAACTCGAGGGGCTAATCCTCAGAATTAATGGGCGTGGCACGAGGTTAAGAAATTTTATTCGAAATGTGCACAGAAAAGCTCCCTTGCCCTTTCAAAAACTATTTCTATTCTTATTGGTATTTTAGCAAGAATTTTCTACAGCCTTTAGCATGTTAGGCAGCTCGAACAAATTACGGTAATTGCCCCTCTGGCAATCGAGGCAGGACATCCTCACCGAAGTCTCAAGCGGCATGTACAGCGCCCCGTCTAAAGTTAGTTTTCCTTCACCTCCTGTAGAAGTACACTGAATCTATGACACCGGCAAGCCTCCGGAGCCTCCGCTACGTAACGTTTCGTGTCTAATGCATTTATGCACTAAATTCTTAAGCCCGATAGCCCCTCCGTGAAATCGCGGTGGCCACCTGGAAGGTTCGCCCGGCTTTCCTCGGAGGGGGATCTAAATGATCCATGGATAAACTGCTCGTCTAGCCTCGCTTTGGTATCGACGGTTCCCTGCTCGAGAAACAGGAAACGACCTGGCCTAGCGGCGTTCGGGACCGGTGGAGGCTTGCTGCGGTTAGCACCCGTGGGTGGTCGGTCGCTGTTCACCAATCTACGAAAGATGTACTGATGATGTACGTACTGATTATAGGTTAAATTTCTCACGCCATTTCTTAACCGCAGGGCCGCCGCAAGAGACCGACTAGGAACTGGAGGTCTGAAAACAATTCCTCTGACCTCTGACCTCTGAGCTAGTCTTCTTCTAGGCCTGGTGGCGCTCTCTAGAGAACGGTCGTGAGAGGACCTCTGCGACAAAAGTGCACCGCCCGGCGAGCCTCGCTAGTCTCTTTCCCTCAGATGTTTGCTGGCTTATTTGCAAAAGAAATGGCTGCCATTCGCCGAAGCAGACTCAGATTCTGCTAGCCGAAAAAAGGGCGAGTAAAATCGGATCACGAGCCACTCCAAAGCCCGGGGGAGGGCCATTTTTTTTAGACGCCGCCTATGAAGGTGCCGGCATCGCTGTTTGTCCGAGAGTCTCAAGCTGTGAAGTCTCGACGGCTGACGGAATCGCAGACCATCTGCAAACATCGGTGGCGGCCACCTAAAGCGAAATGTCCTGAAGCCGCCGAAACCAAGCTCTGCGGGCCCCTAAACAACGAAGCGGTCTCTTAAACTGCTGGATATTTCGCAGTCTTTTCGTGGACCAATCGCGAGCATTCTCAGCAACTGCTGAGCGCTGCCCATCGGCCGACCGAGTTTGGTCGCTTCGGATGTGCTTGCCGGATACACATGGCTTCACCTCGGTTAAAAGAAAAGCCCCGCCCCGGCGCACGTACGATATTTTCTTAGATGAGGTACATGTACTTCGATTTCGACTCCCTCTCCCCCGCTTATGCCTACTCCAGAGCACCGGCTCTTTCGCGAATGGCCGAGGTTGCACGCAGAATGAATTAAGCAACACGGTGGCATGGCGCTTTTTTGCGGCGTGTCAGAAAGACTGGGAAGCCGCCGTCACGGAGGGCGGTGGTGAGATTGTGCAGGAAGTCAGTTGAGCATATTTAAAGTGCCTAGAGTGAGGCTCAGTTCTTTGATTGCGTTGTGCAAATTTATTGCTAATATTATTACTTGCGAGACAACAGTTTCAGTTGCCAGGCTCCAGACATATCCGACACTGGTTAGTCTGAAGGCGCGGGACCCAAACACCCCCTCGGTGCCCAGAACAAATACCCACACGCAGAAATTAATTCCCCCGAGAATGGGCTTTATTTTCAGCATCACAACCGCCGCCGCGATATTGAATCGATCATTAAGGCGCAAAGGATACAGAGCAAAGTTCTTACGCTGACCCACAAGGCCCGCCACGGCTTGGCTCCTTCGTATCTAGCTGAACTGCTGCATCAGTTTCAGCCTGTTCGCGCCCTCAGGTCCTGTGTGGACAATAAATTAGCTGTCCCATTCCTCCGCTTAAAGACAGTTGGCGACAGAAGCTTTAGCTCTGCAGGTCCTAGACTGTGGAACTCGCTTCCACAATTCTTACGCAACGACAACTACTCTCCTACTGCCGACTATGGCTCATCCTTCTCAGCGGTCCTGAGCTGTTACTTCCATGCTACTCACTACCTCAATTGCTCTCCTGACTCTGCTATGCTTCCCACTTTCTCTTTGTTGCGTGAGACGAAGTCTGTTGGCTACCGAATGCGTACCGAAAGCCGCTTAGGCTGTGAGTGCGCTATACAAAACTCTCCTGAGTAACACCCACATGGTCTTTATGACTTTGTGGAGTTACAGACGGAGATACATTACATTACAAGGTTGCAGGACATACTCAGAGCCCTACCAAAACCGTACCAATCTACGCCAGCGAAGCTAAAAAAGCGAGTCGTCCCCCGCTTTTCGTTCGGTCCGCCCGCTTAATTCGACCGGCGTTAATGTCTCCGTCTAGATGCAAAGCCGTAGCGTTTCGCCGGTACTCAGCCTCAGGCTAGGATCTGCAGTACCGCATTTAGAGATCGCCACTCTTTTGCGGCTGCGTATTCAAACTCTGAAAACCAAGATGAAGGTAGGTCGTACTCGCTGCATATCTTTTTCATTGCGATCCGCTAATCCGATGGTCATGATTCGTTCTTCACACAAGGCCCTCGGGGAGATATGACGAGGCTTCCGGGGTGAGGGGAGGCTAGCCTAAGCGAAAACGTCGTTTGCCTCCTACGTTGAATGAGCGTGCCAAGTATATTTTAATAATACACAACAATTATAATAGGCTGAGGCCCTTCGGATGCCACGAGCTTCAGAAGGCCGCTGATTTGACGACATCCGCCCGTCTGGAATGTAACGGCAACTTGGTGCACACCGGAACTCAACTCTCCGGAACCTCGGCGAGAGGAGTGAGCGCCTAGGCGAGCGAAGGCCCTGATGAGCATCACCCACAGAGAACTTAATCTCCCTGCAGAGGCAATTTACTTGTGCTGTACGGGAATCACGATCAGATGGCCGCAGAATGACAGAATGCTCACAGCGACGCTGGCTGCAACCGAAACAGCGAGTGCGAAACTGCTAGAGATGAACTGCGAAAGCTATGCATTATTGGGCAGTCGTTGAAATTTTAAACTAGCCGGAAGGCCACCAGAAAGAGAGAACGACGGTGGGAAAAACGATCTGGCGACTCGAGCGCCGCGACTTCCGCTTTCGACGGAAGCGGAAATCACGCTGCGAGCGCCTGCGAGCTACTCACCCGGCAGGCGTGATGCAGCACGCTGCGGCGGTCGGCGTCCGCGGCGCACGGGTCGGCGTGTCGGGCTATCAGCACGAGCGCGAGCCTCGCGGCGAGATCCTCGTCTTCGAGAGACGCGCAGCGGTGCAGAGCCGTTCGGCCGAGATCGTCTCGCAGGTCCAGCTTTGCGCCCGGAAGTTTCGTCAGCAAAATGAACTGCCTGTACCTGAGCGTGTCCAGGCAGCGGTGGAGGCTGCCCATTGCTGCAACGCAGCGCTCCGACGCTCCTGCAGAGCGAAAAAACGGATACCGATCTGTAGGGCTTAAAGGGAAGGAGGCTCGCGTCGGAGACGAGGCCGAGGCTTCCGCGAGAACGACGGCTTGGCAGCAGCGCGGCAATTGCTGCGAACTTCCGGTGGTCGTTTTTCTCGGAAGGTCTCTGGCGACGATCTGCAGGTGGCGAGCATTTTTTGGGACCAAGCAGCTTTTTTAGAAAGCTGTAAGATGAGCGCACAGGCTCTCCCTCGGCAAACGGTGACGCCGAGAGCTGCCAGCTCGTTCCATATTGCGTTTTGGTTTGCTAGCGAGATTAAAAAAAATTGCACCCGAGTATAGCGCCCCGAGAGGATCGCAACTCTTTCTAAGCACATCGCATAGGCTGGAGTAATATATTAATGATGATAATAATAGTACGATGTATGTATAGCGCCCTACGAGAACGATATGACTTTTTTGGCATTTTGCTGGAAAGGAAGCGCGTCAACTCCGCCAGTGATAATGTGGGGACGAATTCAGCTCGTGTCAGCATAATGACGAGGGCAGTTCGCAGGAACGAGCAGGTGGCTGCTAAGCTTTAGCTTAAAATAACAGCTCGAAAAGCTTTCAGCTCAAGAAGCCGGTGGAAAGAAAACGCGAACTGATCAGCCGCACCAGTGGCGAAGGTGTTCGCCTCTAACCAAGGTCAAGGTGATTGTATTTGATACTGACGTCGTGGGCTCGAGCCCCGTGCCGTGTGCACGTGAAGCGCCCGGATAGAGACATCAAGTTCTCCTAGGGCTCTCTACATACAAATGAATCGTATTTTTTGTGTCAGTGACGCTAACGTGCACAATTTTAGCTAGCCCGGGAACCTCGACGACGGAGATTCACGCGAACGAAGGACGTGCCGTGAGGAGCGTCGGCTCAAATTTAGCGACTATCGATTGATCGAGCGATTCGACTCTTGATCCGACTCGCGATTCGACTCGACTCAGATGGAGCTTCGGCGAAGTCGCCGCCGCTCTCGATGCGAATGCTGAGCTCGCGCGTGTAAATCCTCGGCTCACTCGCTAGTCTCACTCGCTCGTCCCACTCGCCCGCTGGTCTTCCGTCTGAGGAAGCGCGCCCTTGACTAGCGATCTCGACGCCACTCTACGACACTCGCCTCTGCGATGCGCGGCCGCCACCGGAAGCAGGCGGGCAGTTCGACGGCATTGCGCTCGTCGGCCGCCGCCGCGCTGAGCGGGTCGGAACAAATAGCCTTCTTAAATCGTTTGCTTTTAGAGCGATCGATATCGAGTTTAAATCTTCGGGCCGCCTCCTGCTCCTCCTTATGCAGCCTTCGTGCGCGAAAAGAACTGCAGCAGCAGCAGCAGCAGCAGCAGCAGCAGCAGCAGCAGCAGCAGCAGCAGAGCTCTCCTACTCTTCGGCTTGTCGGCTGCCCGCCGCCGTCAGCGTCGCCGCCGGCTTCCGGCGCGAGGCCTGCGAGAGCGGCGGAAAAAAGCTATGAGCTGTTCGCGATTGACTTGAAAAAGGCTCAGCTCGCTAGCACGGCCTTTCCGCGGGTCACTTCAACTGCAGACCTACTTCGACTACTGCTTACTGAGTGATATGACAGTCGCTATGACCTCAAGAAAAAGAGAGAGAGAGAGAGAGCGAGAGAGAGCGACGCAGAGAGAGAGAGAGAGAGAGAGAGAGAGAGAGAGAGAGAGAGAGACAGAGAGAGGAGAGAGAGAGAGAGAGTGAGAGTGACGCAGAGAGAGAGAGAGAGAGAGAGAGAGAGAGAGAGAGAGGGAGAGAGACAGAGAGGCAGAGAGAGAGAGAGAGAGAGTGAGAGCGACTCAGAGAGAGAGAGAGAGAGAGAGAGAGAGAGAGAAAGAGAGAGAGAGAGAGGGATGGAGAGACAGAGAGAGTGAGAGCGACTTAGAGAGAGACAGAGAGACAGAGAGAGAAAGAGAAAGAGAAAGAGCATCTCAGAGATAGAGATGGAGATAGAGAGAGAGAGAGAGAGAGAGAGAGAGAGAGAGAGAGAGAGAGAGAGAGAGAGCGAGAGAGAGAGAGACCAACTGTATCTCTTCACTCTCAGGCTTGCGAAGAGGTGACCACGTAACCGGTAGTGCGCTCTTCGGGTAAAGCGCTGTCGCGTCAACAAACACGGACGACCACGAGTGCAGCACGTCGCGAAGCTTCGGGAGCGCGCGCGGTCGCCTTAGAAGCGAAGAAGATGCCTCAGCGGGCACCGGTACTCGATATCGAAGCAAGAAGCGAAAGGTGGCTGGACAAGGTCGGTGGCGCTCGCGAACCCGAGAGCGTTGGAGCCGGCCTCAGTTGTCGACAGAGAGAGAGAGAGAGAGAGAGAGAGAGAGAGAGAGAGAGAGAGAGAGAGAGAGAGAGAGAGAGAGAGAGAGAGAGAGAGAGAGAGAGAGAGAAACAGACAGACAGACAGAGACAAAGACAGACAGACAGACAGACACAGGAGAGAGAGAGAGAGAGAGAGAGAGAGAGAGAAACAGAGACAGAAAGACAGAAAGACAGACAGACAGACCAGACAGAGAGACACAGGAGAGAGAGAGAGAGAGAGAGAGAGAGAGAGAGAGAGAGAGAGAGAGAGAGAGAGAGAGAGAGAGAGAGAGAGAGAGAGAGAGAGAGAGAGAGAGAGAGAGAGAGAGAGAGAGAGAGAGAGAGAGAGAGAGAGAGAGAGAGAGAGAGAGAGAGAGAGAGAGATACAGAGACAGGGAGACAGAGAGAAAGAGATCTCTGCCGAGTCGACGGCCTGTAGCAGGGCATTGGGAGCCAGCTGAACTTACCGAGTCGTTACACGTCTACCGCCGCCGCCGTCGCCACCACAGCTGCCGTCTGGTACCTAGAGAGGGCAGCGCACGGCGAGCGCTCGGCGCCTGCGTGCGCCTCCAGCGCGAGCTCCCGATTTATCGTTTTATTAATGGGGCAGCCGCGGAGCTCGCGTTACCGTCCGCGTCGCACACAATCGGCACGTCGGCTGCTCGGTACGGTCCATGGACGTTGCCCGGTCGACGAAGAGAATGAGATCGATGGATACTGTGGTATGCGTGGCGGCGGCAGCCGCGGCGGAGTTATCTCGCGGGCTCTGCTTATTCTTCAGGCAGCGACAGGTAGGTAGATCGATAGAGATAGACAACTAGAAATCTTGTTTTTTAATTCATTTGCACAGCGTCCTAAAGATAAGCGGATCTCGATTCACGCGCTTTACATACACCACATAGTCTACATACACGCATACTTTACACACACCGCTCGAGACTGCGACCTTGGTCTTCGGACGCATTCACCTTGACCTTGGTCGTTAAAAGCGAGCACCTTAACCGCTGGGTCGAACCAGCGCCAGCTCGACAGCTAGGCAGCTAGATGGAGACAGATTTAGATGTGCTTTTGCACGCACGCACTAGCATCGCGACCAGTCAGCTCCGATGGCGGGCAGGCCGCCAGGCACCGAGGGCGCGGTGGCAGTTCGGCGGGTCAAGGAGAGAGCGGACGTTATGCAAAGCGACTGCCGAGGTTGCAATCCTAGAAGACTTACCCTAGAGCGAATGCGAGGTGCACAATACGTACCGAGACCTTCGCGCGCGGCTGCACAGAGTCTGTCGACTTCACAGACTTTCCCCTCGAACTCGCCACCGTTTGTACCGCTTCCGGCGGTTCTCTCGGAAAAAACTGTACGATAAGCAATCCGAGGGGTTTCTGGGAGAAAGCCTTCGCCTGCACCGCATCCCCGAGACTTGACTACCGGATTCCGTCTTGATAGTTAAGCCCTATATACAGTGCCGCCGCGGCGGGCAAGTGGTTGTTCCTAAAGATGGCTGACTCTTCGGGTTCGATGCCTTAATGGTGGCCAGACATTATTTCCGTTCGACGAGCGCCGCGCGTGAAGGGGGGGCCGCTTCTAGCACCCAGTTACACGCGCGTCGAGACGGGGCAATAAAGGACAGCCCAAAATGTCACTAACACGCCGTCGGGTCGCCGCGATGCGTTTTGGTCACGCAGCAGTGTTAATGCTCTATAGTCCGGCGGCAAGACGCTCTCACTGCCCGACCCCGGTCGCGGTGTCGCAGCCTGCAGCATGCTTTATTCGCTGCAGAAAGCAGGGTGAAGGCCGCCGAGGTTCTTCTGCATCCGCGTAAGCGAGGCCGTTAAGCACCTCGTTCTTTACCTTTTACTTTTCTGAAAAAAAATAGCGCCGCTCCGACATTTTCGCCAGGTTCAGGATGAGAACGTCGTCCGGCGGCGGCTAGTCGTCGGGGCTGAGCACGAGCGGGCGAATGAGCAGCGCGGGCCCGTACACCGACGCGGGTGCGTACATTTACCCAATTTTACCACCTCGTGGTCAGCTTCTTCCAAAGGGTAAAGGAAGGAAGGTCGGCGGCGTCATCGTAACAACTGGCATTTGCTTCCGGTTTCCCGTTGACTCCCGTCGGTGATTGTGCACTCACCAGAGATACCGTAGCTATCCCTTTCCAAAACGCACGTAGAACGCAGCGGGACTACAAAGAACGAGCTTGACAGGTGAACCTCGATTATGAACCATGAGCGTGGCCGGTTGACGTAGAGTTGAGAGCCGCTTATGAAATTGTCGCGGTAAGCCGGCGGGCGCCTATGAGCAGGGCGATTGACGATTGTGCATGAACTCAGGTACGACCTGTTACACGGCCGCTATATGCAGGCTTGGCTGCAGCTTCAGCCGCGCTCTCCGACGCTACGGTCTGCTGGTCGGTGAATCAGGGAGCTGAGCGTGAAATGGTGCTTAGCTCGAAATAAAACGAGACTCCAATGGAGGGCAGTTCGTGGCATGAGTGCTTGCGAAACGCAAAGCCTGCAACTCAGTTCCTACTGTTGTCAGGACTTACCAGGAATTGACGACATGTAAGAAGGTGGCAAAGATGCAAGGCTAGCTGATTTAAGGGCCTCTTTTTTATATCCAGTAATTAAAGCGAGAAAGTCCGTCACGCCGCTAGATGGCGCGCTCGCGTCACGTGACAAGAGGCCGCACTTCTGTCAAGCGGCAAGATGGCGCAGCGTTGTCTTCCGTAGCGGAACTACTGTGAATCAGCAAAGCCAGTCCGCGGGCTGTGGGTTGATCGTATCTGCAGAAGAGCGGCTGTCGCCACCGCTTACAGTTGGTAATAAAGGATCGCCCACTGGAGGACTCGAACTCAAGATCCGGGTCTTGAAAAGCGAGCATCTTACCTCTTGGGCCAAGTCCCAGGGGCATCGTCGCAGCCTGTGCTTGGCTTGTTATAGGCGGCGTTTGTCGTTTGTTGTCGTTTGTCGTCTTCGCGGCGAGAGTTTTGTTCACATTTGGATTTGTTGTGTTCAGCGTTTAGACATCGTGCGTTGCATAAGTAAACAAACTGGTCACGCTACGTAAGCAGCGCATTGTAAGAAACTGAAAATCGATGCTCGTTTTATTATCCCGGCACTTCGACGCAGTGGAGTCGGCAATCGGCACGGATGGCAAGGCGGCGCGGGGTTCAGCCATCAAGAGGGCAGCACTTGCCGCCAGCGAGACGAAGTAGTACTACATCCGTAGCGTCTGCAGCGACGTTTCGCGAAACCCTACGAGACGACGTCGGCATGAATACAAATGAGCGGTCGTCAAAAAATAATAATCTATACCTTGGTGGCGACTCCAGGGTGCAATATGCTATCCTATCAAAGACACTGGAACGGGTCGTGGCGGACCAGCTGAACTCAAATATCGAAAGCTCACACCTTGCTAGTAAGTTCCAGTCTGGCTTTAGAGCTAATCACTCCACAGAGTCAGCACTGCTAAGGGTATACAACGACCTACTCAGGAATGCAGACATGGGTAGAGTGTCTCTGCTTGTTTTGCTCGATCTTTTGGCAGCTTTTGATACCATCGATCACTAAGTTCTTCTAGAGCGCCTCTCATCTCGCCTGGGCATCACCGGCACTGCTCTGCAGTACCAGTTCAGGTCCTATCTCAGTGGGAGACTCCAGAGTATTGACGTGAATGGACAAAGATCATCTGAGGTACCTCTGAAATATGGGTTACCTCAGGGCTCTGTGCTAGGTCTGGTTCTTTTCACGGTTAATACTCTCCCTCTTGCTGATGTGATTGCCCAGCACAATCTAGGCTTTCACTTCTATGCGGATGACACTCACTTGAACCTTTGCTTTGATCCCTCCTAGCCTTCGAGCACCTCAAAGTCTCTCAACTCACTTGCTGCATGTATTGATGACATCCGCGCATGGATGGCAGCAAACTTTCTAAAACTAAACGATGACAAAACTAACTTATTAGTTATGGGCAAACCCAGTGTGATTCAGAAATTGGAAAGGCTGACGCTCAAAATTGGCTCTGCCAGCATATCTCCAGTTACATCAGCTCGAAATCTAGGTGTCATATTCCAAAGCGACCTCTTGTTAGACGACCATATCAGCTCCACAGTCAAATCTGCCTATTTTCAGCTTCATAACATTGCTCAAATTCGGGCTTGTTTAGATAAGGATACCACATCTAAGTTGGTCCATGCATTCGTGACATCTCGTCTCGACTTCTGCAACTCACTGCTTACTTGCCTACCAGCATGTGCGATCAGGCGATTGCAGCTGGTGCCAAACTCTGCAGCTAGGCTTGTCTGTCGTGAGCGTCACAGTTGCCACATTAATCCACTTCTCGCCGACCTGCACTGGCTACCAGTCAAGCAACGGATTGACTTCAAGGCTTTGTCGCTCACTTTTAGGTCACTTCATTCTTTGGCTCCAGGCTATCTCTCAGATATACTCCCCCATCAAGCCAAGCATCGTACCACCCACTTTTCGGAATCCAACAGTCTACAAATACCCATACAAACCTCAAATCCTTTGGAGACCGTGCATTTATTTCGTATGCTCCCAAAGCCTAGAACTCCCTCCCGACCTGCGTCAGAACATCCCCTGACCTGACCACATTTAAAAAGAATTTAAAAACACCTATTTAGGACAGCAATTAGTGAGTCCCTGTGATTCGTCCTTGATGTGCTTATGCTTGCTGACACTGTGCATGCTGCCACTAACCACATTTGCATGCTGACCCTGTGCATGTCACCCCAAACCATGTTACTCATTTGGTTTGTTTTTCAAGCATGATTTTACTCACCATTCAATTGCATTTCCCTTTGCAGCAAATGTAAAGCGCCTAGAGAGAGATTAAGTTATCTGAGGGCGCTTTATCAAGTGCATTATTATTATTATTATTACAAAGAAAAGGTTGTAGGACCTACGATAAAAAATCGTTCAAACTCATCTACCTAGGTTTGTAAACGCTGCTAGACAGCTAAATGTAATGGGCTATGTCAAGGTTATATGCTCACTACAACAAAATGTAGCAATGAGACCTCTAGCGAGTGCATGATCGCTAACCAAGCCAACGGCAAGCCGCAAGCAATGCCAGTTACGGTGGGTGACGACGCCGACCTTCCCTGACCCCTTGGAAGAAGCTGACAACGGTAGCTCACAGCCAATTTACATGTAGTTTAGAATACTGCACGGCGTTCCTATTGGACCACAACAAAAGGGGTTACGCGGACACACTCCGTCTCTGTCAGCGGTCCGCCACTATTACATAAACCCGATTGCTTACAGAAACCAGTAGACTCGCTGTCAATGGTCGGCTTAACGGGAGATATTAGCAACGGCGGCATCCCTGGTGGCCTAGAGCGATATCGTAATGGCTACAGGGCACCGGGCGCAGGAGTACGTAAGTGATAGGAAGCACCGAGTGATCTTTTCGAGTGGTACCACGATGGTTGGTAATCCGTCTCAGGTGGTTCCGCTCTTCGTCGCCCGAATAGCAAGCACCTACGTTAAGGTGCCATGCATGCTTACAATAATAACAGAAATAATAATGTTACACTTGACAAAGCCTCCTCAGAGAACTCAATCTCTTTCTAATCGCTCTAGATTTGCTGCAGGGGAAACACGATCGAATGGTGAGTGGTGTCATGCTTGATAAACAACAAGAATAGCATGGTTAAGGGTGACATGCACGGGGTCAGCATGCAAGCGTGGTTAGTGGCAGCATGCACAGTGTCAGCACACATAAGCACATAAATGACGAACCACAGGTACCCACTAACTGCTGTGATAAATAGGTGCGTTTTTAATTTCTTTTTTAGATGTGGTCAAATCAGAAGATGTCGTGACGGAAGTCGGGAGTGAGTTCCAGGCTTTGGGAACATACGAACTAAAGGCACTGTCTCCAAAGGATTTGAGGTTTGTACGAGGTATAGATAAACACTTAAATTCCCCAAAAGCGGGTGCTACGATGTTTAGCCAGGTGGGGGAGTAGATCTGATAGGTAGGGTGGAGCCAAAGAATGAAGAAACCTAAAGTGAGCGACACAATCTTGAAGTCGATGCGTTGCTTTACTGGAAGCCAGTGCAGGTCGGCGAGAAGTGGTATGATGTGGCTACTGCGACGTGCATGACAGACAAGCTTAGCTTAAGAGTTTTGCACCAGCTGTAAATGCCTGATTGCACAGGCCAGTAGACCAGCAAGCAGTGAGTTACAGAAGTCACAACGGGATGCCGCTAATGCATGGACCAACTTAGATGTGATATCCCTGTTTAAACAAGCAAGAATTTGAGCAATGTTATGTAACTGAAAGTTGGCAGACTTGATTGTGGAGCTGATGTGGTTGTCTAAAGAAAGGTCACTTTGGAACATGCATTCTAGATTCGTACAAATTCAACAGGAGATATGCTGGCAGAGCCAATTTTGAGCGTCAGCCTTTCCAATATCTGAGTCACACTTGGTTTGCCCTTATCTAGTAAGTTGGTTTAATTTAAGAAAATTTGCTGCCATCCATGTGCGGATGTCATCGATACATGCAGCAAGTGAGTTGAGAGAATTTGACCTGCTGAAGGGCTGGAAGGGATCAAAGCAAAGGTACAACTGAGTTTCGTTCGCATAGAAGTGCCTAGATTGAGGTTCCTCGGATGATCTTTGTCCATTCACGTCGATACTCTGGAGTCTCTCACTGAGATAGGACCTGAACTGGCACTGCAATGCAGTGCCAGTTATGCCCAGGCGAGATGAGATGCGCTCTAGAAGAACTTGGCGATCGATGGTATCAAAAGCTGCCGAAAGATCGAGCAAATCAAGCAGAGATACTCTACTAATGTCTGCATTTTTAAGTAGGTTGTTGCACACCCGAAGCAATGCTGACTTTCACACAGTGATTAGCTCTAAAGCCAGACTGGAGCTTACTAGCAAGGTTTGAAGTTTCAATATATGAGTTCAGCTGGTCTGCCACGACTCGTTTCAGTGTCTTTGATAGGATAGGTAGAATGAAGACTGGGCGGTAGTTGCTCAATATCTTACGACTCGGCGCAGCCATTTTAGGATTTGCATTCTGCATTCGGCATGCACTGGCGATTCGTATACACGAAAAAAACCGGGCTCCGCAATGTAGCGCTGAGCCGCCTAGCACGCGAGCTAGCTCTTTCGAAAAATGCACTGCACTGCGGCGTAGTAATGTGTCGTTAAACGTGGCGAATCTGCGCATCTGAGGTCCGGCGCGGCAGCCTACGCCCGCCGAACCTGCGTCTCGACCGACGCTGCGGCGACGGCTGACTGCGCCTCGTCGTGCTCCTTCGGTTCGGCCGCCGCCGCCGCAGCCTTCACAGCCGCCGCGGCCGCCGCAGCCGCCGAGACAAAGGAGCGACGAGCGAGCAGCGACGGGCGGAGGAGCGAGGCGGCGGCGGTCGGCGGCGACTCGAGCTGGACGACAGCGGCGAAGCTGGCGAATCTGCCCAACGCGGGCGACGGCGTGGGCACCGACGCGTCGCCGCCGTCTCCGGCGGGAACCGACGCGTCCCCGGCGGCGGGCGGGCCGCCCGACGCGGCAGATGCGCGAAGGCTCGGAGACGGGCGGCAGTACGAGGCCGTGAGCTGCTCGACCTGAGCGTCGGTGACGCTGCGCAGCATGCTCCACGACGTGGATGCCGCCGCTGACGCCGAGAAGCGACCGCCGTCGCTGCCGCCGGCGCTGCCAGCGTCGCCGTCGCCGCCGCTGGCAGCGCCGCCACCAGGCGCCAGACTGCCGGAGCGCGTCGGCGCTGAATCGGCCGACCCCGACCCGGCGGCGCTGCTCGCGGCCGCCGCCGCCTCGGCGGCAGACGTCCATGATGCCGGCTGTCTGCCGCGCCTCGGCACCGGGCGCTGCGGCGCGGTAGCTTGCGGCCGCGCCAGAGACGGCCTTTTAGTTCCCGAAGCGGTGGCGGCGGCGGCGGCGGAGGCGGAGGTGGAGGCCGAGCCGGTGGTGCGCGACCGCCTCGCAGATTCGGAGGGCCCGAAGGCGAGAAAGAGCGGCTCCGCGAGGTCGCCGCCGCCGCCGCCGTCCAGCTTCAGGCGGGCGAAATCGTAGTCAGCCTGCCTGACCGTCTTCCAGCGTGCGATGATGCTTCGCGTCTCGTCCGCGTCTCGCCGTCGGTTCTCGTCGAAGTCGTAGAACGGCAGGCCGTCGTCGGGCGTCGGATCGCTACCGCGACAGTAGTAGGCGGCCAGCCACTCGTGCGCAGTCTTGAAGAACGCGTCGTCGCGACGCGTCGTGCTGGCGCCGCCGACGGCGACGAGTGCGCGCGCCACGTCCAGCCGGCCGTTGGCGGCGGCCAGGTGAAGCGGCGTGAAGCCGACGACGTTCTTCCTCTCAACGTCGAGCTCGAAGCGGCCGTAGTACGTCAGCAGGAGGCCGAGCAGTGGCTGATCGCCGCGCGCGGCGGCGTAGTGCAGCGGCGCGTTGCCGTCGTTGTCCGCCGAGTCGACGCACATGTCGGGGACCAACTGGAGCAGGGCGCGGACCAGCGCCAGCTTGCCGCTCTGCCAAAAAGGAAAACATCGCGCTCGCGCGCATCCCGCCGGATCGCGGCCGAGTGCACGTGCCCGCGGCGCCCGCCCGCCCGCGCGCATTCGCGGCGATCGCCGGCGGCGACCCCTGTGCGGTCTGGCGGCTGGCGAGCCGACGCTCTCGGAGACCTAGCTATTCCGTCGCCGCCGTTGCCATTTTGAAGAACTTGCCCGGGGCTTCGAGGAATTTGGCAAAGAACGAAGACGCACCGAGCGATAGGAATAGCCGGCGCTCGCCAAACGGGAAATGGAGTAACGCCCCGCCAGAAGGGGGCTCTGCCCTCTGTGATTGACTTGTTTGGAGTCAGGGGTCAGCCGCCCGCTAATGAAGTTCAATCCCATTGAAGATTTTCTGGCTACGCCTCTGACCGTCGCTGCTAATGATGGCGCGCTCGCTCCGTAAAGGGAAGCCGATTTAACAGACTCATTTATTTAGCGGGAAAAGAGCCTCGGCGAAGATCATTCATGCGTGCAGTAGGCAATTAAGGATTTCCTGCAGCAGACTCTGCACGTGACCTGCGTCGGGAAGTCCGAGCTACTAACAAGACGCGCTCAGAGAGAGAGAGAGAGAGAGAGAGAGAGAGAGAGAGAGAGAGAGAGAGAGAGAGAGAGAGAGAGAGAGAGAGAGAGAGAGAGAGAGAGAGAGAGAGAGAGAGAGAGAGAGAGAGAGAGAGAGAGAGAGAGAGAGAGAGAGAGAGAGAGAGAGAGAGGAGAGAGAAGAGAGAGGAGCCGCGCGCGAGAGAGAGAGAGAGAGAGAGAGAGAGAGAGAGAGAGAGAGAGAGGAGAGAGAGAGAGAGAGAGAGAGAGAGAGAGAGAGAGAGAGAGAGAGAGAGAGAGAGAGAGAGAGAGAGAGATAGAGAGAGAGATAGGTATACATATATATACATACATAAAGCGCAACAAGTGTGCTCGCCACCCGCGACCCAGGCCGAGCGATCGCGTGCGTCCCCCCCCCCCCCGCGGCGGCGCGGGCAGCGGCTGCGCGTTGGCCTCTGCCCGCGCAGCCGGCGGTGGAGGCTGATGCGCTCTTCTGCCGCCGTGCGAATCAAACCGTGCGCTTCGCACTCTACTTTAGCGCGAGAGCTACTCGCGCGCTACGAACGCTCCTGGCTCTAGACTTCCGACTCTGCTGTCCGACGCCACTCCGACTCGGAAGCTCAGCGCGAACATTGACGCCTTCTCACGTCTAAGCCGGCGGCGAAGGCGTGGCATCTCTCGGATGCGCGTGCTTCCCGACGTTTAGCAGCAACGCAACCCCTGGAGCGGTCGTCGCCAAATGCTTCTCGCGCCCGCGTCTCGCGCGAAGGCGCGATCGAATCATTTCTAGCGTCCGGCGCGGCGCCCGAGCAGCTCTCTGCTCACCGATGGCTCGAAGGCAACTCGCGCACTCTACAGGAGCGACAGCGCCGCGGGGGCGGGGGGGGGGGCGAGGGCGTGGCACCCACGTGACGTCCTCGCGGCGCCCGAGCGGCTCTCTCTCTCACCGAGCACGCGTAATGCAGAGGCGTTCGGCCGGCGTCGTCGACCGGGCTCGGCTCCGCATCCAGATGGAGGAGCGTGCGCGCGCAGCTAGCAGCCCGCGCCTCGTCCCTCAGCAGGCAGCAGTGGTGCAGCGGCGTGCGGCCGCGCTCGTCGCGCGAGTTCACGGTGGCGCCTTGGTGCCTCGCCAGGAGGGCGAACTGGCTGTAGCGACGCTCCTTTAAGCACTTGTGCAAAGTGCCCATCGCCGTCACTTCATCGGCAGTCGCCGAGAGACGGGGCAGCAGGTGCTACAACGCGCAGGCACAGCGAGTACAATGAGCGCGTCGCTTTGCCGCAGGTGGCGCACGGCGGCGTCTATCCGACGAACGTCCCCTCTCTCTCTCTCTCTCTGTGTCTCTCTCTCTGTCTCCCTCTTTGTCTCTCTCTCTCTCACTGTGTGTGTGTGTGTCTCTCTGTCTCTGTCTCTGTCTCTGTCTCTGTCTGTGTCTGTGTCTCTGTCTCTCTCTCTCTCTCTCTCTCTCTCTCTCTCTCTCTCTCTCTCTCTCTCTCTCTCTCTCTCTCTCTCTCTCTCTGTCTCTCTGTGTGTCTCTGTCTCTGTCTGTCTCTCTCTCTCTCTCTCTCTCTCTCTCTCTCTCTCTCTCTCTCTCTCTCTCTCTCTCTCTGTGTCTCTCTCTTTCTCTCTGTCTCTCTCTTTGTCTCTCTCTCTCAACGCTGACGCTGTCGAGTCACCTGCGTGCACGCCAGCACACTTTTGGCCGCGGTGCGCGCGGGTCATGTCCTCAACCTGAATAATAATAATAATACATTTGTAAAGCGCTCCGAGAGAACTAAATCTCTTTCTAGTTTCAGATGCACTTTGTTCGGGCAGGAGGCAGTCGATTCTCGCTCGCTCTCTCGCTCCCCCTTTAACTCAGCTCTTTCTTGCCCGCTCGCTCCTCTGCTGCTCTGGTTATTTCTTGCTCCTACACTTGCGCTCTCTTTAGATCTTCGATATCACTAATAAAACGTCTAGAAGACGGGCGAGCCTCGTAGCGAGCGTTTAAGACTAGCGTGTACCGCCGCTCCGATGGCAGAACAGTTTAGTTCGCATCGCGGCTAATGCTTGACACATGGCGGCGTCGATGTGGCACATTTCCGACGACTTCCTTCGCGAGCTTTCAAAATCGCACCGGAAGTCTTCGAAAAGGTTTCTGCGAGTGGTGCCACTTCGCGGCGCACCGCATTGCTACGTCGTCGCTGACGTCGCGACGCTCGGTCTACGACTCATTCACCTTCTTCAGTGCCTCTCTCAACTAAAGTCCCTGCGGTCGGGATGTCGCCGCAATTTTGCGCTATTAATCCCTCATGAATGCAGTGACTCGACGTGCTAAAATGCCGAGCGTGGCCACGCTACGGCGCCGGTTGACGCCACGGATCACAAAAATGAGTCGCGTGACGGAGAGCACATTAAGACCGTTTACGTATGTACCAAGCTACGGATGTACCGGTTTACGGATTCTCTTGGTGAATTTATACGTGGCTTTAGAGGCAGTGGAAACTGGCCGACGGCGTGCGTTCTAACCAAGCTCAATGCATCCGCCAATCATAGCACGCGAAATCTTCAAAAGTTCTCACACGCAACTGCTAGATTTAGTGCGAGCAAGTCGTCGATATTATGCTATAAGTAATAAAAAATAATGTTACATTTTTTTAGCGCCCTCAGGGAACTTAATCTCTTTCTAGGCACTTAACACATGCTGCAAAGAAAGCATGACCGCATTCAATGCGAACGGCCAGGTGCGCTCGAAAATATGCAAAGGCTAATTGAAAATGTGCCTGCAGCTAACAAGAATAGACGACGAGCCGGAGAAATAAACAAACTTTTCTGAACGGAAAAGATTCGGTGAAAGTAACGAAAGCAACCGAGACGTACCGAACGTCTGCTGCAGTAGCTCTTTCGAGTAATTGGACCCCAGTTTTCGCCGCCGCCACCGCCGCTCGGACAGGACGCCATGCGCCTCGGTCAGCGCTCGCTTCTCGCGGTCGTACGTGCGCGCAAGCCGCGCAGCGGTCCGAAGAGACGCGTGCGGAAGCGAGCCGGAAGCGAGGCTGCAGTGTAGGTCCCTTTCATTTCGATCGGTCGAAGTCGCGGAGAAATTCGAAGGGGACTCTTAGCTCGAACGGCAGGGTGTGCGGGACCCTCGACCGTTGCGATGGGTACCGCGTCAGCTACTTTGCCAGGCGAGACGCATTAGCGCGCCGCCTACCATGCAACACTAGCCGCCGCGACGCCCGCATCGCGCGGTTCGGCGTGGTACCAAATCCGAAATGCACCGCATTGGACGACTCGATCCACTAAATTAAGAGGGCGTGTCCGACAGCGCCGACCATTCCGCACGCTGCAGTTTCTTAAATCGAGGAGCAGCGAGCGCAGATGAGCGAGACGAGGCGCATGCGCCGTATATCGCCGCCGTATATCGCCGTACCGCCGCTCTAGGAGCCCGCCCGCCGATGGCTCGTCGGCGAGCGGGCCATCGCAAAGCTGAATCAACCTAGGCGTGCGCCTCGGCGTGCACCGCGCTCGCTCTCTCGGCGCGCCCGCCGACTCAGTCGCCGCCGCGCGCGCGGCGCGCGGCGCGCTCGGCGCGCGGCGCTGGCCTGCTGCGACGAAGTCGAGCCGCGGCAGCCTCTTCAGCGATGCAGCGACGCAGCCTTGCGCGAGCGAGCGCGTCGACGCACGCCGGATGCGGAGCAATGCAGGCTCGCCAGGCGATCGCGGCCGGCTGCAGTCGGTCGCACCGTCGAAAGCCTCCTCCCTCCGCAGCTTGCCCACGGCGTCGCCAGGCGACGAGCGCTCTCGCCCGCCCGAAGGCCCGAAGGTGACGCGCGCGCGCGCGCCTCCGCCGCGGCTCGGCCGCTCGCCCGCCGCCGCGCCCCGAGCCGCGGTGGCGGCGGCGGCGGCGCTCGAGACCATCGCGCCGCGGCGGCCGCTCTCGAGCTGCTGCCGCGCGAACGGAGCGAACGATGCGCGGCCGTGTGCGGCGGCGCCAGCGGCGCCGCCGCAGCTCGCGCGATCGACGAGCGGCGGCGGCGTCATTTCGCGCTTGCCGAGCGCGGGCGGCGGCGGCCGCCAGGGCGCGGCAAAGCGCGTGCGCGCTCGCGCGCGCGAAAAACTCACCCGCCGGGCTGGCGCTCTCGCAAAGGAGAGCGCGCTCGTCGGGGCAGCGGCGCTCGGGCGGCGGCCACTCGACGGCGGCGAGCCGACGGCGACAGACGGACGGCTGCTTTGCGCCCCCGCGCCAGTCGCGACCGGCTAGCGGAGCAGTGCCGAAAAAAGTGAGAGAGAGAGAGAGAGAGAGAGAGAGCGGCAATGAGCGCCGCGCGTACAATAGGACTGCTTGTGTTCGGCGCTTCGGACTACAATCGCGCCGTCGGCTGCGTAAACACGACTCGAAAGGCAACGCAGGAAATACAGCCAATAACGCCGGATGCCGCGGAGCAGCGATGCGCGAGGACGAGAGTGGGCCGCCGCCGCGCTGGAGCGCCGCCCCGCCGGCGCGCGCCGAATCCTTTCGCTCCGGCTCACGAGCTTTGAGGTGCCGCAGCCGCCAGGACCGACACTGCAGGGGCGTGCCGGGCAAAACCGCTTAGCCATCCCCCCGCCGCCGCCGCGGGATGAGCGGCCGAGATCGCGCGCTCTGTCGTGTTGCCTGGAACCAGGCGAAACTGTATAGCTCGCCGCGAGCTCATCGCCGCGCCGCGTAAAGTAAAGTGACAAGAAGGCTGATTCGACCACCTCGTCTTTATAGCACTAGAATGAGGCCCTGGCGGCCATCGCTCCAGCTTGCAGCCGGCAAGAAAGGACTGCGACAAGAAAGGACGGCGACTGCGCTTTGGCGCTCGCATGCCAAAGCGCAGTCGCTGTCGAAGGAGCGCTCCGATCGAGTGAGCGAGATTGACTCGCGGCGGGCTCTTACGGCCTGAGCATCGATGCGAGTGCGCGCGAGCAGTAATCTAGAAGGCTCGAAGGATTAGAAGGATTATATAATAATATAATAATCTAGAAGGCTCTGGGCGCTCGTCTTTGACTCGCCGGGCACTTTTCGGCGCCGAACGCTCGGCATCGAAGCGCCGATCGACCTCCATTGCGCCTCTTGATGGCATGCGAATCTAGCGCGTAAAGCGTGCCGGAGACTGGTGTCTGTGCGTGCTCACTCGCAGCTGACTGCAGTATCCATTGGCTTGAATCGGTCTTCCTGTCCATCAGGACGTTTATGGCAGCCTCTCTGGTCAAGTACGCTGCAGTAAGAGAGAGAGAGAGAGAGAGAGAGAGAGAGAGAGAGAGAGAGAGAGAGAGAGAGAGAGAGAGAGAGAGAGAGAGAGAGAGAGAGAGATTGCCTTTCAGTCTTCACCTGCTGCCACCGCCGCCGCCACCATTACTCGCATGCACCTAGTTGAAACGCCGAGCCTTCGATCTCAGATAAACTAAAGCGCCTTAAGTATCGGGATGCTGCGATCATCGCGTCAAATATCCGAGATGAATCGTTCCGTAGTCGCAAGTTCACCCGGGAGACTCTGGCGATATCTCGCGATATATCGCTCCTGCACATGTCGCTGTGCTGTGAGGCGAAAGCCCGTGTTTTGCTATTTTGTGGGCGGACAGTGCGCTGAGGTTAGGTGAGCGAAAGAGGTCAAACTAGCTAGAAAGGTGAGATCGCGTAGCAAACGACGAGAGGGTGGCCTGGTGCCGTGGTTTCTGCCGACGACGTAGCTAGGCGTGTCGTGGGATTCGGTCACAAATGACTCGTTCTGGGACGGCGTGCACGACATCTTATTTTGGAAAATCCCAGGAATTTTCAATGTCACAATCGTTAATTTTAATCTGCATAGCACGCGCAGCATGGATGAATAAATAAATGCATGCTTGCATCGTATATCTGTGTGGGCATACACACAGGTTCGTCTTTGGTGATGGTCGGGGGGGGGGGGCTAGGAATACGGGGGGGGGGGTTGGGCGGCCCAGTCATTTCTCTGTCACCATCTTGCCTCCGTCCGTCGCTAGACGTTTAGAGATCTGTCGCCGCTTCGAAGCCTGCATGAAGCCTGCCGTCCGAATCTCGTCATCAGCCGACCGTAGCCGCGGTTGAGAGTAACGGTCAAGTTCACCTTCACCTTCACCTTCACTTGCACAGCTCCTCATGCCACATCTTCGACATGCACCTAGAGAGGACTTATTGCAGCCACATGCAGAGAAGAAAAGTAGAGAACCAGAAGACAGACTGGTAGCCGTGCGGGCAAAAACGGAGAAATCCAAAATGGGATTCGTTGTACCTGTGGTGCAACACATGGCAGCATCGAAACCCAATAGAGCGCAAGTGACGAATGCTCGTATTGATCGAGAGACACAATAAGACATAGAAAAGGCAGAAAGACGAACTTACATCACAGCAAAAGAGGAACAATGATTGATATCGACCGTTTCAATTATCAAGGCGGACGGTGCGTCTGAGCCACGAGTATCGTACTTACATAGAAAACGTGCCTTGGCCAAAGATTTTTGCAGTTCCACTAGGGCCACATGCTCAACTAAATGACATGGCCTCTAAACCTGTTCTGAACCTACGAATAAGTTACCTCTGAACAAATATCACCTGTGACCAGTGAGCACCTGCGATCAGCGAGTGATTAGTTAGTATAAGTCACAGTCATGGAACTGACCCAAAAGGGTCGATAGCCAGCATCATTTCCCAACCAAGAGAAGAGAGGCACCAAACCACTAAAGCATTTTCTTTAATCACACTTCTTGCAGCAGTTTCAATGATACACGGGATCAATGAGAATCATCTCAAGTAACACAAAGAGTTCACTGCGAGCCCGTCGCTCGGCTCAAAACTCGTGCAAGCTGCACACATCTCGTAGCTTTTATGCTCAAGACTGAGCAGAGCGGCATGTTTTTCCATTTATTATATGCATTTTTTAACATTGAAAATTGCTCATTTTGACCGTAACAAAATTTCCAAAGCGCATATAAACAAAGCATCACGCAATGCAAACAGAAATCTACAAATCACTCGAAATGGCTAAAATCAAAACTTAATCTCGCACAGGTCAAATAATAAATGCCGTTATCACTATTTCGGCCAAAATACAAGAGCCACTCAATAGCTTGGCAAAAATCATGACTTTATCATCTTAGAATGGAGAACAAAGATTCCATAATCCTTCTAAAGACAAAGATACGCGAGCCGATAAAACCTGGCTCGATCTCAACCATACCATATCAAGACGGGCAAAGCAAGAAACGCACATATAGCAATCAAATTGGTGCACACAAATCCCATTGAACAAATCAATAACCGTAAAGATTATCTTTTCAAATCAACACCACGATAATTTCTTTTTAAACGCCAAATCCGACAGCTAAAAAACAAGTTCGCCTGATTCATAATACAAAAACGCTATTGCAACCAAATCAATCACGATTTGGCTAACCCATATCACCGCCTTGGCTAGACACGTAGTCAGGCAAGAAAGAAAAATAACTTAGAAGCTTTCTGCAAGAGACAAACATTATGCTTCATGCATATCAAAGGAAAATCTGAAATCCCGCTGCCATCTCATACCCGGTATCGTCGCCTTTCGGGCCTTAGAAAATGTACAACAGCAAGCTGTAGTCAAAAATAACCCACCAAACAGTCAGTGAGACTCACGTCATCAAAGTCACCCGAACTATCTAAATCGCTATCTTGCGAACCACTGGTCCATGGGAAATTACCAGGCCCGCGATGTTGCCACAAGTGAGTAGCATGCACAATGCTAGGATTATGGGTTTCGTCTCCGGTGAAGAGCGAATGCAAAGATTCACGCCTGAAAGCAGATCTTCAACACCATCATCAACCACCTGCTCAAGGGCTCAACAGCTCCAGGGGGCTCAGAATCCCTTCTTTTTCCGTGGGTTATGTGGAGCCAAATCCTACAAGCAGGTCGCAGTCCAACATCGCGCGATTTCAGATCAGCTCGCTGCTTTATGTCATCTGCAGAGGCAGCCACATTAAATCCTCCTAACCATGTTATTCTTGTGGCTTATTCAGCATACTACCACTAACCGTTCGATCGTGCTTCCTTTACAGTAAACGTAAAGTGCCTAGAAAGAGATCGAGTTCTCTGAGGGCACCATATCAAGTCTACTAATATTATTATTATTTAACCTGATCGTAAATATCCAAGCGGGCATTCGTTCATGTCTCGACATACTCTAGAACACAAACAGCTGGCTGCTAGAAAGGTGGCATTCCTGTCAGTAGATCTAGCGGTTCATTACCTCAGTTTCCTACCCAGCATCATTCTGGCAGGAGCCTCACGTAGACTCACGTGCTGGAGTAGACGCTCACTAGGCTCAACTTAAAAACACCCCTATTTAGGACAGCATTTAGTGGGTCCCTGTGATTCGCCCTTCATGTGCTTATGCGTGCTGACACTGTGCATGCTGCCACTAACCACATTTGCATGCTGACCCTGTGCGTGTCACCCCTAACCATATTATTCATTTTGTTTGTTTTTCAAGCATGATTTTACTTACCATTCAATTGCATTTCCCTTTGCAGCAAATGTAAAGCGCCTAGAGAGAGATTAAGTTCTCTGAGGGCGCTTTATCAAGTGCATTATTATTATTATTGAGTGCTTCTGAACGATATGCCGTCAGCAGAGGCGGCAAGAACAGATTCTGCAGTTTTGCTACAGTATTCTACAACACCCCGCACCAGCGTACGATTATAGCGCCCCACCGTACCATCCGACTGCAGATGTAGGGAGTAGTCCGCTTTTATGGATAGCCAAAAGCTTGGAGCACTCAAAAAATACAGCGAATTCAAAATTGCTACCCTGATCCGAGTGAAATTCATCTTTCATGCCAAAATGATACAAGGAATCGCACGCACCATTGGCAAAGCTATTGGCCTCCTAGTCAGGAATCGCGTAGGCTTCAGGTCTCTTGGTAAAGGAATCCATGAAGTTACAGATGTACTTATTGCGAGACGTAGTGGCAGTCAGAGGGCCAGCTATATCAACAGCAACTCGTTTCATTGGAGCGCCCACCTGATAAAGCTACAATGGTGTCCTAGGTTGCACCATGGCCCCTTCTTGGCCCGGAAGGATTTGCACCATGTTAGACTAATAGAAACGCTGCCTCAGATGACTCAGTGTCTTCTTAACGCCTATTTATTGTGCACTTCAGTGATAACTATGGGCCTAACTTTCATAGGCACCACGGTTAGCCATTTGGTGATACCCACTTCCACTGTAACACTCCTCAGTGGAGTTCAAGCGCGTGCCATTGCTACCGGTAATACTTTGTGACCTTGCTATGGAGCCGCTCTCCAACGCCGGACGCGACCTGCTTTCTCGTAACCACTGAACCAGTGGCTGCAGCTCTTTGTCCTCCTCTTAATTATTCGCCATCTTCCAAAGCCTCTGCATCATCTTTAATCCCACTCTGGTAGCATGAAGCAATACCTTATTCCTTTCGAAATGTCCGCCTTCAAGTAAGCCAATGCAGACATCATCTCAAAGTTCATCTCCAATTTTACTCGACTATTAGATCATTTAACTCGATACCTACTGTTAACAAAATTATGATGCAGTATAATTCATTGCATGGCGCCAAAAGAGAACTTGATCTCCTTTCGGGCGCTTTACATATGCCGAACAGCTCGAGCCCACGACACTGGTCTTTAAAGGTGAGCACATTGACCCCTGGGCTAAGCCTGCTCTGTGGGTAAAAGATGTCTTGCTACCGTGCATTAAAGGATAGCTATGTCCTTAGCCACAGGAATGGTCATTGCATACTCCAAAGAGGCAGGTGTTGGGCTTAGTTAGGTCCCTCTGTAAGACGTCGACACGAGACCCAGAGAACTTCAGCAATTTAAAGTCAGCCTCGCTACTACCATTCCTATCGAAGATACTGGAACGAGTAACGCCAGACTAGCTTAACCTGTGTATCAAACTTTCCCGCCTACCAAGTAAGTTCCAGTCGGGTTTTAGAGCCAATGCGGTTCCTCAGAGTCGGCACTGTTTCGTGTGCACAACGACCTTCTCAGGAGCAATGTTTTTTTTTTGTTTTTGGGAAGAGTCTCTGAGCTCTGAGCTCTGCTGGATCTCTGTACAGCATTTAATGCTACTGACAAATAAGTTCTTGTGCGTCTCTTGCCTCGCCTGCGTGTCGCTGGCACGGTGATGGCGTATCTCGGTGGGGAGAGCGATTCCAGAGCCAGCGTGGATGTCAATGGCGTCGGTTCAAGCCCATTGAACCCCTAAATTATAGAGGTTACCCTGGGATCAGCACTGCGCCTGCCTTGCTACACAGTTTATCTTCTTTCTTTTGCCGCTGTTATTCCATAAGCGTGATGTAGCGGCATGGATTTTTATGCAAAGACCCAGTGCTGCATCTGCGCTACGATCCTCCCCGCGATCCATCCGTCGAATTCTTCTAACCCTCTTGCGGCATGGTTTGCTGAAATTCGTAATCAAATGGCAGATCGCTTCCGCAAATCGAATTAAGATACGAGCTAAGCTAAAAGTTATGGGCAAACTTGGTGCCACTCGAAAAATTGGAAAGCCCACATATCGCAATTGGCCTGGCAAGCATATCGCCGGTGCAGTCCGCAAGCAAATGACTTCTGTTCTGTTCTGAAGTGACTCACTGCCAGGTGACCACGTTCAAGCCCCATAGTAAAATCCGTCAACTGTCGGCTATGCAGAGGGTACCGCCAGCGACTGGTCTACCATTTGTGATATCCCTACACGATCACACCGAGTGTGAAAATCCATTACATTATCTTCTGCTTATAAAAATGGCAACGGATTTTAGCAGCCAAATCTACTGCTGTGCGCTCGCAATTGTCCATATGTTGCTACTGCGGCAAAGTTGGTCAAGCGCGACAAGCTTACAAGCTACTAGGGAGATAATTGCTATAATAGCAAACTCGGTCAGAACCGGTGACCTCTGCCGCTAACCTCATCTAAACCTGCCAACGCTGGCGCCAAGTGCTATGGTAATTTGCTAGAAGTAACGAAAAATAATTAAAATTTCTAATAATAGTTAATAAGTCAAATTCCGGAGGATTTTTATTGAGTTTCCAGTACACAAATGATGTGACGTTGTAGTACAATCTTAGCCATGACGAACTTTAAGGATGCATCTCGTGGTTCAGCAGCCAATGCGAAAAAGGAGCGAGAGGAAGAGCTGAAGAGAGCCGCGAAGGATGCTCCGCAGACGAAGGTAACGAGGGCAACGCGTTCACAGACCCAAATCGCAGCTGCATTTTGCAAGAAAACGCTCCGAGAGTGCACTCGCCGACGGTGGGCAGAGAGGCAAGCCCTTACGTCGGACTCGTAGTCGCCGCTGGTATCGCGATACTTCCCCAATTCCCGGTTGTTTTCGCTCTATAAATTTGGCTGGGAACGCTGCCGAGCGTTCCCGCTCCAAGATCTTGGCCCCGTGACGAGTAGCGCTCCCGCCGGGCGCCCGACGCTGACCTCTCGACGAGCGCCCCTCGCTGAGCTCGGTTCGCTTCCGGGCGCTGTTGCTGCGAGGTATTTACACGCTTACGCGCGAGTGGCGTTTGCCCATTTTGAATCGCGGGGACACATGAGTGGACCGCGTAAGACCGCTTTAGTGACAAGAGCACTTTCCCACGAAATCCTCTCTTACCTGTCGGCGCCTTGTCGAAATGACACTGTGCTCGGTTAAAGTCCTTGTAGCAGTTATTTTGACCGAATTGCGTGCACTCTTGCAGTCTCCGATTCCGCTCAACGGCATAGTAATCGCCTTCGTCTCCATAGCATTTCCGAAGTTTATGTTCATCAGCCGTTTAATAATAATAATAATAATAACGGCATTTGATATAGCGCCCTCAGAGAACCCAATCTCTCTCTTGGCATTTTACATTTGCTTCGAAAGAAGCACGATGGAATGGTTAGTGGTAGCATGCTCTATAAACAACAAGAATAACATGGTTAGGGGTGCTAGGCACAGGGTCAGCATGCGAGTGTGGTTAGTGGCAGCATCCAATAATGTCAGCACGCATAAGCACGTAAAGGACGATTCACAGGGACCCACTGATTACTCCCATAAATAGATGCGTTTTTAGTTTCTTTTTAAATGTGGACAAGTCAGGCGATGTCGTGACGCAAGTCGGGAGTGAGTTCCAGGCTTTGGGAGCATACGAACTAAAGGCACTGTCTCCAAAGGATTTGAGGTTTGTACGAGGTATAGATAAACCCTTAAATTCCCCAAAAGCGGGTGGTACGATGCTTAGCCTGGTTGAGGAGTAGATCTGATATGTAGGCTGGAGTCAAAGAATGAAGAAACCTAAAAGTGAGCGACAAAACCTTAAAGTTGATGCGTTGCTTTACTGGAAGCCAGTGCAGGTCGGCGAGAAGTGGTGTGGTGTGGCAACTGCGAAGTTCATAACAGACAAGCCTAGATGCCGAGATTTGCACTAGCTGTAAGCGACTGAGTGCATAGGCCAGTCGGCCGGCAAGCAGTGAGTTACAGAAGTCACGACGTTATGTCACAAATGCACGGGACCAATTTAGATGTGCTATACCTACCTATAAAAGCCCGAATTTGAGCAATGTTATGTAGCTGAAAGTAGGCAGACTTGACTGTGGAGCTGATGTGTTCGTCTAATGAAAGGCCTTGCTCTACCATTATCAGCCTAGCTCGTTCGTTCGGTCTGCCGCTCGCCGTAATCCTCGGCCGGCTCGCCAGTTCAGCCCAGCCACCGCCTGGTTTGGTGGTGTGTAACTGCGCTGGCATCCTTTGTGACTGCGCTCGGGTGCTTGCTCGTGTGTGAGGGTGAAGTCACTGGCCAGCATGCTCGTGTCGACCCGAACACTTACGTTTGCTGTGGCAGCTAGCTTTTCAGCAAGCTTCAGCCGTGTGTGCGCGTGCATGTGTGTATGTGTCTGTGTGTGCGTGTGCGCATGCATGTGTGTGCGCATGCGTGTGCATACGTACGGATGGCAGCACCCAGCAGGGCTGAGGCTTTGGCCTATGTCGTACTGTCTTAACCTTTGAACCTGGAAGTCACCATGCCTTCAGTTTGCCCATGTCGTGTCGTGGGCCATATGTCTGCTTGCCGATTTTCTCACCCAGCTTTGCTGCCAAATGTAGAGTGCACTCATTTGCCAGGTAGGCTGTACCGTCCATCGCGGGTCTCCCCGTCGAGCAGCCCATCGACTTCGGGATTTAGGTCTCATCATTCTTGTGCTCTAGTCCACCTATCCGAAATAGTTCATGATCAAGCTTCCCATCGTTTGACCGTTGCTCCTCTCACTTTGGTCAAGTAGCTGTGCCTCAAAGTAGCCATTGCCACTCTAGTTTGGCCCTGTAGTCAAAGGTGCTCGCCTTGACCTTGGTCAAGATTAACATATTTGATGACCGAGGTCACGGGCTCGAGCCCAGTGACATATGTAAAGTGCCTGAATAGAGAGTAAGCTCTCTTAGGGGTTATACTAACATATTATAATATATTATATTTTTTTATTCTCATCATTCGAAGACTCTCTCAGCTCCTATGCAGCTCCCTATGGTTTCAGCTCCTTATGCTCCCCAAGCCGGGAGCTTCCTACTGACTGACGTCATCACCCCACCCCCCCCCCGATTTGGTAGTATAAAAATGGAAGCGCCAAGTCTGCCTGTTGCATGCACATTCCTTTCGCTTTTTTTAATAGCAAGGATTGATGATGATCTTGGATGGATCGAGATGGCTTAGCTTAGATGGCTTTTTTAGTTATAATAAATATATAATTCATTTGAATAGCGCCCCAAGAGAACAATCTCTATGCAGGCACTTCACATAGGAGCTTTTCAGTTGATCTGTTGATTGGTTTATCTGTTAATTTGTTAATCATTTAATCTGACACTCATAAATATATGCGTGCTGACACTGTGCATGCTGCCGTTAACCACACTTGCATGCTGACATGTCACCCTTAACCATGTGATTCTTGTTGTTTATTTAGCATGATACTAGCCATTCGATCATGCTTCCTTTGCAGCAAATGTAAAGTGCCTAAAAAGAGATTGAGTTGTCTGATGGCGCTTACCACTTGGGAAAAAATAATTAGCTTGCGATTCTGATCGCCTGAGCCGGTATTGCGCTTGAAGACCTTACAGTGCCCCTAGCCAGGGTCAAACTGCCCTGCAAAGGCAGGCCACCGACTAATCCAAACCGGAAATACCTAAATTGCCATCTTAGCTAACTGTGGTCGCTTGAGCAGCTAGGTGATAGTTAGTACTTTCTGGCATGGGCTGTTGGCCTTGGGACATGTTCAGTCAGGGACTTGGTGAAGAGAGTAAAAAAAGTTTGCTTATTGAGCTGCCTTGTTTATGTAGTGGTAGAAAGCCTTAGCAGTCATCACTGCATTGCACTGCACCTGCTTGCAACGAGCGATATAGGATTGCCCTTGGCAGGATTCAAATTTACTGCTCGGGTGGTGACGTACGAGCACCTACTTAACTCTTGGGCTAAGATGGTCTTGACGACGGCCCGCGTTTCCTCCGCTGCGCTCTCCTTCTGGCGTCCTTGAAGCGGCACCCGGGCTCCTCAGAGCATGGGGTGATCCTTGAGCGAGTGGCCTTATCCTCCACCTGAATGTTTTTGGATGTTTTAATAATAATAATAATAATAATAATTCACTTGATAAAGCGCCCTCAGAGAACTCAATCTCTCTCTAGGCGCTTTACATTTGCTGTAAAGTGAAATGCAATTGAATGGTAAGTAAAATCATGCTTGAAAAAAACAAACGAAATGAATTATATGGTTAGGGGTGACATGCACAGGGTCAGCATGCAAATGTGGTTAGTGGCAGCATGCACAGTGTCAGCACGCATAAGCACATGAAAGACGAATCACGGGGACCCACTAAATGCTGTCCTAAATAGGTGTGTTTTTAGGTTCCTTTTAAATGTTTTATTTTGCCTTGTTTGCCCAGGTGTAGGGGAGGGGGGCCAGCAGGCCCTGCCACCTTAGAAACACCTAAAGCAGCATGTCAGGCAGCCAAGTCGTCGGACTAGGCCCGGCAGCCTTGTTGTGATTGGCTGCCCTAGGTAAGTTCAAGGTCTTGCAACGTCCTTAGGTGCATAATCCTGACCCAGCTATACCTTATTCATACTCGATGTGGATTAGTGTGTCCCGGAGTGTAGGCTTGAGTCGGAGCTGCCCTGCTGCTTCGCTGCTTTGCTAGTGCTAATGTTGCTATCGCTGCAGGTCGTCGTGCGGAGACTTCCGCCCACGCTCACAGCCGAGACATTTGTGGAGCAGGTGTCGCCACTGCCCGAGTACGACTACCTCAACTTCGTGCCTGTGAACAAAAGGCAGGTTTGCCTCGTTTTGCTTTTTTTTCTGCGTGCACTAGTGTGCGATTTAAGCCAGGAGCTAGTTTGAGTTGTTGTGCAGCTATAGAGCTCCACCTTACCTGCTGCTGCTGCTGCCTCTGCACCTCCGTGTTAGCATCCGGTTGTTTGCATCCGGTCTCGGCCGAGTCGCACGGTCGGAGGCTGGCCGACGGACGCTGCTTGCTTGCCGCTGTGGCAGGAGGCTTCTCTTGTCGGCGCGTCTGTACCGGCGTCTGTACCGGCGTGCGGATGCAGAGAGCATGCCAGCCAGCGTGTATCTGCACTGTCCATACTCTATTGATTGGTAAAATGCAGATCGAGCTGCACGTTGAGCTGCATGACACTGCGGCCTGAAACGCTTGCCTGCTAGCTGGTCACGGAGCTGACCTACCGGTCGGTGTGCCTAATAGCGAAGCTAAGGCCGAGTTGGACGGTGCCGTCGATATGTAGCTTGCGCTGCCGGACTGGCTTGAGAAGTTGAAAAGCGGGCCGCGCTTCCGGGTGAGCTCCGGAAATCCAGACCTGGTAATTGTAGCGTGGACAAGTCGTTGGCGTTCACTCGGGCCTATATACGTTTTGTTCACAATTCCGATGTCTTCATATTCAAGGAGCGGTTCGACGGCTACGAGTTCGTTGACTCCAGAGGTACGAGTGCTTTGCTTTGCCTTGCTCGCCTTGCTCTTCCCGCGTACTGTGGTTACCCCCTTCCCCCGTTTAGGCGGCAGAGGTCGCAGCAAGCCTCCTAGTGAGGCGCTGGCTTGTCCCGAGGCGCCTGATAATCAGATTCTCCGAGCGAACGGCGCTGACTCAGCTGCCTCAGTTGCCTTGCTACTCGCTAACGGACTGTGATCAGTCCGAGGAGACGTTGGTTTGCTTTCTGCGCTTAGCAATTCTTTTGCCTTTCTGTTTCATATCGGTTAGAAGTAGTGCTGCGGGAGATCCGCAAAACACCTTGGCTCTTTATGAGTTGTGTGTGCATAGCAACCAGTGGCGTGCATTTGGCATGCGACACCCTGTCGTTGTACACAACTGTCAGCATTGTCATTGCGAACGTGGTGCAGCAGCTTCGGAACGTCAGTCCTCGCAAGCGCAGCTGCGCACGGGCGACGAGTCCTCGCTGACGAGTCCTCGCTGACGAGTCCTCGCTGACGAGTCCTCGCTGACGAGTGAAATGATGGTGGTGGTGAAATGATGCTAGCAAATCGCAAGAGGCCAGACACCTGCCCGTAGGCATTGGGGACGGTAGTGGTGAGCACCGCAGCAATCAAGAACTCAAGAATGCATTCCTTGCATTCCTTGATGCAGCTACTAGAGCTGTGTGCCATTCACGTCTTGGTAAGTCTAAAATGAGTGGTTGTATGCTACCCAGCCGATGCGGACCTTGTCTGACCAATATAAGGCAGAAAGGGCCAATGACTAATTTTGACTTCAGACGACCTTTTTAAAAAGGCTTAACGTAGGTTATGCTGTAGCCGATTCCCCTTGACTACCTATATTAATATAATGTAACTATATATATATAATGTAATAACTATACCGTCGGTAGTAGCCTCTAGCAACTGTCTGAGGATCTGCATGGTAATCTTGCGGATTTTACTCACCAGCATTTAGCACCCTCAAAACCATATGTTTGTAGGGCTACAAGTTCATTTTCACGTTCATGTGAAAAAATCGCACTGTATGATCAGCTGTTGAAACATGTCCCGATTAATATCAAGGGCACTGGTATTGGTAGCCAGTATTGCAGGCGAGTGAATAATAATAATCACAGTACTAGGAACAATACTACATTTGTATAGCTCCTTCAGAGAACTTAATCTCTTTCTTGGCACTTACATATGCTGTAAAGGAAGCATGCTCGTATGGTCAGTGGTAGCATGCACAATGTCAACAATCATTGCATTGTCAGAGAGGTGACTTGCACAGGGTCAGTATGAAAATATGGTTAGTGGCAGCATGTCATTGTCAGCACCCACAGTGCCAGCACCCACAAGCACACAATTGACGAATCACACGGACCCACTAAAAGCTGTGAATCATAGCGCTTTTAGCTTTATTTTTAATGCCAAGTCAGGGGATGTTGTGACGTAACTCGGGAGTGAGTTCCGGGCTTTGGGAGCATACGAACTAGAGGTACTGGTGGGGGAGTAGATCTGATAGGTAGGCTGGAGCCGAAGTATGAAGGGATCTAAACGTGAGTGACATAATTCGCTGCTTGACTGGGAGCCAGTGCCAGTTGCCAAGAAGTAGTATGATGTGGACAGGTGCTGCACTCACAGGCACAATCAGACCAATCTTAAGACCAATCTTCAGAGTTTTGCACTAACCAGCTAGCAGTGAGTTGCAAAAGTCGAATCGGGATGTCATTAATGCATGGACTAATTTTGATGTAGTATCCCTGTCTAAGCAATTTTAGCAACGTTATGTAGCTGAAAATAGGCAAGCTTGACTGTGGAGCTGATGTGGTCATCTAGTGCAAGGTCACTTTGGAACGAGACATCTAGATTTCCGGCAGGTGCTAAAGGAGATATGCTGGCAGAGCCGATTGTGAGCATTAGGCTTTCCGATTTCTGAGTCGCCTTGGTTTCTCCATAACTAGTAAGTTGGTTTTATCGTGACTTAATTTGAGAAAGTTTGCTTCCATTCATGTGTGGATGTCAGCGATACATACATACGTGCAGCAAGGGCGTTGTGAGATTCGTCGAGCTGGAGGGCTGGGAGGGGTCAAAGCAAAGGTACAGCTTAGTGTCATCTGCATAGAAGTAAAAGCCTAGATTGTGCTTGGCGATCACGTCGGCAAGAGAGAGAGAGAGAGAGAGAGAGAGAGAGAGAGAGAGAGAGAGAGAGAGAGAGAGAGAGAGAGAGAGAGAGAGAGAGAGAGAGAGAGAGAGAGAGAGAGGGATGGAGAGACAGAGAGAGAGAGGGATGGAGAGACAGAGAGAGTGAGAGCGACTTAGAGACAGAGAGAAAGAGAGAGAGAGAGAGAGAGAGAGAGACAGAGAGAGAGAGAGACAGAGAGAGAGAGACAGAGAGAGAGACAGAGGAAGAGAGAGAGAGAGAGAGAGAGAGAGAGAGAGAGAGAGAGAGACAGAGAGAGAGAGTATAAACTGGGGATGAGAAGTAGGCCAAGCACAGAGCCCTGAGGTACTCTATACTTCAATGGTTCCTCGGATGATCTTGTCCATCTTTCACATCAATACTCTGGAGTCTCCCACTCAGATAGGACTTATACCTTTGCAGTGCAGTGCCAGTGATGCCCAGGCGAGATGAGAGGTGCTCGATGACTTGGTAATCAATAGTATCGAACACTGCTAAAAGATAATAATAATAATAATAATGCACTCGATAAAGCGCCCTCAGAGAACTCAATCTCTCTCTAGGTGCTTTACATTTGCTGCAAAGGGAAATGCAATTGAATGGTGAGTAATATCATGCTTGATAAACGAACAAAACGAATAACATGGTTAGGGGTGACATGCACAGGGTCAGCATGCAAATGTGGTTAGTGGCAGCATGCACAGTGTCAGCACGCATAAGCACATGAAGGACGAATCACAGGGACCCACTAAATGCTGTCCTAAATAAGATCAAGTAAAACAAACAGAGAAACTTTACCCAAGTCTGAATTTCTGAGAAGTTTGTTATTAACCCAAAGCAATGCTGATTCTGTGGAGTGATGAGCTCTTCAACAAGATAGGAACTTGCTAGCTAGGTTTGAAGTTTCCATGTAAGTGTTCGGCTGGTCTGCCACAACTTGTTACAGTGTCTTTAATAGGAAGGTTAGATGGGAAACTGGGTGGAAGCAGCTCAAATTGCTTCGTGTGTTTCTTTCTTAATTAGTGGCTTAACTAAAGCCTTTTTGTAATAGGCAGGGATGTGTCCTGAGGCCAAGGACATATTTATTATGTTAGGTATGTATAAGTGTCAAATCATCCGGGATCGTGCCTTGTGCATTGCACTCCGAAGGACTGTCCTTCTGTTGTCCGTGTACCGAGATGCTGTGCTGCTGTTTCGTGCAAACGTTGCTGACTTGAAGCGCAGTGGAAATGCTGGGCAGCTGCAGAAGGAGCGTGTGAATGCATCTAGCATTAGTTTTCGGCACAGTTTTATGCTAAAGAGCGTTCAACTGCAGGCTACCCGTTTTGTTTTTGCGTACATGTGGGATTGAGCTCCTTGTGGAAACGTCTTTCGGGCCGGTGTAATATCAAAGTTTCACTTGGTGCAATACTGGTCATCAATGCGAGCCTTCTCGGGTTCATGCTTGGGTCCGCTGTTCCCGGAGCTGGCGTGTGGAAGGTGCGTGCCAACTGGGTGTGAACGTTGACGATGAGGCACTATCGAGGAATTCTGCAAGCTGTTGCTGCTTCTGCGGCTGCTGCTGCTGTCATCCGTGCTGGCTTAGCGGCTGTGCCATAGTCAGTTGCCAAGGATTTCACTGCAGCCTTGCTATACTGCAGCTGCCGGGCCAGTGTTTGGTTGCGGCTTATCCTTCGCTGTTTCGTGAGTCATTCGTCGAACCTGTATTTTGCTTGCCACAGACTACTGGTGCAGTTGCCGGATTTTTCAGATCTGCTGTCAGATCTGAGTGTTCCCCTCCCCGGCAGAGCATACGTCGGCTACTTTTAATTGAAAAAGATGACAACGATAAACAAAATAATAGTAACAGTGCATTTGTAAAATACGCTCTCAGAGAACCAAATCTCTTTCTAGGCACTTCACACATGGTGTAAAAGAAGCATGTCAAAATGGTTAGTGCTTGCATACACAGCGTCAGCACACATTAGCATGCAAACAAAGGCATTTCGTGATGCACTTGGAGTGCATGGCCTCTCATTGGAAAGTGCGCGTTCTGTCGTCTGCAGGAGCTTGTCAGCTGCAGGATTTGCGTCACGTCGTGCGTTCTCTGCACTCGTTCGTTTGCCTCTGTGTGTAGGGAACGTATATCCTGCCGTTGTGGAGTACGCACCCTATCAGAGAGTTCCAAAGCGCGCAAAGAAGCCCGATCCCAAGATGAACTCCATCGATCAAGGTGAGCGATCGCTGCCCACTAGACTTTGACTGAGCTGCCCGGCCGACCACTGCCACCGCCGCAGGAATGCTGAGCGGTGGGGCATGCTCTGCAGTCCGTCATCTGATTGTTGCATGTCATCTGATCGTTGCTTGTCATCTGATCGTTGATCGTCCATCATCTGATCGTTGCTTGTGCTCGCCAAGCTCTTCCCTTCTTCAGCAGACGAGCTGCTGCCAACGCTAGCGCTTGGATGTCGAGCGCCCGCGGGCTGTGGCTAGCCGCTGCCTGCAATTCCGATTGCTCAATCGCGCGATTGCAGACCCCGACTACAGGAAGTTCCTGGAGGCGTACGAGCACGGTGGTGACCGGCCGCGCGTGCCCACCCTGCAGGAGCTGCTGCAGCAGGTGGAGGCAGCCAAGGCTGCCGAAGCCGTCGTCAGCAGTGAGACGCCACTGCTGGCGTTCATCAAGCGCAAGCGCGAGGAGAAGAGAAAGCTGATCGAGGTACGGGGGGGGGGGGGAAGGTTGGGGAGGGCACCCCCCCCCTACAGCAACTGCTCTCAGAGGTCGCACAGGTCGCAGCACTCCTTCTTCCTGGCCTCTGAAGCAGTCTGCCTGTGCTGCTGCCACCCAGATACTCAGCACCTCTAGTCAGTCCAGTCCCTACCCCATCCACCCCTTGCCACACTCCCCCTAGTCTCCCCAACTCTACCCCAACAACACGTAGCCCCACCCAACAACAACCAGCCACACCCACCCTGTTTTATGTAATAATGATAATAATAATTATATTTCCCATAGCCCCTTCAGAGTGCTGAATCTCTTTCTAGGCACTTTACAGATGCTGGAAAGAAGCATTACCAAATGGTTACATTCGAAATGTCATCAAACGTGACATTGTAAGACATGCACAGGGTGAGCATGCGCATATGGTTAGTAGCAACAGGCACAGATTTAGCAGGCATAAGCACACAAAGGACTAATTACAAGGACCCCCATATATATATATATATATATATATATATATACATATATATATATATATATATATATATATATGTATATATATATATATATATATATATATATAGATATATAGATAGATATATATGTATATATATATATATGTATATATATATATATATATATAAAATTCATTTGTATAGTGCCATACCGATGCACGTCACAACGTCCTCTGACATGACGACATTCAAAAAGAAGCATAAAATGCACATGTTTATTACAGTATTTGGTGGGTCTATATGATTTGTTCTTCGTGTGCGTGTATCTGCTTACACTCTGCCTGGTGCTTGCAGACGTTACTACCAATCATTTGGTAATGCTTTCTATACAGCATCTGTCTTCACAGATGCTGTATAGAAAGCATAACCTAGAAAGAGATTCAGTTCTCTGAGGGTGCTATACAAGTGTACTATGATTATTATTATGATTAATATTATTAAGATAACTTAAAAATCAATTCGGGCACTTCATATATGCAACAGAGCTCGAGCCTACAACCTCGCTCATCAATTACATTCGCCTTGACCTCGGTCGTTATGGGTGAGAAACATGCCCAGTGTGCTAAACCAGCAGCACTTCGCCCTCATGGTGCACGCTGATTGCTGCTTTGGCGTAGCTTCTTTGCATTCCAGCTGCACAGCAGCACAACAGCAGCAGCAGCACAGCAGCAACAGCAGCAGCACTGCAGCAACAGCAGCAGCAGCACTGCAGCAACAACAGCAGCAACAGCAGCAGCAGCACTGCAGCAACAACAGCAGCAGCACTGCAGCAGCAGCGACAGCAGTGTCGACACCAGTCCACAGAACTGTGTAAACTGTAAATCAATTGTTCCTACCCCTCTTGTTTAGCATCTTAGAAGGCAGCTGGCCACGGATGCTGGCGATTCCGGCACTACTTTCCAGCCGTCCCTTTGCTGCTAATCAATCGTTAGCAACTTGATTCGTCGACTGTTGGCCAACTTCAGCTGCATGACAAATGCCCTCTCAACCCCGAGTGGCGCCCTTCTAGGACGAGATGCCGGCCGTGATTTTTTTTTTTAGCTTTGGTAAAGATTCAGCGCCTCCCAAAGACCGACCCAAGGGTCTTGGCTTCGCTCCAGTCCCTGGCCAGCGATTGCCTGTCGTATTCGGACCATGCCATTTCAACAGCAGCGATGAATGGATGGATGGATGGATGGAGATAGATGCCCGGGCTCTTGTTCTTGCAGAAGCAGCGTGAGGAGCGGCAGCGCGAGCTGGAGCGAAAGAAGGCGCGCGAGGAGGAGGAGCGTGCGCAGCGCCGCCGCCATCAGCTCGAGAAGGAGCAGCAGCAGCAGCAGGCGGCAGCCGCCGCAGCCAAGGAGCAGCGTCGCCAGGGCTCGGCCGCAGTCGGCGGAGGCGGCGGCGCGAAGAAGACCGCCAGGGTGAGGAACGCGGCGCAGTGCTACGCAGCCCTGCAGGCGAGCGCCGGTCCTGTGCTTGCGGCGGCGGCAGCAGCTTGAACTCTGCTGCCGCCGCCGCGCTGAGGTTACGTAACCAGCATAGCGCAGCTCTGCCGCTGCCGCCGAGTAACCTCTCGTCGTCGTCTTCTTCTTCTGCCTGCATTCTGCAAAGGACGAGGAAAAAGACGACAGGCAGCATGTTGCCGAGAAGGGTGGCGATGGCAGGCGTAGCGAGGTCAGGAGTCAGCATCCTGCCGGCGACGCCCGATGGCAGAAGCAGGGATCTCATCAGCAGCAGCCGGTGGCCGGTGACAAAGGAGGAGTGCCGCCGCACCGAGCCGCCGGCAGCAGCTCTGGCCAGACTGCGAAGCCTGCTGCCGGCAAGGGGCCGATTGGAGGAGGTGGCGGCGACAAGTCTGGTCACGTAGCAGGGACAGCAGCCCAGTCGGGTGGAAAGGTCGTGTCGGCAGCGGCGCCCGGCACTGGCGGCGGCAGCTCGGCTGCGCCGCGACCAGCGAGCGGCAGCGCCGCCGCTTCGAGCGCTCCGCCGGCTGGCGGCAGAGCCGGGCCGCCGCCACAGTCAGCTCAGAGCGGTGGCTCAGCTCAGGCTGACAAAACGGCCAAGGACAAGCTCGTGAGCGGACGCCGGCCCGCCGAAGATCAGGCATCGGCGAGGCCGACGGCATCGGTTCGACGGAGCAGCGGAGCAGCGGGCAATGGCAATGGCAGCGTGTCGTCGGCGACGGCTGGCAGGCAGGCAGCGAGCAGCAGCAGCGCGCCTGCTTCGTCGGCCTTCGGGCGCAAGGATGGCCAACCGGCTTCCAGGCCGGGCCACCATGCTGGCGGTGCCGGCGGCGCTGGAACGGTTGGAAATGGAAGCGGCAGCTCTTCCGGCGGCGGCGCCGCCAAGCGGCCGAACTCCGAAGGACCAAGCGACTCGTCTGATGCTCGCCGGCCATCCGCGACCGACGGAAGTGGTGCGAGTAGCGAGCGGGGATCGCGAGGCTCGAGCGAGGAGGCCGCCATTGCCAGTGCTGCCGCAGCAGCCAGCGGTGGCAGCAGCGGTGTCAGGTAATGAGCGGCTTCGTCGGCGGCAGCAGCAGCAACGCCAGCAGCAGCAGAGGCTCCGGAGGCAGCAGCAGCAGCGCATGGCCGAGCAGCCAAGCCGAGCAGACGGCTGTTTCCTCTTTGTCTGCATATCGATAACCGAGAGCGACAGGTGACAGGTGACAATTGGGCCGTCGCTGCGCTTGTTGTTCGAACTCTCCGAATGCGATCAGTTGCTCAGTTGCAACTTGATGGCGCCGAACGCCTGCCAGTTTTCCTTTACACGAAGCGATGATGAAACCGAGCAAGCTCCTCTCGGGAAATGCTGCTCGGGTGTGTGCGGCTGGAATGAGCTCTGAATTGGCTTTGCCATTGCCGAACCGTCGTCGAGTGCTCACAATGCAAGCGTCTGTGGCGGCTGCTTGCCGTTTGGAAATTCTATGTGGATGACTGCCTCTGCATCTTTGCACGAGTGTGTGCTAGAGTCGGCTCGCCTGTGTGAGAGCGCAGTCGTGCAAATGGGCGGTGCAGAGGGGTTACAGAGGGGTCACAAATCGGGGGGGGGGGATAGTTTGGTCACCACCCGGCCAGCCAGTCCAGGCCGGCCAGCACCAGTGGACAACTTGCTCTAGCCTAGTCGAGTGATGCAGCCTGTCGACGACGGCTGGCTTTGAGCGGAAACTCGTCTCATCTCCCATCGCCGCGCGCTCAGCGTGTCTTGCACGTAGGCGCCGGTGAGGCGCTAGATGCCTAATTTGCAGCAAGCCAGTACCGGATAGTGCAGCGATCGCGATTATCTCCCCCAGGAGCTTCGGCAGCAGCCATTGAGGTGCATACGCTGCTGGCATGCGACCAGTGCCTTGGCAAGTAAAACCTAAACAATACATTTCATTTGAAGGTCTGGCAAAGATTTCTCTCGCCTGTCGCTCTTGCGTGTTGCCTCTGCAGTTGCTGCATGCGCTATGTTGCTCCGTGCACACCTTGCGCGCACGGCTTGCAGTGCTGTACGGATCGTTTTACTTTTGGTGCTGCAGGCGCGCCAGTGGAGGCGCTCCCGTTGGGCAGAGCGCTCCTCGAGAGTCGGGTGAAAGCCACGCCGGGCGACCGTCGGATCCAGCCTCGGCAAAGGTGAGGCAGCAGCAGCAGTGTTCTTGTTTTTACCCGTCCCAGCTTGCAGGCCTGTGCCTGATGGCAGCCTGTCTGCTTTTGTTGATAGGGAGCTACTGCTGCTCCTCTCATTGGTGGTAGACATGCACGTACTCATCGTGCACAGCTCAACGTGCGAAAAGTGTGGTTTGGTTGCTTCTGTCAAAGGAGTGTGAGAGGGAGAGGAGAGAGGGAGAGGAGTGAGGGAGAGAAAGATAGAGAGAGAGCATTTGGTGGGTCCCTGCGATTCGTCCTTTTATGTGCTTATGCATGCTGCCGCTGTTGCAAGCTGCCACTAAACACACTTGCATACTGACCTTCATGCTGCTTGTCACCCCTAACCATGTTATTATCAAGCATGATACCACTCACCACTCGATCATGTTTCCTTTGCAGCAAATGTAAAGCGCCTAGAAAGAGAAGTTCTCTGAGGGCGCTTTATCAAGTGTATTATACAGAAAGAGAGAGAGAGAAAGAGAGAGAGAGAGAGAGAGAGAGAGAGAGAGAGAGAGAGAGAGAGAGAGAGAGAGGAGAGAGAGAGAGAGAGAGAGAGAGAGAGAGAGAGAGAGAGAGAGAGAGAGTTGTGCAGAGCTCTAGAGGAATAGTGAAGGTCCCGGGTCCTCTTGTTCTGCACAGTACAAAATGCTGTGCAGCTGAAGCCAAGTTGTCCGGCTCGAGATCATCGCGTTTGCGGTCGGATTGTGAATTTGCTGCCGTCTATGCTCGTGCTCGATTTGCTCGATGGGGCTGAGGCTACTTTGTATGAGAATTAAGAGAATTCTCTTCTTTTTCTGTCTGCTCAGCACTTCGACGATGCTGGCCGCGCGTCTGCCGACAGCAAGCTGAGGAGTGCGCCGTCCAATTCGGCGCGTCGAGACCAGCAGCGAACTCGCTACAAGGTAGCGTGCATTTGCTTTGTGTGCACAGTGGCTCACAGCAAAGTGTGCACGGCACGTTGCTCGACGACACGTTTGCAAGCGGCCTGCGAGTGGCGGATAAGTGCGCTTGGGCAGCGTTTGTTGGCAGGCTGCTTCCCTGATCTCGCTGCCACCGCAGCACCGATCGCATTTTTGCTCCAGTGTTTCTATTTAGTCCTTTTCACGTCGGTCAGAGATCTTCTGTGCTGCTGTGATGTCGTTTGCTGGGGAGAGCTCGAGATGGTGGCTGTTTTTCTCTACAGTGGATGTGTGACTGCATTGCTGAGCCAAGCTTAAAGCCTGGTTACCTGACAAAATGTTCTATTAACACTCGGTAATGGCATAGCACAGAGTGACAGGCAGTGGAGATGACTGCTAGAAGAACATGGACCAGAGGTCGACAATCCCTTACAGGAGCCTTCCAGTCACTGCAGCTATTTACCCAGCTGCTCTGCTTGTCCGTGCATTCGAATAATACTTATGGGCCTCTGAATCAGAATATGTTCGGCAGTGCCCACTGAGCTCTATTGGACCTTAATGCAGCCCGGGTTTTTCCAACTCCCCTCAGCGCGGCTCAGAGTGAGCAGTGCTGAGGAGGTGAAGACGAAAACGAGGGCTTCACCTGGTCTGCCTTGCTCGTAAGCATTCCCATCGAAGCAGCTCGGCAAGTATTGCATCAGTGCTGGAAGAGTGCAGTTGTTATTCTGTGTTGGTATCCTCAATTGGCACACAAAATTGAGGCCGACAGAAACGTCCAAAAGAGACTTTTACGACCGTGCATTATCAACAATCTCCTTAAGGCAGTATGCATAATTTTTGGCCTAGATACATTTGCTGGCCACCTCATTATTGGTCTAAATAAGCAAGTAGGTATGATCCTTGCCTCTGGTTTTGGATGTTGAAACTGAGAGAGAGAGAGAGAGAGAGAGAGAGAGAGAGAGAGAGAGAGAGAGAGAGAGAGAGAGAGAGAGAGAGAGAGAGAGAGAGAGAGAGAAGAGAAAGGGTGTGCATGTAGATGCTTGTTGTGAAACGAGTTTGTGTGAATGAATGTAATGTATCTCCGTCTGTAACTCCATAAAGACCAAGTGGGTGTTACGCAGGAGAGTTTTGTATAGCGCACTCAGCCTAATCGGCTTTCGGTATGTATGCATTCGGTAGCCAACAGACTTCATGTGGTGTGCTTTGCATCGAAACACGCACTTTTAGCTGTAACTAGTGGCGGAGCCAAGGGGGCCAGGGAGGCAAGGGAGGCATCTGCATCATTCCCATCATCCCCCATCAAAAGCAACGAAATTATGTGCGTGAGTTTTACCTGCCGAGCAAACGTCGAGCTTGCGTCGAATAAGCACTACGGGTTTACCCTATAGTTTTTTTTTTATTATTCGAGGGTCTAGCCCTGCCACATAAAAATGTTTCAGGACTTGCCCCTCCACACGAAAATCCTGCCTCGGCCACTGGCTGTGACCATGTCGCCCTAGCTGACAACTACGTTAATCGTAGCACTCGAGAGCTTGTTGGACGGCAAGCTGACGGACAGTGGTGGGATGAAGGGAGAGCAAAGGTCAAAGCTGCTTCAGCTCTGCCTCATTTATGCAGGAGCAGCAGACGAACCTTAGCGGCTGTCAATCAGCAGGCAATCCCAGATTGCCGGCTGCATGCGAACTGAAGCACAGCATTATGCCGTCTCAGTCAAGCTTTGTTATCGTTGCTTCGTCTTTTTTTTCTAGGAGCGTCCCGAGAGGGCGATCTATGATCCGGCTGCACGGGCAGCAGAGAGGCGTCAGAAGCAGACCGGCCGAGGCAGCGACGACGTCACTGCTGCTGACGCCAAAAAGGAAGCGTCCTAGTGGATTGCTGCCATTCAGCCAGCCTTCGACGGGTGAACTTGCCGCGCGCCTTCCGCCTCCCGTCCATTGGCTGCGTGGTGAAGCTGCAGCGCCAGCCTGAGTAGGCTGCTGGCGCTGGGCTGAGAAGGCTGGAAAGGTGCTAGTCTCGTGGGCCAGCCATGTGGTCGCATACTCCGTAGCCGTCGGGTCGGCAAGGAGCATATTGCTGCGGACGGCCTCGGTCGTGCCCTCTCTGACGTCACGTGCCCTGTTTGAATCCTGTGCTGGCTGACTGGCTGGCAGCAGCAATATCACCAGCAGCAGCAGTGTAGTAGCTCACCTGGCAGATAGCACCTGCCGCTGCTGCTGCTGCTGGGCTATGCTCTGTCTGACTAGTCAGCCGATATTCTTTGCCTCCAGCTGCATGCGCTGCTTAAGTGCATTTGCCCGTGCTAGTTTGCTTGAAATACACCGCGTTCTAATGCTGAGAAGCTGGCTCGTGCCGTCATTTGCTTGTGCGCTCTGATCCTCGTGCAGTGCAGTCGTTGAGGCTTCACTGCTCCGCCTGCGCCGTTCGCCTGTCACCAGCACCGGCTCCCTACTGTTGGGCAAAGCAGCAGTGCCAGGTGCGGACGAGGATCCGATGTTGCATCCCTATTGGTTTTTATAGGCCTTCCAAATATTGCTGCATGGAGTACGATCGTGGTCATAGCGAAAGTAGGGCAAGCCGTAGGACTTAGGCTGTAGCCTAGGGATGTAGCTGCTGAACTGTGGGCAGCCGCTGCCACGAGTAACGTGTGAGGTAGAAGTTTGCTTTACTAGGAGTACGAGAAATTGCCGAAATCCACCACGATCCGTTTTAATTGAGCACAAGTCGACCCGGAGTCTGCTGAAAGCAAGCTCCGATTTGTAATGCACATTGTAGGTTGTAGTAGGCTGTCATTCAGATGCACCCAAACAATTTCTTGCCTATGTGCATGCTTTCACATGAAAATGGGCTGCAAAGTCGGCTGCAATCCGTCGCACTCCAATGCATCGAATATCCCCCGGAGATTGGCGGCACGTAGCTCCAATTTTGAATTCCTATTTCATGGCTCTCGGTTGGCGTTGAGCCAATACATTTTGAGGCAATTTCAAATGAGCATTCTCATGCAATTCACTTAATGGCTTGGCCCGATATCAACATCCACTGCAATCCACTGTAAATTCAACCACAATCCAGAAACTATGTTATGCCTAGTTATACGTTCGATTGCATATTACGTTTTTGTGTTTTCATCCATTTCAAGCCACCCCGAACACATGTTCTTAGTCACATATTATAATTCACACATTTATGGTCGATTTACGGTAGATTGAAGCGAATTGCCATAGATTCCAGTATTGGTCGGGGCCATCGCATTTGACTTTATGGTACCACACAAGAATGTGCATGCATTTTTTCTGATACGCTATAGACAGAGAAGTCTGAACTAAAATACCATACTATCAACGCAGAGTTTTAAGTATCCGGCTCTGGATGGATTTGTGGTGGTATCTGGCAAACTGGAGTATAAGTGCAATAAGATAGTGGTCCAGCTCTTTACAGACCATTTGCTCGAGAGCTCGAGTAGCAAAGTCTTGCTCACTTAAATCATAGCTTAGTGCAACTTGAAATCGAAATTTTTGGGGATTCTCACCGTCTGGCTCTGGGTGGATATACGTGTACCGATAATTGTGGTAATGGTGTAGGCGAGTGCAGCCCCATGTTCAAGAATGTGGTGTGAAATTAGACGGTTACCCTCTTGAAGCAGTGCCGTGCAATTCGCAACAACAGATGGAGCTGCGTGCATCTAATTTGTGGAAGATTAACGGTGGATTGCAGAGGGAATCGTGGTAGTAGACAGACGAATTGCAGTACCTTTTTCGGGACGTTCGTGTGCAACGTCACGACATTGTGTGCTTGTGCATCAAGCATAGTCTAGTGCAATGTACCATCAAAACTAGAGCTTTGCACATCCGCTTTCTGGTCGACGCATGGTTTATTTTAGTGGATTTTGGTATTGGCCTGTACATTGCTGTCGATTGCAGGGCACTGATTCGGCATGCACATGCACAACATTCTGTGGGTGCACTCAAACGATAGCTTAATGCTATATGCAATAGAAAATAATTAAGTCAACGACAGCAGTCAATTTCTGGTGGATTTATGGCGACTTACAGTGAATTGTGGTGTTTGCTCACGTCATTGCAATTGATCGCTGTGCATCGCCTGAGGATGCACCTGCGAATTGTCATGGAATTTTGTGGATGCATTTTAAACTGACGTTCTGTAACAAGCAATCAAGATTGTTGCTTGAAGCGTCCAATTTCTGACGGACTTGCAGTGGATTTGATTGAATCGTAGTAATCATCCGATCAATTGCAATCTATTACGGTCATATGCATGCATTGCATTGCATCAGAACGGCCGTGCCCAACAGCTTTACTGATTCAAAAACGGAGCAGTTTATTTATTACCGTACCAAAATAGCTAGATACTCAATGGTCGTGTAAAATATAAAAGAAACAGGAACAACTTTCGCGAGAAAAACGTCAATATGCCTGGGTGTGGTTCATTGTGCTTTAGTACATGCCTCGTCAGCACCTGCGAACGATTAGCAACGCAATCCTGCACCAGTGAAGGACTTGAGCCACGCCTTATGAGAAGCAAGCTGTTCGTTAATGCTTGCCCCTGCAGCTGAGGGTCGCCGCGAATCATTTGTGCTTCTCAAGTCTGCCTGATTCCGGTAGGATTGGTATCCTGGCCCTGCTGTGGCAAAACGCGTTATCGTTATCAGCTTATATGGCGCGAAAAATATAGATAAGCAAAAGTTTGAAGCTAGCAAGCTGTACAGTGCTATGGCGCCCTTTAAGCAGCTCGCTTTAAGCAGCATGCTCAGGTAAAGAGAGATGAATTCTTGCTGGGGTGATGGCAGATGACTTATGCAGGCGATCTTACTCTGGCTCGGGTAGGCATCCATCGATGCTCGCCTATCAGGCAGCTGGTGGCTTCTCTTGAAGGGCACCTCGCTAGTCCTCGAACAGCTCGGCGCCTCCCGGCTCGGCGCCAGCAGCTGGCTCCTCCGTCTGGCGCCTCCCTGACCTTGGGCCGCCACATCCGCAGACGCTCGCCCGTCAGGCAGCGGCTGGCTTCTTTCTCGCGAGATCTCACTGGAGAGCCTCGAGCTGGCTGGCACGAGCTCCCTCGCTAGGTGGCTACCATTCGCCTCGTTCGCCACATGCCTCAAGTCTCCGGCAAATCTGCTGGCATGCCATTGGAGGAACTCCCTGGCGCTGTCGAGATTTAGACTGTCGTTGGAGTCACTGTCGCTAAGGTAGACGGTTGCATCACTCAGTGGGCGTACATGTCGATATCGGCTTGCATGGCGATGATTTCTAATGACACCGAGAAACAAAGAAGCGTACAAATCGCAGGAAAATACGGGCTAGCAAAAGGGGCAGACAAATTTATTGCTTTCACCGATTATCGGATAGTGGTCATAATGACAGTACCGCAGGGCTTTCCGGAATTTTCTAACTTCGCTAAACCTGAAGCTTCAGGAACTAGGTGAAAAGATCAATGTAGTCTTAATCTTTAACTGTCACTTGGCACCGTGATGATGGCTTTCTCGGGGAATTCTTGATTTTCTCACGTAGACACAATTACATTTTCTGACATGTTATTCATAATGTGAGCTCATGAAATGCACGATATCAATCGTCGAACCAGCTTATGTAAAACATAGTAGCTATGAGCGCGTGGATCGAAGCAGCTATTCAAAGCCGAACAGTTGTCCTCCCGGTTTACCGCAGCTAGAGCCCGCTCATTTAGCTACCCAATTTGATGGTATCCACCGGTCATTCCGGGACCAAGTTCCCGAAGATAAGGTGCGTTATTAGCGTTGTTCAAGTGAGGGCTAGCGTATGATTTTGACAGTCACCAGGACGCAAATAGAGGAATATGGTAGATTCCACATTGCACGGAGAAAGCAGTACCGGTACTTAATGGGTTCTTCAAGATTCCATTTAAGTTGGATGCAGCCGTTACTTTTTTAAGCGTTCCACACTTAACAGCTTTTAATCGTTTTTAACCCGTGAGTCGCGGAGCGAGCACAACGGAGCGAGTAGTAACCGACCTCGAACGAGGGCTACTGGTGGGTAGCGTCTGCGCTTGATGGTCGGGGTCTCTGATGTACGGCCGAAATGCTTAAGTCCGAAACAATGCTTCGTAGACTTGTAACACCAGAGGTTCATGACGGGCTTAAGAGAGTGGAAACGCTCTATTTTCTCCTTTTGTTTTGTGCAGGACTTTGTTGACAATGGCCCGGGGCTTTGGGATGCTGGCCCATAAACGGTAAAGCCGTATAAGGGCGTTTAAACGCGTCGTATCAATGTTGCGGGTATAACTGACATAAAAAAGACACAAACTTATCTGTGTTAGCGTCTTCGAGAGGTAAAACCCTACTCTGAAGCATCAGACACGCCAAGTTTCCGTCATGCATAGCTGAACTCGTGTACCAGTTTCAGCATTTTCGGGCCCTCAGGTCTTCCATAGGCTGTAAATTAACTGTTGCATTCCTACACTTGAAGACCCTTAATGACTGAAACTTTTGCTCTGTGTGGTTTGGCATACAGACCGCTGGCCCAGAACAACGCCAACGGTTTATTGTACAAGGCACGGAGCAGCAAGACGCACGGCTGCCTTCGCCCCCTTCTCACACTAGAGTCTCCTCTCCTCCACTCCTCCGGTCCACCATCTCACCACCAGCAGGTTACCAGCCTGTGTATATACCACATCACAGGGGGACCACAGCTGTGCACCGGCAGACCCAGATGGTGAACCCACCATCTGGCCACCTGGGTTACCGGCCTGTGTCCATGCCACATCACAAGCTCATCAGAGGAGCCGGCATACACTCAAACTACACTCTGCAGGTCCTAGACTGTGGATCTCTCTTCCAAAACTCTCACGCAACTAAATTTAATCTCCTGCTGCCGACTATGGCACATCATTTCCTGCCGTCCTGGATTTCTATTTACACATTACTCACTTTGATTGACTGCCCTAATGATTCAGCTACGCTTCAAACTTTTCTTTGTTGTGCGAGATAAAGCTTGATGGCTACCGGATGCGTACCGAATACCGATTATTCTTTAAGTGATATGGAAAAATATCCAACATAACTTAGTCCTTGAGGCTTTGTTGATTAGCAGACGAAGATGCGTTGCATTATACATGGTGCAATTTTTCAAGTTGATGCGCAAGTCGAGAATGGTTAATTGACCTTTTATGCTTACTTTTTAATTATATATATATATATATATATACAGCATTTTTTGTAGTGGTGGAGCTTGTTAATTACTTAAAGGCGTTTGAAACTACTTGGTTTTGGTTAACTAGGCCCCGAGTCACGATTTGGCCAGTTTCGTAAAGCAGGAAAAAACCTATTGGCTGCAATTCAAGCAAGCAATACCGCAGAAGAATTCCAAAATTTCAACATTTGCTAGATTAGCCTCGTGCTAATTTAGTAAGGACTAAGCCCGTCTACTTCCCACAAAAGCAAGAGGCATAACCAGGATAATATTGAGGGAGGCTATAGTTTTAATGAGTTCAATCTTCACCTTCGCAGAGCAAGCCAAGTCAGCAGCAGTCGGTACGCCTCCACATGGAGCGTGCCGACTGTCCTGGCTCGTCCCTGTCATCGGCTCGGCGACCTGCTCTGCAGCCTCTGGTAGCAGCTTCGTTCGACGGGCAATGACAGCAATACAAAAGCGACACTTGCACAACTGTAGGAGCATCCAAGCAAGACCAGTAAGTGGCTGTCTTCTACGTGCATTCGTTGTACCCGAGCTGCAGCGACTGAAAACTGAACTTTCTTTACTAGTTAAAACTCTGAGAAAAACGGCTACTAACCTTTCCTTGCCAAACGGTCGCATACATCGCTTTTCTTTCTTTCTTATCCCAAGGTCAATCAAAGTTAGTGGGAGTTGCCGTTGTCGAACATTCCTGCTTCAATTAAAAACCGTTTGCATTCCCTTCTGATAAGTCTTTTGAGTCTCTTAATTGAGTCCCTCCAACACCAAGTTGCCACTGATGGCAATAAGTTGTCGCTCCCCTGGGTACCGAATCCTTCTTTATTTCAAATCAACAATGACAGGCATGTCACTGTCCTAGCTCTGCTAGATCTATGGGCTGCCTTCGACACCACTGATCACGATGTCCTACTGTATTTACATGCATCGGGACGAGGTCGTCACGATCGGGGGTCACGAGTCTTTGGTCTTAGCGTACCAATACCGTTCGGCAAGTTCCTATATTCAGATGGGTACACTAATTAAGGATTCATTCATAGAGAGCTCTTGATCAAGGAACCCAGAAAAGAGAGCAAACGAAGTGCCTGAAAATTAGGCATTAGACATTAGACGTTAGATTAGACATTAATTAGATCGCGTGGTCGGTGGCTTAGGCTAAGATCAGAGTCAGAGTCCGCAAGGTGAGGAGATAAGCTCTATCGGGCATGGCGAAGGAATAATTTGGATGCCTTAGATGTAAGATCGACTTGCATTGCTTTGGCTAGACTTTTTTCCCTCTTGAGCATCATTATAAGTCCACTCGGGATATTATTAATTGTAGTTTATTCATCAGTTTTCACCTCAACGGCGAGCTTGCCACGGCGTCATCTTCTTTGTGAGTGGATGTCAATGAAGCCGATAATGACGACACGTCTGAGGACGAATCGCCAGCCAAAGCGGCGGCGGCAGCAGCAGCAGCACATGTTGCGAACTTGGTCACGCCTCCACGGTCAGCTTTGCGAGTTCGACTTGGAGCTGACGCTTTCAGCGCCATCCGAGCTTGCTTCGTGACTCTTAGCTCCTGAATCGCAGAACGAAGTTATTTTCTAGGACGGCCGGATATGGCTCCGCCGAACTAAAAATTATTCTCTAAAAATTCTTGCAATCTACAGATCTAATGGTGCTCACCATTTTGAACACCTACATTCTAAACGGACGTTTAAGTAAAAAATGACGTTGCAGTATAGATTGTGCTCATTGCTAACTATACACAGTTGAGCACTTAAGCAGCATTTGGTTTTCCAGTCTAGCTGTCAGTTGTTCACAAGATAATTCTGTCATCTATTGGTCTTTCGTAGAATTCGTGTCATGAGAGCATGCCCCTGTGCAGGTGGCAGAAGTTGTTTTTAACGAGATCTTAGTTTCAGTGAGTGCTCTTTTTAGCTGCTTTACGCATTGCAAGGGGAGAAAGCTGGTAAGCTGAATAGCTTGTAATTAATGTGCTTTGACTAACTCCTCCAAAGACTTCCTTGACACACACGATTTAGAAACATTGATGATTTTTCAAAATAGCCATTAAAAGGGTAAACCCAGATCAACTAGCAGATTGAGCAAGTTCTAATAATAATGGAATGAGAACTAAATAAGGTCGAATGGTGGCTGCAAATGATATTGAATATTAATTGCACGAGTTCTTGACTAACAGGCGGCTCCAGTTAATATCTCAGCAAGAGGACAAGCTGTGCCAATGCGACAGTGAGTGCAGCGCTGAGAAGCCGATCAATCAGGTTTGGATATATCTTAATGCCCTTACCTTGGTCAGTTTTTGTTTCTCCAAAATGGTCAAAAGCTCTTCTTTTAAAGATTTCATAGCATGACATCTCTCTCCCTCAAGCTGCAAAAATCCTTAGCTTTAACACGTTACTGTCTCGGGCTTCTGCAGCGCATGCAACCGGCACCAAACACACCACAGTAGAGACTATTTCATACGCGAACTGGCGTCGTAGTCAATTCATACGCGAACTGGCGTCGTCGCGCACTGGCCCTACCTTTTTCTTCTCTTGATGTAGCTTCTGACAGTGCTCTTGCTGAAGGAGATGTAACTGCTTATCGTACTCTTGCTTCAAGTGAAATAGCTTCTGAGTGTGCTCTTTTTCCATTCGACTCGTCGCATCTTCAAGTTCATCGTTAAGCCTATCTATGATATCTTTCTTCCTTTCATTGTGTCTCGATATCAGCAGTGTCTGGCTTTCTTCATGCTGCTGCTTCAGGTTGGTGGCCGTCTTATCCCTGACCGCTGAAAGCTTCTGGGCAAGCTGCTTCTCTTCTATTAAATTGGCCGCCGTTATTTGCTCTTCTATTTCAATCAGTCTTAAAGTGTAAAGTAAGCATAACAAGGAATCTCTACAGTTGCTTGCTAGGGCAAATTGTATTGAATCTCACACAATCTTCTTTCGCATTTTACATAAGCAGAAATGTCACATAGAATTTGAAAATTATAGAATGACACTTACCGAAGCTCGTGATTCTTGCTGAGCTCACTAATTCTTTGATCATATTCTTTGTTCAAGGTTTCCTGAAACTTAAGCACTGCTTCCTGACTATTCTTTTTCAGGACAGCAATACTTTCAGTTTCCTCGCGCGATATTTCCAAACGAGTCTGGGCCACCATCGATCGTTCCTTCAACATTTTCTCAGCCTTTTCACAGTCCTCTATTTGAGCACGTGTGTAATCTTCTTGTAGCTTTACAAGCATAAAGAGTAATCACAAAAACCTGTCATACAAGTTGATCCACAGAGCAGGAGCTGCAAGCTGGAAACACTGCCTGCCAGCTAAAAGAAGCTAGTGCCAAGTTCCAAATCAAGACGGGGGAATCACATTTTTTTTTTGTCGTTGTCGTTTTACATTCAGGCGTGCAATATCAAGCTTGAGGTCACTCAAACAGTTGGATTTGGTCTATTCAATCAATTGAGGTCACTCAATCAATAGTGACACCTAGATTAGTTTTGTGCGGCGTTCACATTCATGTGGAAATAATCCACTATATTATTATCAACACCAAGCTTTAACAGCAATGCTTATTTACTACCAAAAGAGTGATCGATAGATTTATCAATAAAATATAAATAATAGTCGAAACTAATTGTAACTGCTGAAATAATGGATTAATTAGGAAAAACAACTCCCTGGCGGCACCTGACCTGTTGTTTCAGCTGAGATAACCGTATGGCATGTTCTTCTAGCAGACGATGTTTCTCCACTTCCGTCTCTTTTTGGAGGCGGCTAACGAGTATACGTATGCTATTGTCACGCTTTCTCTCCAACTTTAATTGCTTCTGCTGCAATTGCTGTCTCAGGTCTTCAACTAAAGTGTCCATTGCTTCTTTAAATTCACTTCCTTTTTGTTCGATAGTCTCTTCGAGTTGTTTTATTAGATTTTGTTGACTACAACGTAGTATACCACAATAGCAATCAAAAGTAAATACGGCTGAATATGAGGAATAGATTAACAGCAGCCCGTGGTCGCGGCAACACGATTTTGCTGGTAGTGGCACGGCTCTCGCGGCTTCACTCACCGTAGCTCGCAGTCTCTATTTAGCTCTTCGCTTTTCAGTTTAAACTCTCTATCAAGGTTTTCCTGGAGTTTTCTAATCGCAGCCAAACTTTCATTGCGCATCTGAGTGACACGCTCTTCACGTTCTTTTTCGATGGACTGGCGAACTTGAGCTAAATAGTTTTCCTTGTCTCGTTGCAAATTTCTATGTATTTCTTCAAGCTGAGAGCGTGAAGCCTCTTCCTAAAATATACAAAATGTAGAACGCTAATGGGGTAAAGATTACCGAAAGTTATGCAGTCATAGAGCAATGAGGTTCGAAAAAAAACTAGCTACCAATTAACCAAGTTAAAAATGGCTAATTCACAAGGCATTACGCAAACATGCCCATGACAATTCACATGCGCCAAGCTTATATCAGGCGAGTATTTTATTGAAGATTACGAGAGATAGCCTACCAGTTCGGCTTAGAGCGTAAGGTGAGATTAAAGGCGATTGATTGTACACGTTTATAAGCTAATAAGCTTGACATTAGGACAGTTTCTTTGACGCTCAGCCACGCCTAGCACAAAACGTACATAATGTCAAAGCATTTGTTTATTTGTGCAACAATGCCACGATGAGCTGAAATTCGGATTCAATTATAGAGCAGGAAAGTTTTTCGAGCTCTCTTCTCACGGTAATGGTATAATATAAGTTAATGGTTGTAGGAAATCGGCATTTACATAATTTTTCAGTTGAGATGCAACCAAAATATTATTTTTCTGGCTGCTTTTGAATCTTTTGAAGTTTCAGCTTTACAATTATTATAGGTTTTCCTTTTCTGCATTTAGCTCTGCTCTTCTAAAAGTTGAGGTTCATAGATAAAACAACTCGTAAACATTTTTTTATATAATCACGCTTTTGTAAAGTACCTACTAAGACGAAGTATTTGTGCCTCCATAAAAGGCCCTACTTAAACTGCAGTTCTCCGAAAAAAAAGTAGGCCGTTCTTAGGCAATGTCGCAAAGCGATCTGACCAGTTCGCTGTAGTTGTTCTGTCGACCGCGAAGGCTGCGCAGAGCCAGCTACTATTCTGCTGGCCTGTGATTTTGATGTGCCAAACAAATAATTTGATAAATAAAAAGCATCGCAATCAGCATTCCACTTTCCTTATATATCTTGTTCTCCACTGGCTCGAGTGTGGGAGGAATGAATTAGTCACAACTCGTTAATACCGAAGAGAACTGTAATTTCCAGTCTGGTAGGAATACGAAAATCTTAATGATAGTTGTCGAAGAAAGAAGATCAAAAATAAAATTTGCATGCTCATTTACCTCAAGAAGTTGGAAAATTTGACAGCCTTAAAAATAATTCCAAATAAACAAAAAATAACTTTGAATGTGAGCCCGTGAGTCCACGAGTCACCGAGTTCATGGAAGTTCAGCAAAGACATTTCGCTGAGCTACGCTTACGTTGTTATTTGTTATATTATTATTAACAGTAATTACCTCGCTATGATGAGTACTGTGATACAAATACCACGTAATATAAGTAACTAACTTGCATAAGTAGCACTAACATGACCCCCATAGTTGACATTTAGATTGAATTTTTTTGCCTTCATTCTTTGGCTCCAGCCTATCTCTCAGATCTGCTCCCCCACCAGGCCAAGCATCGTACCACCCGCTTTTCGGAATCTAACAGTTTACTAATACCTCGTACAAATCTAAAATCCTTTGGAGACCTTGCCTTTAGTTTGTATGCTCCCAAAGCGTGGAACTCAATCCCGACTTGCGTCATGACATCTCCTGACTTTACCACGTTCAAAAAGAAACTAAAAACGCATCTATTTATGACAAACTTTAATAGTTCCTTGTGATTCGTTCTTTATGTGGTTATGTGTGCTGACTCTGTTGATGCTGCCACCAACCATTCTTGCATGCTACCCCTGTGCTAGTCACCCCTAACCATCTTATTCCTGTTATTTATTGAGCATGCTACCACTAAAAATGCAAATGTGCTTCCTTTTAAGCAAAGGCATAGTGCCTAGAAAGAGATTAAGCTCTCTGAGGGCGCTATATCAAATGTATAATTATTAGAATTTATGGATATACAGTTATATGCATGGTCTTTGATTTTCAAATTTAATATAGTCTACCCACAATTTTTCGCAGGCACGCTAGTTTATGAATATTCTTATTTAAAAATTTGATAATTAAGCTCAAGCTTTCCTAATCATTTTGCCACTTAAACAAAATGAATGCAAATATTAAAATATTTAGTTATAAATGGACGAAATCAGTACTAGTGCTGAAACTATGTTTGGTGTTAGTAAAGAATTCAGATATTCTAGGCCTTATGAATGCAGAGCTTAGTGAGTATCGATCCGAAAAAGTGACCACATTTTCATATGCCATGTAGTAAGTGAGCTAAAAGCGGTTTTATAAAATACTTATAACAAACTTACTTTTTCACGTTTCTTGTTCTCCAATAAAGATGAAATTTCATCTTTTAAGGATGTTAAAGTACTTGCCTTCTCACGTTCGAGCTGCAAACAAGTGGAGTTTTGCCACGGAACAATTCTGTCAAGGGAACATATAAAGACTGCCGCGTATGGCAAAACCTTGTCAAGTGCTACGTTTGTTCACCGTACTACCTTTTTCTTCGCAAGGCGTAGTTGCTGGAAATGTTCGTTCTTCAGGCGATCCATTTCATATTCTAGTTCGGTATCGAGGTTTTCTACCATGGATTTCATCTGTTCGCTATGCCTTGCGACCTCCACTGAGTGCCTCTGCTGATACTGCTGCTTCAGTTCAGTCAATTCTCTGGAGTTGGCCGATGAAAGCTCTTGAGCAAGCAGCTGCTGTTCTCTTGCATTATCCATTGCGGCCTGTTCCTTCATCTGGATTAACCTAAGATTGCAGAATTCCAGCATTTAGGATAAGAACTCTTAATAGCGAAAGGTCACCGGAAGCATCGACACTCACCGAAGTTCTTGGTCCTTTTTGAGCTTGGCAATTATTTGGCAGTATTCCTTGTCAAAATCTTCCTGCATCTTCTTTATGGCTTCCCGACTTTGCTTTTTCATCGTTTCTATACTTTCGTAATCGTCGCTTGTAATATCCAAGCGAACTTGAGCCAGCCATCTCTCCTTGGATAGCGTATCAACATTTTTGCATGCTTCTGCTTGGGCTCGTGACAAATCGGATTCAATCTTAAAGGAAAATAACTTTATTAAATTGATAGCAAATAGTTAATAGTTACTCAGGGTCAAGGACTCGTGTTGAGCATTACGCTTTGGCGAAGTTCAGTTAGTTCTAGATTAGATAGTCGGTATGTACGCTGTGGTTTGGTGGACAGACAGAAATTGACGAGCTATCGTGGTGACATATACCCACCCACACGCTCATATGCCTGCATTCATATGTTCTGAACAACGTATTTTAACATATGTATCAAGTATTTATAATAATAATAAGAATTATTCACTTGTATAGTGCCCTTAAAGAATTTAATCTCTATTCAGGCGCTTCATATATACCACGGGGCTCGCACCCACGACCTCTGTCGTCAAATACATTCGCGTTGACCTAGGTCTGGAGGGATCATCTTAATCGATGGGCATCTTAATCATTTTGCACGTATTTGCATATGCATGATACGTATTCGACGATTGGCATGTCTTACAAATTTTAGATAGGTTTATAATATGTACTGTACAAATAGACTATACAAACGTGCCTTGGTGATTGAATAGGAAGTTTAAGACTGGTGGTCTCACTTAGGTAAAACAAGCTGTCATATCCCCAAAGATAACCTAGTGGCAAGCTGCTGCAATTTTAGCAGACCTAGAAAATTTGGTAGGTAGGCTATTATACTGTACCTGCTGCTTCAGCTGAGACAACTTTTTAGAGTGCTCCTCTTGCAGACGACGTTCCTCCACTTCCGTCTTTCCTTGGAAACGACCCAGAAGCTCCATAATGCTTTCTTCATGCTGTGCCTCAAGTTTCAATTGCTCATCCCGCAGCCGCTGCCTCATATCGTCGGCCATCTTGGCCTTGGCATCTTCAACTTTCTGATAAGACTTCATTTCATTTTCAGCGATAGCTGCTTTTAGCCCTTCTTTCATATTTTGAAGCCTACAGTTTCAATGTGACATAAGCTACTCAAGTTTCCTGCAATTTTCGACGAATATCCAAGGAAGTTGGGAAAAGCAGTGCCCACAGCAGCGGTAAACGAGATGCACTTCGTTTCAAACGAGGTAAGTGCTCGCTTTGCTACTTGTACCGCCGCTTGTAGTCTTTTCTCAGTTCTTCACTTTTGCGGGTATAGTCGCTTGCCAGATCTGCCTGGAAGGTATCGATCGCATCCTGACCGTTCTTTCGAAGCAATGAAAGCTGATCTTCCTGTTCCTTTTCGATGGTCCGGCGAGCTTGAGCTAAGTGACACTCGTTTTCTTGATTAATCTTGTCAAATTCTTCTGTCATACGCTGCTGTCTAAAATATGCTCGAGCGTCTAAGACAAAATGCGTACAAAGCGACTTTGGAAAGTAGCATTCAACACGCGAATACGATTATCTGACGAAAATAATGCGTAGCGTAGCAACAAGGAATCGCAGGGTCACAGGGGTCGATGACCTGCTATAGTTGGCTGAATAGAGAATTTCCTATGTATGCATGTGCAAAAGGTTTCTTATATGGCCTAGGATTGACTCTCACCGAAGTGCATAGTCCTTCTTTAGGTCCGCCACTATCTGATCGTGTTCAATGTTCAAAGCTTCCTGCAAGTTCTTCACGGCTTCCCGACTTTGCTTCTTCATCAATGCAATATTTTCATTATCCTGTTGCGATATTTCCGAAAGTACCTGAGACAAAAATTCTCCTTGAATATATTCTCAATTTTTTAAGAGTCCGTTCTTTGGCTATCGAGAAATCATTGTCAGTTGCAATGAAGTATGAAATGTAAGCTAACTAACGTGTAGACAGCAAAACACTTTGACAAAGAGTGTCATTCAACGTAAATACTTGTCACGCATTATTTATATTAAAGCAAAAAATTAGCACCGAGTTTTAGTTCAGAAGCCCGAAGCACAGTTATATGTTTATTATGGGCATACGGGCATTAGCTTACTAACCTGTAACTGCACAATTAATTAAGCATAGAAAACAATACTATTACAATGTCGGATATAGTTTAGATATTCCATTGCATATTTACATTTATAAGACCGCACAATCCAAGGAGATTCCGATATTATTTGTCTCCTGTGAACTGAGAGCACATGATGTTGTAAAAGCAAGTGATAAGACGCTGCTGATTAGTTGATCTGAAATAAAACGTTTATTATAGAGCGCCCAACAGCCCATTACAAAATTCTATCGTGCAGGCTGAATACCAAGAATAGTTAAAAGTCAAGCTAATAAAGAGAGTTAAGTTGGCCTAGGTATCCGACCCGATGCTTTTTCGATGTTATGAAAGAATGAAGAATGACAATGGAAATAAATACAATACAATAGGAAGAATGACAATGAAGCACCATTCTAGTGGATTTGGTCAACAGTGCAGCTCAGTCTGTATCCAAGAGTCTATGACTTGTTGTCTTGAAGCAATTCAACCATAATTACATCCATAAAAGCCTCTAGTAAACTTCCCATAAGCAATTCGATGTACTAGTAGAACTTTAAAGGAGCATTTAGCCCAGGGATTATATACTCGCCTTTAGAGACTAAGGTCGTGGGCTCGAGCCCAATAGCAAATGTAAAGCACCTGGATAGAGATTACATTCTCTTAGGTCGCTATGCAAATGAATTGCGCACATGTACGCATGTAGGTATTGATTCAATCTCGAGTGACATAAACAAGAGCCCCAGACAGGGGTTGCTTGCGACGAGGGGTCTGACCTCAGCGTGGCGGGCATCTGCAAGCAAGGCGCTCAGCCAGCTAGCCTGTCCGAGAATGCGGATTTCCTGAACCCCTGGCACACGTGGTCTCTCTCGGGGTCGGACTCTGTGCTCCGTACCCGGCATTTGATATGCCCTGCTATACCTGCTTCCTCAGCCAGAGCAGTAGCCACCTCAAGCTCTTGTTATCTCCGCTCGACCTCTACGAGGCCAGGATTGACTGAGAAGAAAGAGAAAGCTATCCCGCGCGAGCTTCTCATTTCCGAGCGCTCGCTGTCCGTCCTGGTGTGTTCGGGCAGAAGCGTATAATGCAACCGCGAGTCTGCAGTCTCTCGCTTTCAAACCGGCCCGATAGCTCAGGACTCGCTGTGGAACTACCGGCGGGGACTAGTCCGTCTTAAGCTAGTGGCACTTTGACGAACTGCTGACTTCGCCGACCTACCCTTTTAGAGGACCCAGCGGCCAAATGAGAAAAGCAAAACTTTACGTCTCACATCTACGAGGTGAAAAGTAGTGACGTGATGGCATGGCAGCGAGTGACCGGAAGCTGCAGAGCAATGGCGATTTAGACTACCTTCCCATTTAAAGCTTTTTTTTACCTACCCAGCCCATAATAAAACTGCTGCCAGTCGTGATGCGAGGGTCGGCCGAAATTACTAAAAGGTCGGTTTTTTGACCGTAGGCTAGAAAAACTGATCAATTGCTCCCAGTGGCAGGCTTACTGCGTGCTGATTTAGCTTAGGCATGCCCCGTCGTAAAGTATTCCGCAGAGCAGCCGAGGCGGGAGAGAATGCAGCGAACATTAGTTGGGAGCCCTACCCAGACGCTTTTCGTCCGTGTCGTGCTGTGAATTTCCAGCTAGGTGATGCAATCCCTTGACGCTTGCACGGCTAGAACGGATTTATATTTCATCGTGGATTAATTACGAACGCTGAGTCGAGTGTTTGTGGCTGCGTAATCCTGATGCTACAGCTAGGAACAGCTTTTTTCCTCGAAACGACGGATAAAGATGACGTTACGAAGCTCGCAGGAACACTTGGAACGCAGCACGCGGTTCGAGCAATGACGCTGGCATTACACCGAGCCCCCTTACAACCGGGCGGAGGACACTTAACCGTGAGCTGACCTGCACCGCTCGGCACGGAGAGAGCTCACAGATAGCCGGATAATGCGATACGGCAGTCTATTGCCATAAGGCTACTCTTTTGATGATTACGATTGCCGGCGCTACCCGCACGGCGAGCGCTGCTACTGTGGCCGGCATTACCGCCGCTCGTTCGCGAGACGCCTGTCGTCTGCTCGTTACCGTCAGTTTCAGCCGAGCCAGCTCGGCGGCGCTCTCCTCTCGAAGGCGGCTCTCTTCCGCTCGCGTTTCACTCTGAAGTCGATCGGCGAACGCTTTCACGCTCTCGTCGCGCTCCGCCTCCAGTTTCGCTCGCTCCAGCCGAAGCTGCTCTCTTGCCTCGTCGGCCATCTTGGCCCTGACGTCGGCCATTTGGGCCCTGGCTTCTCGAAACTGCTCCTCCTTCTCGGCAACGGCCTTCTCGAGCTGTCCTTTCAGTTCGCACAGTCTGTGAGAATTTTCGCGATCCAGTCACTCGGCGAGAAAGCGGCAGACACGAGTCAGGCCCGCCGCCGCCGCATGCATTAGGAGAGGGCGAGCGGCGCAAACCTAGCGGCGGCTTCGGCGGGGGATGCAGCTGCTGCTGCTGCTTCGCCTCACACGCGGGTCACGAGCCCGTGGCTGCAGAAGCCGCGACCAGCGCGATGCACACACCGAGAAGCTTCCGCTGCTGCATCTTAGCGAAGTAGCAATCGCCGAAACGACGGCCCGAAGACTCGCACAGGAGTTTTAAAGAGCCGAGTATTGGGCTGAGCAGCCAATACCAGGAGGCTGGGGCGTGGCCGCGGTATGACGTCGAGGGAAGCACACTGATGCGCATGCGCCCCTCCCCCTCCAGGCCCGCCAGCCGCCTGCGGCCCGGTCGGCACCTGCTGCCATTATCGACCTCATCCGCCAGCGAGATCGTTCGACGCCGAGCGGGGTAGACCGCAAAGCTTTAGCGGTGGCGCGTTGACAGGCCACGCCATTGCACACAATCCACGGCCCCCTTTAGAGTCGCCGAGCGCAAATGCAGCGGCGGCTTCCGCAGCGTCGGCGGCCGGCCTGGTCGTGGCTGGCGGCTGCGGTGGCACGTGCCGTGCTCGCTCACCGCCGCTCGCAGTCGCTTCGCAGCTCGTCGCCTTTCCGCGCGCACTCGCTGTCCAGCTCGTCGTGAAGCTTGCCGATCGAAGCCTCGCTCTGCTTGCGCATCCGCGAGACCTGCTCGGCCTGCTCGGCGTCCACGGTCCGGCGAGCCAGCACCAGGTGGCGCTCCTTTTCACTTCGCAAGCTCTCCTCCTGTGCTTTTGCGATGGAGCGCAAATCTTCTTCCTGCAATGTACAAATGCGTCGCGGGGCCACCAAACCTTGGCGGCAGTCGAGTGACGCCGGAAGTGTGGAAATAAAAGAGGCGAGATAAGCAGCGAGTGGGGGGATATATAAAGCTAGTTTCAGTCCACTGCTCTGCACCACGTGCCATCGAGCGCTTGTCCAAAGTGGCTGATTCAGGCTTGAGGTTCGGCGCGGTTTTTGACTGTAAAAAGAGCGTTTTGTCATTCGCTGCTATTAGCTAATGTCTCGGGTAGCTGAGTGCGAATATATATATGTGTGTGTGTGTGTGTGTGTGTGTGTGTGTGTGTGTGTGTGTGTGTGTGTGCGTATGCGTGAGTGTATGTGCACAAAATTCGTTTGATATAGCGCCGTCAGAGAACTTAATCTCTTTCTAGGCACTTGACAATTGCTGCACAGGAAGTACGATTGAGTGGTTAGTGGATTTGAGATTGATTACAGGCAGCACAGCTGAATGGCCTGAAGTGATGATTTACAACTGGACGTACATTACGAGAGCCGTGCTATAAGAAACTATAGAGGTACTAGCTAAATTCCAGTTTAAGTCTCACGACTTGGGCCGCAAATACTGAGTGTGATTAATACACGTGTTGTCTGTCCTATGCACACCTATTTAAATCAACTTTTCAAGTCTTTCATTTGGCAAACTACAGGAATAATATCCACGTTGCTGAATTGCCTATCTTACTTCGTGTCCTCTACCGTCTTGAACGTCACCTTGATTCTTGGCCGATCTGCAAATATGAAGGTATTTGACCACGTGGAGCCGCCACGGTGGCTCCCGCAAATATTTAACCATTACCAGATTGCCGTTTCTAGTTCGTTGTTGCGTCACTTGCAATCGATGCGGAAGCAGAAAATTTCCAAAATGCCAGCCACGAGTATCTCATGCCTTTCAGAGAGAACTGTTCAAAAGGCTTTTAGTCCCGCACGGGAACCAGCAAAGAAGACAGGCTCGGTAAGCTACCTCCGCGCTTCGACGCGACAGATCGCTAGAGAAATAGGCGCGAGCGAGAGAAAGAGAGAGAGAAAGAGAGAGAGAGAGAGAGAGAGAGAGAGAGAGAAAGAGAGAGAGAGAGAGGGGGAGAGAGAGAGAGAGAGAGAGAGAGAGAGAGAGAGAGAGAGAGAGAGAGAGAGAGAGAGAGAGAGAGAGAGAGAGAGAGAGAGAGAGAAAAGAGACAGAGAGAGAAAGAAAGAGAGACAGAGAGAGAAAGAAAGAGAGAGAGAGAGAGAGAGAGAGAGAGAGAGAGAGAGAGAGAGAGAGAGAGAGAGAGAGAGAGAGAGAGAGAGAGAGAGAGAGAGAGGGAGAGCCCAGAGCGACGGCCGTGAGCGACGCTCGTGCAGCTACTTGCCTGCCGCTGCCTGAGACCGCTCAGATGGGCCGCCTGCTCTTCTTCGAGACGCCTCGTCTCTGCTTTTAGCTTGTCGTGAAGCTTTTCGGCGTAGGCTCTTAGACTTTCGTCGTGCTGCGTCTCTGACGCGGCCCTCTCCCGTAGCAGCCTCTTTTCTTGATCGCTCGCCATTTTGACTCGGGCCTCGGCGAGCTGCGTCGCGAGCGTCTGCTCCTCATGAGCTCTGCTCGTCTCCAGTCGCTCGGCAAACTCCTTCAGCCTAAAGCGGCGCCCTGGATGCGGTGTGACCACGTGACCTCGAGGGCGGGCGAGCGACGGCGACCGCGTGCATATCCGTCAGCTTCGGATTCGCGCGCCGGCGTCTCTCACCGCTGATCGTGCGCTCTTCTTAGCTCGTTGCATTTCGCTATGTAGTCCTCGTCCAGCGACCCGCTGAGCTTCTCCAGCTCTTCGCAGCCGTGCTCGCTGCTACTGGCGACACGCGGCTGTAGCAGCGAAGTCAGGGCGAGGTCAGGGCGAGTGTGCGGCCGACTTACGACAATGCCGGCAAATCCATTCTGGGCTCTACTCGCTGTTAGCTGCGAGCCGATTCTCATACGTTACCTCGCCCTTTTCATCCGCTTGCGAGTGCGGCTCGCTAAAACACAACGCAAGTTTCTCTGTAGCGACTGCGAGCAGTCCCGAAAAGCTCGTAAGCGAAATTCCGTTTAAGCCCACTTAGGCAAGGCCGAGCAGACGGACGCGTCCGAGCTAGTTGCCCTAGGCTACGAATTATTGAGCAATATTTTCAGCAAATTATCGGGCTACGAATTATGTTCGATACTCGGGCGAACGGCGTGCGGTGAGACGCACACATTCGCAGGTCAAATATTGCCGTCGCAAATATGGCCGCAGTCGCAGCAGACGGCCGAAGCCGCTTCTCTTGTCGGGACCGCGGGATTCGGACTTGCACGCAGAGCAACGTCACGCAGCCCGGATTGTCTGGCTGCTCGTGACGAGACTCTGTGTGTGAATCCATCCACGCGGCGGCGCTGCATACTTAGACGTAGTTTGACAGCGCACAGTCGCCGAGCGTCATCTAAGTCTAAGCTTAAGACGCTCCGACGGGCGGAGCTCCCTGTCGGTCCTCTCTGCTGCTGCTGCTGGCTCATAGACAGTGACTCACAGTTTTCCCTCAGAGCCGGCTCGCTGGCTTGCCTGTGCGCTTGCCAGATCGGTGTGCCGCAGTTGCTCTCCGTCGCCCGAACTCCCGGAGCCATCCTCTACATGCAGAGATAGGCGATCGGCATGAATGGCCTTTTCCCCGCTGGCACGGCGGAGGCGGCAGACGCACGCGCAGTAGCAGACGACGGATGAGGCAGCCGAGCTCCGATGACGTCCGTTCATTCGTTCCTCTGCGTTCATTCGCGTTACAGCTCCGCCTTTGCGAAAGCCATGCAGACCGGGCTTATTTTGTTTTCTTGTTTACCTCACGTCGGCCGCCACTAGTCCGCACGCAACAACTCTCGGCCGACTGAGCGTTAAAAGCAGCGAGTTTTTTATGAAAGCTCTCGAAGGTAGCAGCTACAATGGCCGAAGCTGTCGTTATTGATCAGCAGCAGCAGTTGGTCGCATCCCAGGGGTAAGGTGCTGCTCACTTGACGATACAAGTCGAGGGCTCGAGTCCAGCAGCGGAGAGAACAAAGGACTGCCCGCCCCAATCGGGATGATAGCGTTATACGAATGAGGCAGGAAAATCAGCTAACTCTCTTACTTCACTTCAGATGAGCGTGGGATGATCTCAGGCCCGGCAGAAGCTGGACTCACCCGCTGCCGAAGTAGATGGCGGCCGGTCCGCCGTCGCCAAGGAGGCAGCCGCCTTGTTTGACGAGCTACCCGCTCTATCAACGTCGTTGCCGACGGCGCCGTGGGATCCCCCTGACGATGGGAAGCCTAATCGAACAAAAGGATCGCCGAGTCGTCACTTGGTGCTAGTGCGGAGCTAAGATTTTCGATATTCTTGAAATAGGGTTCGACGCGAGCAAACGGTTACCGAGCAAAGCGTCGCGGGCCACGACTCATTCGAGGGTCTTTCCAGCAGTTCGGAAAGGGCGGAGATTAGTGAGCTCAATTGCATTTTTTTCCAGGACATAAATCGGAGGCTTCGCGTTATGGCGGTGATAGATAGATAGATAGATAGAGAGAAAGAGAGAAAGAGAACCCGACCGTCATTTGAGCAACTAGCGTGTGCGCGCGCAGCTAGTTGGGCGTCAGCGTAACACAGCGAGCTGCACGGGAGCGGAGCGCTCGCTACGATTGACGGAGCGCCCAGCCTTGCTGCTGCTGCTGCGGCCGCTAGTGTATTACCAGACAGCTGGTTATGTCGTTCTTTAGCAACCAGTTCTCTGTAAATCCCATCGCAGGGGTGATCCCACACGCTGTCGCTATTGTTGATGTTAAAGTAGAACAAGTCACCGTTCCTTGAGCGGCTACGCTTCCAGTCTGGCGGCAGGGGCTCCAAAATGCCCTTTCTAGCGATCCACATGAGATCGGTCTCAGTGTCCGGGTCGATTCCGATCGAATCGGCGTACAGATAAATGTCTACAACGAAGGCGTTCAAATATAATGCTTCGCCAAAAACGGCGACCACATGACAAGGTAGAAATGAATTGGACGGTGTCTTACCATCCTCGGTTATCGGTAAAACTTCTTCGCTCTCATCCTGATTAGATTTCGTCGCCATTTTCGCAGCTCGCGTCTGATGACGTGCTGCTAAGCAGACGCACGTTGAGCGCGTTTTTATTTGACACCGAGCAGCGGCATTGTACTTGAGCGTTCTGCTGATCTTCCACGTGACCTGCACTCACTTCGAGTATCCATTGTGACGAAATAATTGTGCCAAATGCACATCGATTTGATTAGCTCTGAGATCTCAAGTATTGCAATTGCTGCAGCCTTATTCTCCCTCTCAAATACTTTGCCGGCCTGTGCAATCTGGCACTTGCAGCTGGTGCAAAACTCTGCAGCTAGGCTTGTTTGTCGTGAGCATCGAAGTTGTCAAATCACAACACTTCTCGCTGACCTGCACTGGCTCCCAGTCAAGCAATGCATCGACTTCAAGGTTTTGCCACTCACTTTTAGGTCCCTTCATTCTTTGGCTCCAGCCTATCTATCGGACCTAATGCCCCACCACGCTAAGCATCATACTACCCGCTTTTCTGAATCAAATCTTTTAGCTACACCTCGTACGAACCTCAAATCCTTCGGAGACCACGCCTTTAGTTCGTATGCTCCCAAAGCGTGGAACTCATTCCCGAATTGCGTCACGACATCTCCTGACTTGTCCACATTTAAAAGAAACTAAAAACGCATCTATTCATCACATCATTTAGTGGGTCCCTGTGATTCGTTCTTGATGTGCTTATGCGTGCTGACACTGTGCATGCTGCCACTAACCACACTTGCATGCTGACCCTGTACATATCACCGCTAACCTTGTCATTCTTGTTGTTTATTGAGGCTGCTACCACTATGCATTCGATCGTGCTTCTTTTGCAGCAAATGTGACGTGCCTAGAAAAAGATCAAGTTCTCTGGGAGCGCCATTTCAAATGTGTTATAACTATGAGTCGCTGCTCCTACATCGGTGAATCACGGCGTTCACATTAGATGAGTCTAGCAGCAGAGTTCTCCGTCAACTAGAAGCCTCGTAGTAGGCGGGCAGGAAGATCTGCGTTTCCCCCTGTCGAGATTTGACGTTACAAATGTATGAGCCAGCTTGGCTATCCTTATATAAACTGTCACATAACAATAATAATTATGAAAATAATAATGCACTTGATATAGCGCCCTCAGAGAACTCTATCTCTGTCTACGCACTTTACATTTGCTGCAAAGGAAGGACGGTGGCAATGGTATTTAGTTGAAAGTTGGCAAACTTAGCAACTGATGTGGTCGCCAAATTAAAGTTCGCTTGGCAGAGGACACTGATTGCGTCCGGATGCCACAAGAGATATCTATTTCGAAGGTTTGACTCTCTAATTTCTGAGTAACGTTAGATTTTCCCGCAACTAGCAACACGGATGTTCAAATTACGAAAGGCATTGTCATTAGTGTATGAATGTCGGCAATACATACAGCCAGTGAGTTTAAAAGAGTTCGATTTGTTGGTGGGCTCGAAGGAGGCAAGAGGGATCGAAGAGGAAGGAAGGTACAGATGTGCCTTTGGTTGCATGCAAATAAAAGCCGAGATTGCACTTGGCGATTAAGTAGGCAAGATGTAGAGGATAAACTGCGAAAAGCAATTGACTAAGCCGATTGCGCCGATCCACCTCGCCGATCCGTTCACAACGGTGGGCGAGGATCGGCGATTTTCTCCCTTCAGGTGCTGCAGCTAGCGCATACTATAACACAATAAATACTACAAGATTTCAGCAAGCATTTTGTATAGATCCCACAAAATCAAGCACGGTGCACCTTGCAATGCGAGAAAACTTTGATGTATCAACCGAGAGTAATGACAAGAAAGGTATTATGCTTTGAAAAGCATGCACAAGCTCACAAGTATCAAGCTTGAACTGTTAAAATAAAATAAGCTACATTTTGTAATCTTCGCAAACAGTGACAAAAAAATTGCACAAACTCGGGACATAAGTCGATATATATATATATATATATATATATATATATATTTATATATATATTTATATACAATGCTGCTTTTACCTCTATGCCTTAGTCTGTTGATACAGCTGTTAAAGGCGGTGCCTGCCTGTCTATGGGGGGACTACATTACTTTCGGAGCTTTATCGGGTGCATTAATTACTTACATTAACAATTATTAAAATTAAAAATTATTGATGCTAATTGCCAGTCTAGCAGCAATCTGGTAATTTGGATAAGCACGCCGGTAGAGGACCGTGAGCATGAGCACAGCCAAAGCACCTGCTACAGCACATGCTTCTACAGTCAGGAGATGCAGGCTGGACTTCAAACACTCTAAGTGCTCTTTTAGGGCTACGGCAATCTTCAACAGAGGCATGACGCATTTTAGAAACCGCTAGATCACACGATTTCCTTTGGTACCAGTCAATCGTTCACCCGTGAGCGAACGATATGGTCTTTTTAATATTGGCAAGTTTGCAGTTGAGCCTTTTAGCCCTTGCACAAAATCAAATACCTCGCGATTCGGATGCCAAAATGAACCTAAAGTATTTTAGTTATTCGGAAACTGGCATATAATAATGTCAGACTGCAGACTGTGCAGTATGCCAGACCATCGAGTCTCCCAAGACCATAGCCCGATGCGAGCCAGCTGCAATAATCCGTGTAAACATTATAACTGTTTCTTTTCACCATTTAGACATACATGTAAAGTCTTTAGCCAAGCATGACAATTTTTCCTTATCTAGATAGGGACAGCTTTTTCCTTATCATAGAAGCATTGTTGACATTTCCTGCCAAACCAATCTCGTTCAGTTGACCTTACACATTTTAATGACTCTAGTGACTAAGTTAGTGAGTCTGATACGACTATAACCAGAAAATTGCGGTCACATTTGAGAGGTACTAACGGATTAGCTAGTTTTTCAGGAGTAGCAGATAAGCGGCCTATTTGATGCAATGTTGCTGTTCCTTGAGATGCGTCTAGATTGGCAAGCTTTAACAATAGCAACTTTAGACAAATCGATTGCAGAAACAGAAGGTCTGTAAAGTGTTGAATCATCCAATAAATTAATACAGGATCTTCACTTGCTTAAACGGTTAATTGGGTATAAGTGTAGCCAATCGCGTCTAAGCGCTCCTACCGATTTCTGATCTAAAAATGTGATTACTAGCATCGCCACATGAACCACTTTAAAAACGGAAACGACTGTCTCGAAAGCTGCGATGGCCAATGCAGAATTTTCTGCATCCTGCGAACCTAGGTTCAAATCATGTTCAATTCAAAACTTACTTTCAGCGGTCAATTAAAATAGACATAAACCACTGCCACGGAGTACTGGATAGCACACACAGAGTGCAGCATAAGCTAAACTGGCTTCTTGAACGGCAGCGCTCTAAGCCGACACAAAAAGACCGTATTTAGAACATTCCCTATGTTTTTTAAGAAGGCTGCACCAAGGGTGCTGGCACCGTAATCTTATAACATAAAATAAAATATAATTCATTCGCACAGCGCCCTAATTTGATCTCTTGAGTTTGCATAGTCAAATGCATTCACATTGACCTTGGTCGAGGCGAGCCTTAGCTGGGCCTAACCAGCGTGGTATCCGCTGGCCGCTCACTAACAAAATACTCCTTCCGCTTCAGAAGCTGCAGCAACGGTCGTACTAATTAATGAAGTACTTTTAGAATTCGCTGATGTAACTGAGTCGAGTAGAGCTCCACCCGAGCCACAGCGGTTGTTCATCTGACCAAGAAAGGAAGTCATCGCTTATTGAAGAAAGCTCAATGTCGCATGCGGTGCATTTAGTGAAACATTGAGCCGTTATAAAATCCTTGACAAATTCACAGAAAATGATCCCCGAATACTGTTGTACGTATGAGTACATGATGCGAGCAAGTGTATTAGTCATTATTCAAATTACGGGCTTCGGTAGGCCAAATGTTTGGAAGATCCTTCACAAGTGTACTTCATTTATTGGCATCTCAGAGTCATTCCTACCCAACCCAGGCAGCGAGTTCAATTCTTACAGCAGGCAAAATCAGCATTACTCACTACTTGTGTGGCAACGGGTGTTATAAGGCATTTTTGAGGCTGTGCAGATGAGAGGTACTTAATTAAATATTGACAATGAAATTTATTCCGCTTTGGATAAGGCTGCCTTGCCGGAGAGTTTCCTATTTTCTAGCGTACATATGTTTCGTGTGCTTTCTAATTTATAAGTATTTATAAGTACATTGGCATTTTTACGCAGTCTTAATAATAATAATAATAATAATATTGCACTTGATAAAGCGCCCTCAGAGAACTTAATCTCTTTCTAGGCGCTTTACATTTGCTGCAAAGTGATATGCAATAGAATAGTAAGTAAAATCATGCTTGAAAAACAAATGAATAACATGGTTAGGGGTGACATGCACAGGGTCAACATGCAAATGTGGTTAGTGGCAGCATGCACAGTGTCAGCACGCATAAGCACATCAAGGACGAATCACAGGGACCCACTAAATGCTGTCCTAAATAGGTGTGTTTTTAAGTTTCTTTTAAATGTGGTCAGGTCAGGGGATGTTCTGACGCAAGTCGGGAGGGAGTTCCAGGCTTTGGGAGCATACGAACTAACTGCACGGTCTCCAAAGGATTTAAGGTTTGTACGAGGTATTTCCAGACTGTTGGATTCCGAAAAGCGGGTGGTACGATGCTTGGCCTGATTTGGGGAGTATATCTGAAAGATAGGCTGGAGCCATAGAATGAAGAGACCTAAAAGTGAGCGACAAAACCTTGAAGTCAATCCGTTGCCTCACTGGTAGCCAGGGCAGGTCGGCGAGAAGTGGAGTAATGTGGCAACTGCGACGCTCACGACAGACAAGCCTAGCTGCAGAGTTTGGCACCAGCTGCAATCGCCTGATCGCACATGCTGGTAGGCCAGTAAGCAGTGAGTTGCAGAAGTCTAGACGGGATGTCACGACTGCATGGACCAACTTGTACGTGATATCCTTATCTAAACAAGCCCTAATTTTAGCAATGTTGTGAGGCTGACAATAGGCAGATTTGACTGTGGAGCTGATGTGGTCGTCTAACGAGAGGTCGCTTTGGAATATGACACCTAGCACTGCACCATTCTTGTAAGAAAAAGCTATTAGTCTAGGTGCTGCAGCGTCAAAGGGCGGCAGATGCATTATTACGCGGTTTGTGAATCGATGAGCGAGCTAGAATAGGCAGGCGGCTTATTTGGTGAGCACGTGCGAATCAGAAGTGCGACAAATGAGTCTTTGACGAAAGAGGAGAGCCTCGACAATTCTACGCACACTAGATATTATAGTAATTATAATAAACATATATATGATAGCATAAGTCGGGAGCACTGAAATCCAGCGCGTTGATTTTCTGCAAACCAACATAGAATGCTGCTGCTCCTGAAGCAGGCCCGTAAAGAGAGATCTCTCTTAAGCTTCTCTCTTAGCATTACTCCATTTTCCAGCGCCGCCGACGCTGCTGAGTAATTTACTGCTGTAACCGAGTTCAATGGGCCAGCGGCTAACTCCCACTATGGCTCGCTACTATCTATGTCCGTTCTGGGTCGTTACGCCGGGCCCTTTGGTAACAGTGGTTCACGCGTGATCAATCGGGTACACAACACTTTATATAATACACACGCATGCGCTATACAAAGGAGGGCACTAAACAAGCCTACAGAGGAAGTTCCTGTACAAGGTAAACTACAGGGGCGCGGGATGACGCCGCAAGCGCGAACAAACGTGTTAGTGCTCAGTCGGCTTCCACAGTCGCACCGTCGCAGGACTCCGTCTCACCAGTACAAGCATACGCCGTCCAAGACCCGGCTAGCTGAGTACTCTGTGATAGACGGAGCGGACGTCCAACACCGTCGAGAGCTTCCGCCGAAAGAGAGCGAGCACGTTGTACCCAGTTCCCGTCCTCGGAACTCTGGGAGCTGACCCCAGGCTTTTCCCTTCCGGGGCAAGGCAACGCCCAGCCCGACATATCGAATGTCAGTGGGTCCGCCTACTCTAGGGTACATATGTCACCATCCGGGGGAAGATGCGTCCTCGCATTTACAACCATCCACTCTGCGGACATGTCGTTTAACTACCACAGAGGCTCCAAATACACAGCGATTGCTCATGAGCATTACACCGAGTAATCACGATTACAAGTCTATTAGTGCTACGAACTAATCTAAAATGTCCTCTCAAAGTTATCAGACGATGTCCTTTTCACGAGGCACAGCCGCTCCTGGCGAGTTTCTGGCGAGCTAGCGGTCACTGTCCTCTGTGGGCATCATCATCATGAGGTGGCCAGACGGTTGCTGTTGGTCAAAGTCCCAAATGTTCCACGATGCGCGTTGACCGGAGTCGAGGTCGACCTAAAATCACAGGAAACACATGGCACTAACGGTTGAACCTTTCGCATACCATGGAACATACGAACTTTACACAAATTCTGAAAAACGAGGATTGGGCTTCCTCTGGCGCGAGCTTTGCCGTGAGCCAGCTGGGCCTGCATTAGCCCGATCGCTTAGTGAGGCAGTATCTGGTCCAACTCCGAGCGTGAGTTCTTCGTCGAGTTGAGGTGTCGCCGTCGGTTCGACAGGCTCTTCTTCAGCGTGATCCGCAGTGGCTGGTGGCTGATCATCATTAATTTCCCCTCCATCTGCCTCATCGGAAGTGCTTGGCGTGGGAAGCTCGTCCTCCAGGTCAGCAGGTGGCAGTCCTGTTGCCCTGCGCCAAGCTGGTTTGCAGCGGTTGATATGTACTGTGCTAGGTGTGCCAGCAGTGTCGTGTTCGTCCACAACGCGAACGTTCGTGTCAGTACGGTCCACAATAAGGAGGGGACCTCGCCACAGGTGTTGCAACTTTGGTGAAAGACCCCTCCGGGGCCTGGGTGTATAAACATACACGTAGTCACCGACCTTCAGGGTGGATTCTGTAGCAGTACGGTCGTACTGCCGCTTTTGCTTGGCCTGAGCAGCCTGAATGTTCTGCCTTGCTACTTCCCATGCTTCGACAAGCTTATCATGCATGGCCTGCACATAGCCGTCCCCGGCTTCACACAGCTCGTCAACAGGCAAAACTAGGTCTATTGGCAAACGAGCCTCTCGCCCGTGGTTCATGAAAAATGGGCTGCAGCGAGTCGACTCGTGAAAGCAAGTTCGATAGGCAAACAGCACGTACGGTATGTACAAGTCCCAATCACGCTGGTTGCTGCTGGCAAACATGGAAAGCATCTGTACAAGCGTGCCATTCAAGCGCTCTACTAGCCCATCAGTCTGCGGGTGATACGGCGATGTGTGCAATTGGTCGATAGACATCATGCGACACACCCGCTCGAGCATTCGAGACATAAAGTTGGCCCCACGGTCAGAGAGGACCTGATCGGGAACACCGTGCCGGCAGACAATCTCTTCCATGAAGACTTTGGCACAGGTCAGTGCTGTCTGGTCCGGAATCGCTCTAGCCTCGGGCCACTTGGTGAAGCAGTCGGTCATCACTAGTATGTACCGGTTCCCTGACGATGTTACTGGCAGCTTCACTATGTCTATGGCAACTCGTTGCCAAGGTCGTTCCACTGGGATGCTCTTCAGAGGCACTTTTGCCCATTGCCGAGGCCGCTTTTTGGAGTGGCATGCGATGCACGTCCTTACATACTCCGCGATGTCTTCTGCCATGCCTGGCCAGAAGTATCGCTCTTGCACGCGGCTCAGGGTTTTCTGGGTGCCCAAATGTGCTCCGAATAGACTATCGTGGCACTCCCGCTTAACATGCAGTCGGAGGGCAGCAAGTACCACCAGCTGCTTACGGCGCCTTCCGACGACAGCCCGATAGAGACACCCATTCGGGAGCAGAACGAACGATGAGCGATGATCGTTTACGTATTGTCTTTGCTCCTGTGTGCAGTGTCCGACATCGTTCCCCTGCAACGAATCCATTAGGCAGCGCAGCAACGAATCGTTCAACTGCATTTTCCTCATGTACGCAGGGTCAGCCTCGGCTGCAACGACAGTGCCCACGAAGCCAGCAGGAGCCGGGTCTTGTAAACGTGACAGAGCATCAGCATTGGCATTAGCCTTCCCACAACGATATTTCACATCCATATCGTACTCCTGTAGCTCCAATGCCCACTTTGCTAAGCGCCGAGATTCGTGGTTCCCTTTAAGGACCCACACCAAAGGCTGGTGATCCGTCAGGACAGAGAACCGGTGGCCATAAAGGTACCCTCGAAAGTGGCGCACCGCTGCTATGACGGCTAATGCCTCCCGCTCAACGGTAGAGTAATTACGTTCAGCCTTGTTCAGAATCCGGCTGAAATAGGCCACGGCATGCTCCTTCCCGTCCACCCACCTGCCCGAGAACGGCTCCTAGAGCAGTACCACTGGCATCTGTACTAAGAACAAAGGGTGCAGCAAAGTCTGGGAACCTAAGAATTGGCTTTGCACACAGCCGGTCCCGGAGATCCTTGAAGGAACGCTCACATTCCCTCGACCACACGAAGCGCTCACCCTTTCGCAGCAGGTTGTTTAGCGGCACAGCAATTTTGGCAAACCCGGGCACAAACTTGCGATAGTAAGAGGCCAGTCCAAGGAACTGCCTGACCTCCTGTGCATCCCTGGGTGGTGGGTAATGCAGAATCTTGTCCACATTCCCAGGATCTGGCAATATACCATCCGGGGACAGTACGTGCCCCAGATAACACACTTCGTCTCTGGCGAAGTGGCATTTTGAGGGTTTGATCTTGAGACCATTTGCTCTCATCCTATCCAGAACCTCCCCAAGCCGAACGAGATGTTCCTCAAAGCTCCTCGAAAAGACCAATATGTCGTCTATATAAATTAAGCAAGTCGTCCGTTGAAGACCCGCTAGGACGAAGTCCATGGCTCGCTGAAACGTACCTGGTGCATTGCACAGCCCAAAGCTCATCTTCTTAAACTGGTACTGCCCATTGTAAGTCACAAAGGCATGCTTTGCCTTGTCCTCAGGGTGCATCGCTATCTGCCAGTACCCTGAGGCGAGGTCGAGAGTGCTGAAATATCGTGCACCCCCTAACAATTGACAAACCTCGTCTGGCCGAGGTAATGGGTAGCTGTCCTTGACCATTACCGAGTTAAGCCGCCTATAATCAACACAGAACCGGTAGGTACCGTCCTTCTTCTTGACTAGTACTACCGGCGAGCTCCATGGGCTACACGACTCTTCGATCACGCCGGCTTCGAGCATGTCGCGTACCTGGTTGTCTACTTCGGATCGCAGTGCCTGAGGTACAGGGTAGGGCCTGGCCCGAATAGGCCTCGAACTCCCGGTGTCTATTTGGTGCTGCACTTGTTCTAGCAGGCCGAGGTCTAAGCTCCCACTTGAGAAAACATCCCGATAATCAATCAGGAGATCTCGCAGCTGCTGCTGCTCCTGTGGTTTCAAGCTAGTTCCTGAAAGATCAAGCTGGAACTCGTCCGATGCCACTTCCCTAACGCCACAGACTTCAGTGGCTGGCCTGTTTTGTACATCCACTCTGGACTCAACTGGAAGCAGTCTACCAATGTGAGTGCCCAGCTTGAGTCGGACCGGGTGGTGGCCAGTATTAATGAGCCGCACTGGGACCCAGCCCCGCGATACGACTATGGCCCTAGCTGCAGCCAGACCCAGCCCTGCCAGCCTCCCTTCGTTGGGCTCGAAAAGCCATTCAACCTCTACTGCAGTCGTCACAGGACATCTGACCAACTGCTCGCACCTAGGTGCAATATTTAGGTCCTCTGGCACACATACATCCATCTCAGGTGGGTCAAAGGAGCGGTTGCTCCGTAAGTTTATTGTATGGGTCCCAATAGTCGCTACACCATGCTCGTAGTCCGGAGTTAGAGGGGGAAGTTTCCTAAGAAAGTCGGTCCCTAGTAGCACTGGAAATGAGCTACCCTCGGCTACATGCACCACGTGCCTCCTTACCAACTTCGCTATAGTGATAAGGACACTGGCTGTGCCTATGATATCCAGTGGTGCCCCGGTCACCCCGACGGCCTTCATGGTGGACTTATTCAACTTCAAGCCCCAGGCTGTAGCATACTTAGCATCAACTAACGAGATTTCGGCCCCGGAGTCTAGAAGTCCAGCCACATCATGGCCATCTACCTGCAGGTCCACCACCGTTGTGAGGATGCCCTCTCGAGAGCCTAGGGCTTTCCCGACCTGCGGTACCCGTGCTAGTCAAACCGGTGGGCTAGGGGGGCTCTCGGTCAGCTCGCGCTCCGTCTGGACTGGGTTTTCCCAGCCCTGCAGGACACCTGCAGCCCCAGCATGGGTTATTGCTCGAAGGCGGGGAGCAACACGTGGAAGCCCTGGCAGGTCCGCTGCGCATCTGGGCCTGCTCTCGCCTGCACTGCCGTTCTATATGGCCAGGCTGCTTGCATCGTCGACAAATCGGCCGTCTATCGTGGGTATAAGCATCGTCTGGTCGCCCACCACGATTGCCCCTAGGACTGGTCGAAACTTCTCTTAATTTGAGTCTAGCTTCTATGTCACAAAGGCGCTCAAACTGGGATGCCAAGAGTTGCTCACTAGGGCTTACCATAGTGGCACCTGTTCCACGAAGGCCCATGCCACTGGATTGCCCTACCATGGGCCTGCTGCCCCACCCGCTAACCCGTGTCTGCCTCTCCAGCTCTTCGCAACGTTCGGCGTATCTCAGAGCTTCATTCAAGTCGCGACACCCATGGCGAAACACATGTTCGCCAATACGTGGGTTTAAACCACGCACAAAAATCGGAAGCAGTACCCCATCGAGATCGGCAGCGGCCATAGCAGGGTACGCTATTCCTGCATCCTTCAAGATGCATTCATAAAATTCGTACACACTTTGCTGCGACAATTGTTGCTTGGAACACAAGCGCATTCTAGCAGCCTCCTGCCACCCACTCCGTTCAAAAACTGCTCTCAGAGCTTCTACCAGCTGCTCGAGGGTGTAGTAGCTACCCAGCGACTCCGTTGCTCTGAGGTACACCCTTGTCGCCCTGCCCTCAAAAAACATGCCTAGTTTATCCCGCTGGATATCACTAGTCCATCCGCAGCCCCTCGCAAGTACACAGAATCGCTTATACCAGTCCATGAATGATTCGGTCGCATCATCGCTAAAGCCCTTTAACGTGACTACTGGGCCTGGAGTGTACGGGATGCACGGTGGCTCCCTGCCAACACTCATTTGGCCCTGGCCGACACTCAGCAGTGGCAGTTGACTGGTTATCTGCGTCTGGGGTCTGACTGCGGGCATGCTGGCGCAACCTGCCGGCCATGTGGCACCAGCAAGATACTCATGTGGTGTAGCTACGGGCTCAGGGCCCTGTCGGACTCTCACTGCTGTGGCACCACCCAAACCCATATCTGACGTTAGCTGGGAATCACCTTGGTGCCCCCGTAGCCGCCAATCTACTGATCTTTCATGCTCGTACCTAACTCGAGTTCCTGCTTCTAAAGAGTCGTCATCACACGGAAAATTCCCGGGCTGCGTCCGATAGTACGCCTCCTGATCCATGGGATAGCTGGGATAGCCACTGTCGGCCATTACTGAATGGGGTCTATTCTAGACCTATCCCTCCCTCACGTGATAGGGTCGACCAATCAGATTCCCTTACCACGGATGAATGTGGACCACTAAAAATGCATATGTCATACAAGTAAACAACGCATATAACATACGCTGTGAATATTAAGAAGGTTGCTAAAATGTTCGTCACGTCAGGGTCACCAAAATGTAACCGAGTTCAATGGGCCAGCGGCTAACTCCCACTATGGCTCGCTACTATCTATGTCCGTTCTGGGTCGTTACGCCGGGCCCTTTGGTAACAGTGGTTCACGCGTGATCAATCGGGTACACAACACTTTATATAATACACACGCATGCGCTATACAAAGGAGGGCACTAAACAAGCCTACAGAGGAAGTTCCTGTACAAGGTAAACTACAGGGGCGCGGGATGACGCCGCAAGCGCGAACAAACGTGTTAGTGCTCAGTCGGCTTCCACAGTCGCACCGTCGCAGGACTCCGTCTCACCAGTACAAGCATACGCCGTCCAAGACCCGGCTAGCTGAGTACTCTGTGATAGACGGAGCGGACGTCCAACACCGTCGAGAGCTTCCGCCGAAAGAGAGCGAGCACGTTGTACCCAGTTCCCGTCCTCGGAACTCTGGGAGCTGACCCCAGGCTTTTCCCTTCCGGGGCAAGGCAACGCCCAGCCCGACATATCGAATGTCAGTGGGTCCGCCTACTCTAGGGTACACTGCTACCAGGCGAGCGATACGCGGTCATCCACCCTGACATCTCCAGGCAGGCGGCGAGTGTCCTCGCCGAACTGTTTTCATGTTCTGCACGTATCGCAGCATCCGCACGAAATCTGGGGTCCCGTCCAAATTTGTCTTGATCAGACGACCAGAATATCGGCACCAAGTCAAGGGCTGCCGATTTTCAGCTATGCAGCATTGCAAACAAGTCTTAGACAATCGTACCAATGCCAAGCTGGTCCATGCATTTGTGACATCCCCTGTTGACTTCTGTAACTCACCACTAGTAGATAGACTTGTCTATCGTGAACATATTAACTACCACCTTACGCCACTTCTCACTTCGTCCTTGCACTGGCTCCCTATCAAACAGGACTCTTCGCCTCTCACTTTCACGTCTCCCCAGTCTTTTGTCCCTGTCTACCGAACTGAAATACTTTCCATCCGGCTAATCACATGGTACCAATGCCTCTTCTGACCCAGATCGCTAAGCTCTGCCTCCAAACTTCCTCAGATCCTTTGTGGAGGCACGGCCATTAGTTCGTCTGATCTCAAAGCCCGGAACTCGCTTCCAACTGGTGACATGTCATCTCTTGGCTCCACGACGTCTATAAAGAAGCGGACATTTTCCTTGCAATACTTGCAAGGGTTCCGGTAAAGATTTCGGTCTGCTTTGATGCTCGTGTGCGCTGAGATACCGCCAGCGTATTGGCGCGCTACCTTCCCAGCATGCTTAAAGTGCCTAGCACGAGACTTGATTAACTCATTTGCTGTACAAATGCTTCGTCGTTCCATTACGCTCAATTACGCAGCGGCTTGGGTTCAGTCGCCCGAGCGGCACGCTGCGGCGCAGCTCCGGAAAGAGAACCCGCCCCCTAATGTTTCCTAGTGTATCTGCATTGGCTAGCGATCGGCTTTATGACTTTCAAAGCGTGGAGGCTGATACTTACGGGGCTATTCGAGTGACTCGCGCGAAGGAATAAATAAATAAATAAACACAAGCTGATGTAACAGCCTCTTTTTGTATAGTGACAGAAGAGCCTTGACGGCTATCACCACCGCTTGCAGCGGCGATACAGGATCGCCCACCATATGATTCGAACCCACGACCTCGGGGCCGAGGTCGTGAAAAGCAACCACCTTACCTAGTGAGCCATTACGGCTCACCAAGCGCATGCTTAGCGCAGCTCGAGACTCAATGCTACAACTTCACCCTGCCACAATGAACTCCCCTTTTTTCGGACGAGGCTTCCAAGTCTCGACACTGCCAGGAAGGACTGTGGCATGGGGGCTTGACAGTGCCCGACACGAAATCCACGCTCGACAGGATGTCAACAGAAATTGCTTCTGGTTTATTTTCCTTTTCTCACGCTAAGCGAGAAAAATTCTTTCCATGCAGATTAGGCATCTTTAAGTCGTCTCCGGACCGTTCGACTGGAAAGGAAAGCGATCAAAAATCAAATAATGATAATGAACAATGACAGACAGAACTTCTGCCGCCGCGAGCCCCTGTCCCAAGCGGAGAAGTTCCGTCAGGCCGTCCGCGGAAGCCACCAAGGCGAGCACGAATTCACTCGAGTTTGAGTGTTTTCATTTCCGCGGCCACGGTCAGAGTTGTCTTGTCGTCCCATCTCTCGCCCAGGAAAGAAGCGAGCCACGCTCTGTGCGCGGCCACTTTTTCTCGCGAGCTCATTCTGTGGGCATCCGATAGTCGTGTGCAGTGCATCGCCAAGTCCACCAGCTCTCGGTACGATCCTTCTGCCAGCCCTGGGAACGCCAACCATCGCCGCCACCGCCGCCGGCTCGGGCCACTGACGCATTGGCAGCGCCTCGGCGGCGAAAGCGTCGGCATTGCAACAACTCGCTTGAGGGGCAGGCTTAGGTCAATTCTCAGCCCGCGATCCAGGCAGTCCTAATTAGGAGGTCGATTAGAGATTGGAAGTCGCGCTTCGCGGCAATCTCACAGCGGCAATCTCACCGCGCTTAGCAGAAGACACTCTCTCCGACGCTCGACGATCGCCGCCGCGCCGCTGCCACCGTAGCGGCAAGCTTTCGTATGGACCGTCGTTGGCGCTTGAGCAGGATTCCTCGGCGAGTCGTCTTGTCAGGAGTTTGTCGCCGTGCGCAACTGTCCCGTCGGCGGCGGCTTCGAGCAGTCCGCGCGATCGTTTCGCATGCCTTTTGAGGAAGCGCACTGCACTCTTGAAGGCCTCGTGGCCGCAGTCACTGTCGCTCTGGCGCTCGCTGACGTCGTTCGGCGAATGCGGAGCACGTCGACCAAGTCGTCTCGAATGGCGGCGATTCCTTAGGATGCGCGAGCAGCACGACACGTTACTCGGTATAAAAGAGTCTCTCTCTCTCTTTCCGGAGAGGAAAGGGTGAAGGCGAATCTTTGCAGAAGCGAGCACCTTGCCGCGGAAAGAACGAGAAACGGACAGCGAAGCGGCGGAGGCCGCCCGGAGCGGTACCGGTTCGACGATGGCGGCGGCGCTCTCCTCGAAACGGCGGCGTCTTCTGCTGACGACGGTGGCTGCGACAGTGACAGCGAAGTCGTGTCGTCCGACGAAAAATCCCCGATCAACGAGAAGGCGGAAGCCGCCAGCTTGGACACGACTCCGCAGTCGGCCGTCGCGCACGCAAGTGCCGGTGCTGACGACGCGGCTGAAGCAGGCGGCGCACCCTCCGGCCTGGGGTCTTCGCTCGGGCGAGCGGGAGCAGCCCTAGTGCGCTGGACAGCTTTCAGCTCCTGGAGCGGCACGCAAGTCTGAGTCGTTCAAATGGGCGGTGGTAGTCCGCCGGCGAGAGAGCTCGCAGCATTTTCCAAGCAGCGCCGCTCAACCGTCATGGGTAGCATTTAAAGAAGCCGCTTTGAAGCGCGGAGATACTGCACCCGATTTTGTCCTAAAGGCGGGTCATTTTGGTCACTAGATCGAGCGGAAGCGATTCAAGTCGAATTCGAGGCTGGCTGCCAGCGACAGCAACGCGAGCTATTTCGTGGCTTCTTGTGCCACTCGTTCACAAAAAGCGTCTGACATTCCTGCGTTCGCGACGACACCTTCTTGCATGTTTCACAGAGTTTGCAGAACAGCAGGAGCGATCTTCAATACGTCGCCGAAAAGCTAGATCTCAGTTCGCACGTGTGACGGAGGCTGATAAGGGGATCTTTGGATCATTAAAGCCACTTGAAAATAGTAAAACTCGGCTTAGCACTTCGTGTGGGGCTCTTGCAACTAGCGTGCTGACTACTTACTGAACTACGTACTGAAATGCTCTTAAACCATGCACGATCTCGCTAGCTGAACCTAGATTCCGAACAACGAGCTTGGTTGCTGAACTAGAACTGAGCCTCTTATGAAATAGCCACGATAAGCCGAGGATTATCAGCAACGCTGTATCCGACTATGTATGAACGAGATTAGTGTATGACTTGTGACCTGGCTACTACATTAGGCATGGGCCTGGCCGCAGTCGCTCTTGGAGTAACCCTATCTGCAGGCCGGTGAGTCCTAGTGCGTTTTCGAGCAATTCAGTCGAACGAAGTCGCCTCCTGTATTAGCCTTAATATACAGACTATATTGTGTGTGTTTTTTTCTATAACGGCGTTGTTGTTAGCGCTGCGTGCAGAATATTGAGCGCTGAGTCATTGTCGATGGCGTATTACGAGCAGCATCAGATCTGTGCACATTGCACACTCTGTGCCGCTACACGAACTATCGAGGGTCTCACGGTCACAACAGCACGTCTACACACGGCTCGTCAACTGACGCCTATGCGAAGTGACTGCGGCGGCGCGTTTTCCCGTCCACACAGAGTCCACTCCCGTCGTGACGGATTCGCGTCACGACGGGATGGACTCTGTGTGAGACGCTACTGCGAAACACTCACTCTGGAGAGCTTCTCCTGTTCCAGTAAGGACGCGAGCTCGTCTTTTAAAGATTTCAACGCGCTGCTTCTCTCTCTCTCGAGCTGAAAAAGATTCTTCGAGATTAAGCGCGAGCCTTCCGTCGATTGCCGTCTTAGTGGGCCTTGCCGCCGTTGAATGCCGAGCTCCGTGCCTCGTTCGGGCTCGCTCGAGTCGTCGCCCCACCTTCTTCTTCTCTCGACGAAGTCGCTGAGCGTGCTCTTGCTTCAGACGGTCCATCTCGTCTTCTAGCTCACTGTCAAGGTTCTCGGTCATCGATTTCACCTTCTCCTTGTGCCTCGCTATCTGCGCCGTCTGCCGCTGCTGCAGCTGCCGCTTCAGGTCGGCAGCCGTCCTGGCCTTGACCATCGACAGGTCTCTGACCAGCTGCCGCTCCTCGCGAAGGTCGGCTGTGACGATCTGCTCCTCTATCTTAAGCAGCCTAGGATTTCGCCACACGCCCAGCGTCACGCTCGAAGGTGCCGCGAGCCCGTTCTCCGAGCGGAAGTGCGGGATCTTAGTGTCGGCGAGCGATATTTTTTGCCCGCTCGCACGCACAGAGCGGAGCGCCGAGCAAGCGTTCGCAAGCAGCCGAAAACACAGAAGCTCGCTCACCGAAGCTTCTGTTCTTTTTTGAGCTCGGAAACCATTTGATTATATTCGTCGTCAAAGGCTTCCTGCAAGCTCTCTGCGGCGTCCTGACTTTTCGGCTTCTCCGTCCTTGCAATAATTTCGTTCAATTCCTGACGCCGCCATAGCCGAAGTGCTTCCGAGTTCGCTTGAGCGTGCAATCTCTCCGAGGATGCCTGCGCCTCCTCCGCTGAGTCGTTGGCTTCGGCGCGCGACGAATCCGCGTCTGTCTTAAGGAAGTGAAAAATTTTCGTCGAGATTCGCAGTAAAACGAATTAGCACGCGCCAAGCAGAGACCGTTCTTGGGAGACGCTTTTTAAAGGAATGCTGCTAGTCAAGCGTGATTAACTGTGGGCCGAGTCCTAGTTTAAAGAGTGACTCGAGCTGAGTTAGAGTTTATAAAGTTCAGAGAAAACCGGTCTGACGCTCGCTCAACGAGAGCTCGCGCGTATATTCGGCAAAGTAGGCTGATTGGAAGATAAACTTCGCTCTAGCGAAAAAAAACTTCCGCGGCACTGCTTGCCGTTCGGAAATCTACGCTAAGTGTTTTATCGCTCGCCAAGTCCGTAGGAACTTGCCTGAAACACTGCCGCTGACTTTACGACCACACCGGAAGCACCTATTATTCGAAAAGAAGAGACCTCGCACCTTCGGTAGAGGAAGAGCGGCAGTGGGTTTCGCTACTGTCGCAGCTTCGGCAACTCTGCTCTCGCCTGCACTCGCCTCTTGCATCTCGCCTCTCACTCACTTCACTCTGCACTCACTCACCAACCTTTACGCTTGTCTATGCAATACGCTTATCTCTACCAACGCTCTACACTTGTCTCTAGCAATGCCCTAGGCTTGCCTCTACCAAAGCGCTACGCTTGTTTACGCCCTACGCTTGTCTCCACCTACGCCCTACGCTTGCGACGCGGCAAAGAGGCAACAGCGAGCACAGAGGCAGGAGAGGCAGACGAAGAGCAAAGGGCAAAGAGCAAAGGGCAAAGAGCAAAGGGCGAAGAGCAAAGGGCAAAGAGGCAGCAGCAGCAGCCTTCGCAAGAGTCGACTGACCGCAGATGAGTGAAAGCAGAGAGAGCGCGGCTCGCGGGAGATTCGAAAGACGCTCACTCCGAAGGCTGGCGCTTGCGCTCTCTCTGTCAGAGACCGAGCGAAGCTCTCAGACGGAGCCAGCACCGCCAGCGGCGGCCGCTGCATGGTGGGCAGTAGCTGGTGGCGGTCGCACCTGGCGCTTTGGCGAGCGCGGCTTGTCGGCGCCTTCCGTGTCCCGGTCGAGCTGCTTCTCCGCTCCCGCTTCAGCCGCCACTTTGAGGCGACGACGTCGAGCAATGAGCTCTCCGGTGCTCCGGTCTCGGTGCTGCGCCTCCAGCTTCGCTCGCTCGCGCTGGAGCCGCCGTCTCATGTCGTCCGCCATCTTGGCCTTGGCGTCCGCGAGCTGCAGAGCGCACTGCTTTTCTCCGTCTTCAATGGCCGCATCGAGTTGCTCTTTGAGACTCTGCAGTCTGAAATGTGCGGCAAGCGAGTCGAGAGGCGAAGCGAAAGTGAAAGCACTTCGCAGCTGCGCGCAGTTTCGTGCGTCGCTGCTCAAGGCACCGGCCGTTCAAGGCGGTCAGCTTTGCCGATTCTCGCGCTCACCGCTGCTCATGGTCTCGCCTGAGCTCGTCGCCTTTGCGACTATACTCGCTATCCAGGTTTGCCTGCAAGCTCTCCATCGCAACTGAGCTCTCGCGATACAGACGCGCCGTCGCTTCTTCCTGCTCGCCGTCAGCGGCCTTTCGAGCCTGAGCAAGGCGCTCCTCTTTCTCGCCATGCAAAGCCGTCTCGCGCTCATCCGCGTGAGAGCGAGCAGCGTCTGCCTGCGATCGGTGAGAGGCGCCGATTTAGTGTAGCAAAAGGTTAGCATAAGCATAAGCGCACACGAGGCCACTCTCGGAGTGGCCGCTGCCGGCAGCTCAAAACAGAAGATTCGCCACTCAAAAAAGGAAAGAAAAGAAGGCTCGTCGCTCAAAGGACTCGCCGCTCTCGCAGCGCGCGCGTGTCCTGTGTGCGCTTAGGCAGCAAACTTCGTCCGTTTGAGCACCCGACGCATTAGTCGAATGAGATCACTTAGCTTGAAGCCTCTACTTGGAGAGCTACCGAACCGAACCTCAAGCGGCTGTTCGAACGAACAGGGAGAAGACCGCCTGAACGTGCGTAAGCTCTTCAGCGAGTGGTCATCACCTGCCGCCGCCTCAGATCGCTCAAGCGGACGGCTTGCTCATCATCAAGACGCCTCGTCTCCGCCATTAGCTCGACGTTCAGCCTCTCGGTGCACTCTCGGAGCCTCTGCTCGTGCTGAGCCTCGGCTGCTCTGAGCCTCTCCGAGTACTTCGCCTCCAGGGCGCCGCACCTCTCGCCGTGCAGCGCTTCAGCGTCTCTGTGCCGCTCCCTGTACTGAGCCTCCAACAGAGTCTGCTCGTGAGCGAGCCTCCTTTCCAAGTCGGCCGCCATTTTCCCCCGGGCCTCCTCGAGCTGAGCGGCGACCTGACGCTCGTAGTTCGCGCCGGTCGCATCCAGCTGCTCCTTCGCCTTCTGTAGCCTGAAGCCGGCGACGGCGTGCTCGAGAGGCGCTGCCCCGCTTCGTGGCGCTGGCGCGGGGGGGGGGCGTCGGACCGAGGGCAGCGCTCACCGAATGTCGTGCGCTTGCCTCAGCTCGGCACACTTGGCGGCGTACTCGGCGTCCAGCGACTTCTGCAGCCCGTCGTGGTGCAAATCGTCTTCCTGTTCCTCCTCTTCCTCTTCCTGTTCCTCCTCCTCTGCTTCGTTGTCGTCGTCGTCATCACTATCGTCGACGTTCGACTGCAGGAAAGTCGCAGCGGCGGCTTGTGGGCATTGCTCGCTGAAACACTCAAACCTCGCTCATTTGTAACAATGTCGCCCCCCCACAGAGAGCGAGAGAGCAGAGAGCGAGAACGATCGTCTGTCTGTCTGAGGAGGCTCGCTCGAAAGCACCGCTCCGAATCGTACCGCACCTAGCGAGTCAAAGTTTGTCAAAATTGTCCGGCTCCGTTGGTCAGCTGTTAATTGGCGGGTCCAAAGTCTGTGTAGTAGCTCCGTAACCGTGGGTAACCGCTACTGCTGTCCATGGCTGCTCTGCACCCGAATCGCGGTAATTAGCCCTCCAAACGACCTGTCGTCGGGCTGGTAGCGCGACCAAGCAACAAGTCTGCTGGCTCCAACAACAAAATCTGTATTCCAAACTATGCAGTCTGCAGTCTGCAGTCTGCTCACACTAGACGGCTGCCGGCGTCGAGGGATCTCGCCCTCCCCTTCCGTTGCACTCCTTCCGCAGCCCTTACGTTCCATGCATGCGCTGTTTTTCGCACTGTCGGGCCATTGTTCGTTCTGAAACCACCCGACAACTGGCGGCAGTTTGTGGTGGATGGATGTCCCCACAGATTCCCTCCAATGCATGGATTTGGGCAGGACTGCCGAGTCATCGTCTGCCCTCCGACACTCGAGAGCCTGCGGCTGCCTGGGCAGTCTCAGCCCTCGTATGGTCTCCGCCCAGAGCTCACAGGCTGCGAAGTCATTTTCCCTCACACACTCATACCTCAGACCCGACTGCATCGTTGGCGAAACCGAATTCCTGATTTACGGATACTTGTCCCTGGAGTCGGCCGACTATCTAGTGTCGGCTGAAGCTTCGAGTAAGCTGTGTATATAACTCTGCTGTCAAACCTTGGCAAATGTACAGCCGGAAGTGCATTGCATAAGGATTTGGTACTGTCATTTTTCTCGCTAAAAATATTGTTGAATTCATTCATTGATGTCTTTCTTAATTTTAACTGCTTGCATGTCAGGTGGATAGCTCAAGTGGGGAGCTGCCTAACTGCTAATCGTTCAGTTTGTCTTCCAAATCTCACATTTTCTTGCTCTGATACAATAACTTTTTTCGGAAGAAGTTTAAAAGGATTTTGCACAATCGCAGCTCTTAGCTGTACAACTGCAGAGACGTTTTGAAAAATAAGAGCCTGACCAACTGTAAAGCACTTTAATTAAGCAGAAAAACAGAGACGTATTGGCAGAGAGAGGGAGAGGGAGAGAGAGAGAGAGAGAGAGAGAGAGAGAGAGAGAGAGAGAGAGAGAGAGAGAGAGAGAGAGAGAGAGAGAGAGTCTATCACATTAATACTATCTAGTTAGAGACTGTTTCCCACCAACAAAGGTCAGCCGACAATGACCATAACAGCAATGAAAGTTACATAACAAAAGATTATAAGTTACCTCATTGCGCTCGCCGTCTCCGTGGGATCGACGATATCCGCCGTCCGCTTCCAGCTTCCTAAAGTTTTAAGTAAAAATTCTTGGCTAAGGAAATGATTTTAGGAATAGCCTTGTTGCCTTTCGCGAAAGCTAACGCGACAGACCACCAAAATACCACAGATTGACACTAAAATCAAGTCGTGATTCTACGCACAGATCAAATGGGCGTTCTCTTTGATCGACTCAGACGTAGCTGAACGAAAATGAACAAATGGTTAGACGCTGAAGCCCTGCGATTAAGGTTATTGGCGCGCTGTCTCTGAATAGCGCGTCTTTTGACACTGAAAGGAAAAGTGGAACGATCGAGTTCATTCAATGACGCTTGCACAAGGTCTCTTTGACTGTCGCTATTGGTGTAAATTTAAGAGGGAATGTCGCCCCCTGGCAGGGAAAGGCGCGGCAAGAGAAATTGATTGGAAATTTGCTGATGATTTGGAAATTCCCTTCTTTCCAACAGATCTAACGCTTGTACTGCACCTAGCGAACAATTAATGCATCCATCTTGCCAAAGGACTCAAGTGTGCCATCTTGTGGTGTGACCAACTTTCTCACTTTAATTATTACACACACACACACACACACAAACACACACACACACACACACACACACACACACACACGCACGCACACACACACACACACACACACACACACACACACACACACACACACACACACACACACACACACACACACACATATATATATATATATAATTGAACGTTACTACGGAGATGCAACCGGTCGCAGAAATTGTTCGGCAACAGATGCGGTCACTGGATGACAGGTCGTCGGTTTTGACATAGCACTCGACGCCGAGCGTGACCTACCTCGAACCACCGCCGCCGAAGTTGGCTCGTTCTTGCGTCTGTGCTTTAGAGCTCGTTATTTGTCGCATGTTGTCACCAGAGCTGCCGTGGTGTACATATTTCTCCACTAGAAGCAAAATGAAGTCTCAGCTCAGAGTCAAACTTTCAAGCCACGCGTCAGCTCTGTTTGTACAGCTATTGTGAAGCATAGAAGTCCAAGCACTGCTGAAAGCTGAACTCCGAGCTTAAGACCGGCTCTGCGGTCGTCAACGAAAGTCAATTAACAATGCAGGAACCTCGCTGCGCTTTCCGAAGGCGGTAGAAGCAGGCTTTGCGCCGCCGCCATATACGCTGGGTCTTTACGCTCATTCTGCGCAGAATTTAAAGCTTAAACGGCAAATTTTGACGAGGTCAGCCGGCCGCTGTACGACTCACGTCTAACGATACAGTTACAGGTAATAAAAATAACAATAATGCATTTGTATAACACCCTTAGAGTACTGAATCTCTTTCTAGGCACCACAGTTGTCTAACGTCTAGTACACGTCTAATGGATGTAGCGTGCGTATGCCAAGAGTGCGAATGTTCTCATTTGATATCTGAAACTGTGGCTGACGGCCAGCTGCTGCAATACCTTTCCGAGACTTTAGCATTTCTACGAGCGCACGCGTGGCCAAGCGGAGGCATGATGTCCGCGGCATATGGTACTCACTCGCTGACGCACTGGGCGACGACCGTCGGCCGACCGCCGCCGCACGTGTCTCGTTGGCCCCCACGTTCGAGTAGATGCCGCCGCGGGATCCGCCCGCTGAGGAGTAAGGTGTTTTAACGAATAGCGAAAATAGCAGCATTAATTACGATTTAAAAAACACAAAAGACAATGCGGACGGTGTGAAGGCTGCTTTGTGCGGCTTGAGTTTATGCAGGCCGGTGCCGGTCTTTTCCTAAACAGCTGTTGGGAGCATCGTCAAGAGGGGCCTGTGCACAGCTGCTGGCCAGCTTCTAATGAAGCGTGGACGCAGGCCGATAACCCGCTGGTGAACAGATGGTGGATTCACCATCGGGGTCGGCCAATGCGAAGCCGTGGTCGAGGAGAGGGCGCTCGAGTGGAAGAGAGGGGCGAGAGAAGTCGTGCTGCCCTCTGCTCTGCGACTAGTATACTAAACTGTTGGTGTTGATCCTGTGCCAGCGTTTTGCATGCAGTGCGAACAAAACTACAGCGAGGAACGCGTGGAGTTTTAATTTTTGCATGTCATGCATGCATGCATGCATCTCCACATGTCATCAAGTCAAAAGATGACGAGACGTCAGCAGGTAGTGCTTTTAAAGCTCTGAGAGCGGGGTAACTCGAGGCGTGGTCTCCAAGCGATTTGAAGTTCGCCAGAGACGCAATCGAATGACCCGAGTAAACATAGAGCAAGAGAGAGAGAGAGAGAGAGAGAGAGAGAGAGAGAGTGTGTGTGTGTGTTTGTGTGTGTGCGTGCGCGCGCGCGTGTGTGTGTGTGTGTGTGACAGAGAGAGAGAGAGAGAGAGAGAGAGAGAGCGAGAGAGAGAGAGAGAGGGGAGAGAGAGAGAGAGAGAGAGAGAGAGAGAGAGAGAGAGAGAGAGAGAGAGAGAGAGAGAGAGAGAGAGAGAGAGAGAGAGAGAGAGAGAGAGAGAGAGAGAGAGAGAAAGAGGGAGAGAGAGAAAGAAGGAGAGAGAGAAAGAGGGAGAGAGAGAGAGAGCGATGGGAAATGCGGCGGTGATTGAGGGAGTGAGATTGCCACTCCCTTGCTCACCGGACCGCCTCTTGCTTCGCTCCTTGGTGACCAGGTCTCTGTAGACGCCATCGTTCGGATGCTGCCAGGCGCTCTTTTGGCTGTTGAAGTCGTAGTAGTAGAGGTCGCCGTTCTTGGCGCGGCACGTTTTCCAGCCCCGAGGCAGGCGCTGTCGGATGCCCTCGCGCGCAAGCCACATGAGGTCGGCGTCAGCCTCCAGATCGAGTCCGATGTTCTCGGCGTACTGTAGGATGTCTGCAGCGTAGGATCGAAGCCAAGAGATAAAAGTCACTCCGTTCGACGTACGGACGGACGGAAGCATCTCTCGCACTCCGCTGACGGCGGCGGCGGTGACGCGTCTTTTCGCTCACCCTCCTCGGTAATGGAAACGTCGTCGTCGTCACGGGCGCTAGCCTTCAGACTAGCTTTGTTCGCCATCTTTCACTGTTTCTTAGGAAGCTTGCACTCGGTAGCGTTCGACGTCTCGGCGCTCGCAAAGCGGCGAGTCAGACGCACGCGAGCGTCGAAGCGACTCGCCGCGGCAGCGCCGCCGGCGGCACGCGGGGCCAACGGCAGACGCGAGCGATTCGGGCGCGCGACATCGACCGCTCGTTCGCTCGAAATGGCGTCGAAGAAATGGCGTCGCCGTCGCTCGAACGGCACCTACTCGCGTCAAATGAACGCCAAAACTGGCGTCGAGCGCGAGCTGGCGTTCGGCACTGCACTTTTTCTTTCACCGACGTCAGCCAGTTGGCTGTCCGCTCGTGCGCTAGCACGCTCTCACGCAGCTTCTTACGGCGCCGCGGCTTCTTACCCGCTTCTTACCCAGGCACCGAGCCAGGACTGCGGGCTTCCGCTTACAATGGCGGCGCTCCATAAGCTTTGCGGCCTATCGCGCGGGCTTTGCGCTCGGTCTTGCTCCGCCGCGGCCAAGCGCCAGAGTCAGCTTTAGTTCGTTCGTACCCGCGCTGGTGCTGGTTCGGCCCTGTGGTTAATGCGCTCGCCCCGACCAACGTCTGACCGAGATCATGGGCTCGAGCCCCGCAGCACGTGCGGAGCGCCTGGATAGAGCTCCCTTTTGGCTGGGCTGCCAAAGAAAGCTATCAGGCCACTGCAGCTGACTATGAATATGGCTGCAAGGCTAGTCTTCAAGTCCCAGTGGTTTGAGCACGTGTCTCCTTTGCTGAAAGAGCTAGGATGGTTGCCGGTTGAGCAAAGGATACAGAACAAAGTTCTTACGCTGACCCACCAGGCCCGCCACGGCTTGGCTCCTTCGTACCTAGCTGAACTGCTGCACCAGCCGTTTCGCACCCTCAGGTCCTATGTGGACAACAAATTAGCTGTCCCATTCCTCCGCTTAAAGACAGTTGGCGACAGAAGCTTTAGCTCTGCAGGTCCTAGACTGTGGAACTCGCTTCCACAATTCTTATGCAACGACAACTACTCTCCTACTGCCGACTATGGCACATCCTTTTCAGCGGTCCTGAGCTGCTACTTCCATGCTACTCACTACCTCAACTGCTCTCCTGACTCTGCTATGCTTCCCACGTTCTCTTTGTTGCGTGAGACGAAGTCTGTTGGCTACCGAATACGTACCGAAAGCCGCTTAGGCTGTGAGTGCGCTATACAAAACTCTCCCGCGTAACACCCACATGGTCTTTATGTCTCTGTGGAGTTACAGACGGAGATACAATAGAGATATAGTTATCTTAGGTCGCTATACAAATGAATCATATATTCAATATTTTTTTAATATTCAATATTTTCTATTTAATATTATATTTTATATTTTTTATATTTAATTTTAATATTTAATTTTCAATTCGCTCGCAGTCTCTGCTTCGACCGCGCGGCTCAATAAGCGCGGCTCACAGTTTGCTCTGTTTAAGGCGCACCTCGCCATGCATGATATTTGCCGACTTCCGCTGGCGCGGCGGACGACAGAACTCGAGATCGTCCTTAGTCATAGACCGGGTAGAGGCGACGGCTTTTGAGTCGCTCACTAGCTTCACGACTCCCCTCAGCTTATCGAAATTGTCGTCGGCGCTGTCGCCCAGCCACTTCGGACAGTTGTAAACTCTGAGCGTGCTCATTTCGTCATCCGAATACCGACTGTCCGTCGTGCAACAAGGCAAGCAAATGCAAATGCAACATTACGAGCGAAAGCCAGTTTTAGGTTTAACTTATGTCATAGTTTAAAATACTATTTTTTCTGAGCTCGTCCGACGTGTACGCGTCGCATACTATTGTGGGCGTGTCATCGCCGTTGCGTGGTTCCGCCCCCCAGCCGTTGTTCCGTTCGCCCAACGGTCGCGCTCCTTGCGCGGCGCGCGACGCGTCCCTCGCCGCGCAATTCACTTTCTGCCTGTGCGTCGGCCTGCACGCACGCTATCCGCTCTCTTCTCTCCCTCTCGACACCGCGTGCTCTGGAGCAGCACGCACGACGGCTGCTAGATCACATGATAAAGCCGTCGCCGGCAAACGCCACGACTCGCTTGTTGGGGGTGGGGGGGGGGACCGCGCTCTTCGTCGCGCCGCCATCGCGCGCCCACGAGCCCCTACACTTACTATTAGGCGCTACCTATCTTCTTCGTCGCTGATGAGGCGGCTTTTAAGCGCAAAATCGGGGCATACAAATATCTCTCATAGCGGGTCCATCTATCGCTGGGTCTTACAACCGAAATTTGGCGTGCATAGCAGTAAGTGCGTCGTAGCCCTCACACACACACACACACACACACACACACACACATATATATATATATATATATGTATATATATACATATATATATATATCATGCCGAACCAAGTAGACGTCATTAGAAGTGCAGAAAAGGACAACGCAAATTCGGTCGAGGCCACTCGCTCTCTGAAATTTCTTCGCATGACATCTGCTTTGGTCAGCTCGTGTGTTCAGTTAATTCACTGAACTAGTTCGGAAGTGCCTGCGGCGCTAATGAGTAATGAGAAATAATTCTCACTTCCAGTGGAATGCGAGCCTGAAGAATGGAGGCACACGATGCCGTTTCTCTGGCCGCCGCGGTGTAGCTGCCAGCATTGCCTGCATTGCCAGTTTAACCTATCTTTCTTTTACTCCTCTTTCATACAGTTCTGAGCTTGGATCGGTACTACTGAAGGGGCATATATATTAATAGTAATAATACATTCAATAAAGTTCGCCCAGAGAACTCAATCTCTTTCTAGGCGTTTTATAACTGCTGTAAAGAAAGCACGATCAAATGGAGCATGCTCAATAAACAACAAGAATAACATGGCTAGAGGTGATATACACAGGGCAAGCATGCAACTACGGTTAGTGGCGCCATTCGCAGTGTTAGCAAGCATAAGTACATAAAGAACGAATCGTAGGGACCCGCTAAATGCTGCCATACATATTTGTGGTTTTAGTTCCTTTTTAAATGTGGCAATGTCAGGAAATGTCGTGACGCAAGTTGGGAGTAAGTTCCAGGCTTTGGGAGCATACGAGCTAAAGGCACGGTATCCAAAAAATTTGAGGTTTGTAAGAGATATAAGTAAACAGTTAGATTCCGAAAAGCGAGTGGTACGATGCTTAGCTTGATAGAGAAGAAGACCCGATAGGTAAGCTGGAGCCTCAGAATGAAGGGACTTAAAAAGATGTGACAACAATTTGAAGTCGATGTGTTGCTTGACTGGAAGCTAGTGCAGTGGGAGGGATCAAAGCAAAGGTACAACTGAATGTCATTTACATAGAAGTGAAGTCTAGATTGTGCCTGGTAATCACATCGGCAAGAGGGAGAGGATAAACCGTGAAAAGAACAGGACCAAGCACGGATCTCTGAGGTACCCCATATTTCAGAACTACCTCGAATGGTCTTTGTCCATCCACATTAGCACTCTGTGGAGTCTCCCACTGAAACAGGACCTGAACCGTTGGAATGCAGTGCCAGTAATGCCCAGGCGAGATGAGAGGCGCTCAAGAAGGACTTGGTGATCGATAGTATCAAAAGCTTCCGAAACTTCGAGAAAACAAGCAGAGATACCATACCTATGTCAGCATTACTAAGTGGGTTGTTGTACACCCGAAGCAATGCTGACTCTGTGGAGTGATTAGCTCTAAAGCCAGACTGGAACTTACTAGCAAGGTTTGAGGTTTCGATATACGAGTTCAGCTGGTCTGCCACGACCCGTTCCAGTGTCTTTTATAGGAACGGTAGAAGGGAGACTGGGTGGAAGTTGCTCAAGTTCTCTTGGTCTAGTGTTGCTTTCTTGAGTAGTGGCCTGACTACAGCCTTTTAGTAGGTTGCTGGGACACTGACCTGAGGCTAATGACATACTTATGATGTTACTTATCCATTGCAGCTGCAGAGCAATGCATCGTGGAAGCAGGACAGTGGGAATAGGGTCCAAAGGACTAGTTGTCTTCTTTGATTGGGATATGACCTTCAGGACGAGGCTACTGGTGACCTTGAATGTAGACATTGAGGTGCTGCATGAAATTGAGAAACAACATTCCAGGGGAATGCTGCTACCTTAGGGATGCACTCCCTGATATTCTAATCTCTCACTAACCCTAGCAGCAACCTGCCTTTCCCAACGGATGCGGCCTTGTCAGACATTACAAGCACAGAGCGAAATAACGAATAGCGAAATAGCAAAATCAACAAATAACTAATAACACACGATTTTTCCTTCCACATTACATAGAAATCATTTTCATGCGTTTATACAGTTTTCTTTTATACGTTTTTGTAACTTTAGCGTCACGTTCTATTGCTTTTAGTTTAGTGTGCTGTCAAAGGCTGCTGGCCGGCACTTGTATGAAAAGTGCTAACGCACCCTCATCCTTTCATTGATCTCATCGCAATGGGTTGGAGAACTTCAATTGAAATGGGTTTTAATCATATGATAACTACATGCAATCAGCCGGATTTTAAATGATACGGTTTGACTATGAAATCAGTATGGACGCTTTGTTGTTCTACTTCTGTTATACGACGCATTGAAAAATGTGTGGTTTCAATTAGCACCTTCAAATTGAGATTACAAAGCAGGCCAGTTGCTATGCGACTCTAGTTATAGCCTTAATGCATATTATTTAAAACGTACAAGTCCATTGAAAATGAGGCGTGAAGTGTTCTTGGAAGTATCCTGTGGCAAAACGTCCATGATCTTTGGATTTTGGACCATCTTATTAAAAAATTTTGAATTAAGTCCTAACATTGCTCAAACTTGGGCTTATTAGACAGGGATACCACATTTAAATTGGTCCATGCATTTGTGACATTCCATCTTGACTTCTGTAACTCACTGCTTGCTGGCCGACTGGCCTGTGCACTCAGGCGCTTACAGCTAGTGCAAATCTTTGCACCTAGGCTTGTCTGTCGTGAGCTTCGCAGTTGCCACATCATACCACTTCTCGCCAACCTGCACTGGCTTCCAGTCAAGCAACGCATCTACTTTAAGGTTTTGTCGCTCACTTTTAGGTTTCTCCGTTCTTTGGCTCCAGCCTACATATCACATCTACTCCCCACCAGGCTAAACATCGTACCACCGCTTTTGGGGAATTTAAGGGTTTATCTATACCTCGTACAAACCTCAAATTCTTTGGAGACAGTGCCTTTAGTTCGTATGCTCCCAAAGCCTGGAACTCACTCCCGACTTACGTCACATCTCCTGACTTGACCACATTTAAAAAGAAACTAAAAATGCATCTCTTTATGACAGCATTTAATAGGTCCTTATGATTCGGCCTTTATGTGCTTATGTTTGCTGACACTATGCATGCTGCCACTAACCGTATTTACGTGCTGACAATGTGCATGTCACCCCTAACCATGTTATTGTTTTATAAGCATAAGGCTGCCGCCGAAGAGATTCTTGACAAAATCCTGGCTCAACTGACCCCTCACCGATTATTACTTCGCCTGCCGAATACCGAATACCGAAGTCGCGTGTCTGTGAATTAATGAGACTGAATGTGAGTTTGTACTTGCGGTCACGAGATCGATGAAGCTGCTACACTGCTGCTGGCAGTTAACGTGATTGCCCTCCAAGAATTTATAAAGAGAGATCAAGGCTCAAGAAGACTTGACTGAAATTCATTGGCTAAAATTCATGCACCCTTTTCATTGTCACCAGCCTAGCGTCTCGCAAACGTATCGGTTAAATAATCAGCGGACTTCGGCTCAGCCCGTGTCGGCAGCTCCCGCTTATCGTTCCTAAATGAACGGTACGACATGGATGAGAAAATTTGATTTGCACGTTATTTGCTCAAGCATATGCAGATGGTAGAATGACCTCAGGCAATTATACGAAGTAGTCAGTCCGTAGTGGGTGTACAACGACTTACCTAGGAATGCAGACATGAGTAGAGTAAACCTCAAATCCTTTGGAGACCGTGCATTAAGTTCGTATGCTCCCAAAGCTTGGAACTCCCTCCCGACCTGCGTCAGAAAATCCCCTGACCTGACCACATTTAAAAGGAACTTAAAACACACTTTTATTTAGGACAGAATTTAGTAGGTCCCTGTGATTCGTCCTTCACGTGCTTATGCGTGCTGACACTGTGCATGCTGCCACTAACCACATTTGCATGCTGACCCCATGTTATTCATTTTGTTTGTTTTTCAAGCATGATTTCACTTACCATTTAATTGCATTTCCCTTTGCAGCAAATGTAAAGCGCCTAGAAAGAGATTAAGTTCTCTGAGGGCACTTTATCAAGTACATTATTACTATTATTATTATAGTATCTCTACTTGTTTTTCTCGATCTTTCGGCAGCTTTTGATACTATCGATCACAAAGTTCTTCTTGAGCGCCTCTCATCTTGCCTTGGCATCACTGGCACTGCTCTGACATGATTCATGTCCCATCTCAGTGCGAGACTCCAGAGTATTGACGTGAATGGACAAAGATCATCCGAGGTACCTCTGAAATATGGGGTACCTCAGTGCTCCGTGCTAGGTCCGGTTCTTTTCACGGTTTATAATCTCCCTCTTGCCAATGTGCTTGCCAAGCAAAATCTAGGCTTTCACTTCTCAGCGGATAACACTCAGTTGCTCCTCTGCTTTAATCCCTCACAGCCTTCTAGCACCTCGAATTCTCTCAACTCCCAGCTGCATGTATTGATGACATCCGCACATGGATGGCAGAAAATTTTCTTAAATTGATGATAAAACTCACTTAATAGTTATGGGAAAATCAAGTATGATTCGGAAGTTGGAAAGGCTAATGGTCAAAATCAGCTCTGCCAGCCTATCTCCTGTTGAATCTGGATGAAGTCTAGGTGTCATGCTCCAAAGTGACCTCTCGTTAGACGACCACATCAGCTCCACAATCAAGTCTGATTACTTTCGGCTGCATGACATTGTTAAAATTCGGGCTGGTTTAGATAAGGATACCACATCTAAGTTGGCTCATGCATTTGTGACATCCCGTCTAGACTTCTGTAACTCATGCTTGCTAGCCTACCGATCTGTGCAATCAGGCGATTACAGCTGGTAAAAAACTCTGCGCTAGTCTTGTCTGTCGTAAACGTCGCAGTTTCCACATCGCACTACTTCTCGCGGACCTGCACTGGTTTCCATTCAAGCAACGGATCGACTTCAAGTTTTTTTGCTCACTTTTAGGTCACTTCATTCTTTGGCTCCAACCTATCTCTCAGATCTACTCCCCCACCAAGCCAAGTATCGTACCACCCACTTTTCGGAATCTAAGAGTTTACCAATACCTCGTACAAACATTAAATTCTTTAGAAACCCTACAGTTAGTTCGTATGCACCCAAAGCCTGGAACTCCCTCCCGACTTGCATCAAAACATTCCCTGACTTGACCACATTTAGAAAGAACTTACAAACGCACTTATTTAGGACACCATTTAGCAGTTCCCTGTGATTCGTCCGCGATGTGCTTATGCGTGCTGACACTGTGCATGCTGCCACTAACCACACTTGCAGGCTGACCCTGTGCATGTCACCCTAAACATTTTATTCATGTTGTTTATCAAGCATGATATTATTCACCATTCAATCGTGTTTACCTTTGCAGCAAATGTAAAGTGCCTAGATTGAGTTCTCTGAGGGCGCTAAATATCAAGTGTATTATTATTACTATTATCTTGAGATGACGTATGTTGGCTCCAGTCGGTGGAATTGACCCTAGCTTTTTTCGAGCGGACACAATCTTTATGGCTTCGTTTGCTGGAACGCTGTCAAATAGGCAAATTACTTGGGAATGAGGCGGCTTCTGACGTAATACAAATCCTTATGGGCTTGCAGAAATCAGTCTTTCAAACGTTTCTTGCATAAGTAAAAACTGGTAAATAGAAGATGGGCGAAGTTTCGTTTTAAAACTAAGATGAACCGGCGAGGCTTGTCTAGTCAAGGTATTTGCTTCAATCACCTCAAACCTCAAATCCTTTGGAGACCGTGCATTGAGTTAGAAAGAGATTAAGTTCTCTGAGGGCGCTTTATCAAGTACATTATTATTATTATTATTATTATCATGTAGAGGTCAGTCCTGGGAGGCGCTTGAAGACCGTCGAAACTAGTCGTCTCAGAGAACGCTGTCATGACAACAATCGGCCAAGGAAGCATAAGTTCTGCCACTCTATTTGAACAAAGCTACTATTTAGCAACACGAAGTGAGACTCCCCTGCGATACAATTTACAGAGAACTGGCCGATAATGTCGCTGCGAATGGAATTCGGTGCCGCTATGACACGGTAAATTGTTTTTTAAGCCTGCGAGAAGTGAAGATCGGCGGTAACCTTGCGATAACATTTACAGACAATTGGCCGTCAAGGGAAGCGACAGCAATTCATCGCTCCTGCTATTAAAGTTACAGAGAGCCTGCCGCTAAAGCGGTGGACGATGTGTGGCACCATGGCGGTAACATTGCAATTTCGTTTTTTAGATGAAGCGTGAGAGAAGCGAATATCGGCGACAACCCTGCGATAATATTCACAGAAAAGGCATAGCCAAAGAAATCGACAAAATACATCCCCTGCGGTGAGATTTACGGGGGACTGACTTCTAAAGCGACAGACTACTGCGGTGCCTTGGCGGTACGGCTAAAAAATATTCCTTTTTTTCAAGCGTGCGAGCAGAAAAAATCGGCAATAATTACGCGATAATATTTTCAGAAAGATGATAGCCCAAGAAAAAGGCAACTATTCATCGCCCCTGCGGTGAGATTTACAGAGAACTGGCACCTTGAGTGACAGACGGACTGCAGTGCCATGGCGGCGCGCCTTTAAAAAGTTTTTGGCGCCTGCGATTAGCGACCATCGGTGATAACCAAGCGATAATATTTACAGTGAATCAGTCGCTAAGGCGAATGAGTAATATGGCTTGGCCAAGGTAAGCTCCCAACCAGAATCTTTCAACTAACGGCTTCTTAGATCGTCGGACGAGCTGATTTAGCGATGGATGTCAGGCTCGTCGTCGGTGTCGTCAGGCAACAGCCAGCGAGATCTTGCTTGCGGGTCAAGGCGATACCTTTCGGCGACTTGTGACTTTCAGTACGCTAGAGAGCGAGCCGGAAGCCTCAGCCAGAGTCCAGTGAACACCTATGTCGCTGCACGGACTCGAGCCATCTAGCTGTTCTAGGATTGAACCGAGTCCAGCTCACGTTGAGGCTAGCCCATCTTCAAAAAAAATACGTGCAAACTTGTCGTGCGGTTCCTGAGTCGCGTCAGCGGTGCACTTTTTTGGGAGCGAGGCTGTCCGCTTCGCGAGCCGAAGCTCTGTGCCGAAGCGTGGTGGAGAGCGGCGAAGTGATCGTGGTTATGCGGTTTCCGTCATTGCTTCGGAGCGCAGAGCAGTTGTGTCAAGAGAGATCGACGAATCGGTTTTGATTGTAGATCGTCAGCTTAAGCGTCTGCGTCTGGCTATCGTATGGCTTAAGCGTCTGCAAGAGCAATAAATCCGTTCAATAAAGGAATCTCGTAAAATGTAGGCAACCGCCGGCTACTATTTCATTAAGCTCGTAACGAACGTACCTGGCGTTTGTTGGCTGCAGTCTTCTCTTCGAGGGGTCGTCGAGTGGCTTACGTTAAAGTTACAAAGATGACTAGCGATGAAAGCGCAGCGGATCTGGATTCGCGCGAAGAAATCCACATATCATCAAATGCTGAGTCGCCTACCGCGTCTGCTGCAGGCAGAACTTGTGAGACGCCAGCGCCAGAAGGCGTCCTTCGTGGCGCAACGCAGCGTCCAAAGGCTGACTGACTCTTCGCCACACGATTCAAATGTAAGCGTAGCTCGAATTTGAGGTGTGCCCTCGCATTGATCCGCGTAAACATATCTGAAGCTCCAAAAGTCTAAAACACTATTTACCATCAAGTCTGCCAAGACTCAGCTATATAACATTGCTAAAATTTGGGCTTGCTTAGACAGGGACACCACACCTAAATTGATCCATGCATTTGTGACATCCCGTCTCGACTTATGTAACTCTCTGCTCACTGGTCTACTTGCCTGTGCAATCAGGCACTTACAGCTGATGCAAACCTCTACAGCTAGGCATGTCTTTCGTTAGCCTTAAGATACTTCTGGCCGACCTGTGCTGGCCCCCCAGTCAAGCAACGCATCAACTTTAAGGTTGTGTCACTCACTTTTAGTCCCTCCATTCTTAGCTCCAGCCTGCCTCTCAGGTCTATTTCCCCCACCAGGCCAAGCATCGTACCACCCACTTTTCTGAATTAAAAATGTTTAGCTACACCTCGCACGTACTTCAAAGCCTCAGCAGACCGTGCCTTAAATTCGAATGCTCCCAAAGCTTGGAACTCACTTCCGACTGGAGACACGACATCCCCTGACTCGATGACATTAAAAAGAAAGCTGAGTACGCTTCTGTTTCTCACAGTATCTGCGAGTCCTTATGATTTGTCCTTTGCATACTCTGCTTGCTGATAGACACTGGGCATGTTACCACTGGCCATATTGACATGTCGACACTGCATTTTACCTCTATCCATAGCATGCTTTCTGGCATTTCGCATGTTGCCACTAATCATTTGATCATGCTTTCTGTACAGCACATTCAAAGTGCCTGGAATGATCCTAGATTCTCAGCGGGTGCTATACGAAGGTGTAATTCCTACTATTATCACCATCGAAATTGAGAACAACCGGACGTGCAATTAAGCAACGAATTCGCGAGCGAGCTCATACGGGGAGAGCAATGCAAAAACGTGGCCAAGCAAGATGCTCGCTTCAACCGGCGAAGGCTATGTATAAAGCCTCGCCGGTTCACGACTCTTAGTCCTTCTCGGAGGTAGTTCTTGGCACGGGCAGTGGGCGAGGTTGGTTTCAAGTTTGGCGCTTAAGGTCGTCGGTAAGTTAGCGATGACTGCTCGGCTGCATTACGTCAGCCGAAGCCCCAGCGCTCGAAACAAACGCGAGCGGCGAGAAAGCGCCCGAATACGCTGCGATGCGAGCAGGATATAGTCAGCGACCGTTCGCTCTGTCGTTCTTGCCTGAGCGGGGCCACATCTTTCCCACCATCGTTTCAGCGTAGCGAAAAGGCCATTTATTGTAAAAGTTGCTCGAGCGCTGCACTCGACAAAAATGATCGGAAACGGCCGCTGCGGGGCCGCTCGCTTGGGCCGCCACCTCGGCGGCGTCGCCTCATGTTGCTAGCTCCGTCTGTGGGAGGTAGGAAGGAGGACGGAGAGCGTGCATGCGTTCGCGCTCTCTCTCTCTTTCTCTCTAGTCATCCGCCTCGCACTCTGGGAGCGGAGCGCTCTTCAAAGACTGACTGCGGACTCGAAGTGGCTCGATCTAGATATCTCAGAGGGCGAAACACGGGTCTGGCCATCGGATCATCATCCGCCAGATGGCGCCGCAGCTGCTGCCGTCGGTCGCTCCTGCGGCGGCGGCGATGGTGGCTTCGGTGGTTGCGACGGCTCCTAAGAAGCCGCCGAAGCTCTTCGAGATCTCCAGCTCTAGCCCCACGCCGGTGCGGGCGCCGGGAGGCCGATGAGGCCGCCAGGAGGCGCACCGCCGGAACCTGGCGGCAGCAGCGAGTCACAGTATCTGCAAGAAGCCGGCAGCCGGAAGTGCGTGGGCGTGCTCGCAGTTTGACGCCGCCATAGTCCACGCCAAACTGAAGCATCGCCAGAACAGCCTCGGCGAGCGGGCGCCGCCGTCACATATATGCATATATATATATATATATATATATATATATATATATATATATATATATATATATATATATATATATATATATATATATATATATATATATACATATATATATATATATATATATATATATATATATATATATATATATATATATATATATATATATAAATAAATATATATATATATATATATGCATATATATGCATATCCTCTAGTGCTAGTGGCGCTTCACCGGGTTCAGATACTGCTTGCGTACGATCATTCGACTGGCTTGTCTTTTGAGTGTTCTGTGAAATGCTCAGCGGCTTCGAGGCTCCTTGAAATCGAGCGCAGCGTTCCTTTACTAGCGAACCAAAGTTCCGAAAAAAATCTAGACAACACGTATCTCAGACATATCCGACCTCCACCACCGAGGCCCCCCCCCCTATTAAATTAACGGCTCAAAAGCACGAGTCCAGTCCGCCGAAGCAGGTCGAACTTGTGCAGCGCTAGCCGAACTTCCGGCGGCAGGCTACTCGCGCGGCGCCGGTCTCTCCAGAGCGGAGCGTCCGTCGCGTACGGCGGCTCGCGCACAGCCGAGGACAGTCGCAGTCTTGGCGGCAGGAAACCGCTCCGCGTGCCGTTTTCTCTTCCGACGCTTGCTCGACCGCCTAGTAACCGACGGCCTGCATTCGAAAGGCTGTCGCGGCCGACACGGCCCGCAAGTAGGAACAAGTAGGAGCGTCCGCGGTCGAGACGGCCGCCCGCCGCCACTTCGGCGGTCAAGCGGCGGCGGGTGGCAGTCTCGCAGCAGCGGCGCGTGACGATTGACGGCGGGCGGGCATGCGCACTGTTGGCCGCCAAGCCTCCGACGCTGCTGCTGCTGCTGCGCGAGAGCGCTCCGGCGGTGCTTACCCGCACGGCATGCCGTTCCAGCACGGGCACTGACCAGGCGACGGAATCGGTTGCACCGGAGGCGCGTACATCGGTACGGGCACCGGCACAGGTATGTAGCTAGGAGGCGCTGCGCCGAGCAGCGGCGGAGCTGCGGCGTACAGCGGCGGAGCTGGGGCGTACAGCGGCGGAGCTGCGGCGTATAGCGGCGGAGCTGCGCCGTATAGCGGCGGAGGAGCTGCGCCCGGAATCGGAAGCGGTAGCCCTCCGCCTGCTACCCACGCAGGGTTTGCAGCGCACTCGCCTGAAACGTAAGACTCTGAAGACTCGTAAGACTGCAACGCGGGCTCGACGGTCGCGGGCGCCGAGCGCGCGAGACCTGGCGAAGGCAGAGGCAGAGCTCTGAGGCACCGCCGCCCCAGCCGCTGCCGCCCCAGCCGCCGCCGCTTTCATCCGCTAGCCGGCTGGCCGCGACCGCTCACCCAGCAGCAGCGCCACGGCGAAGGAGATGAAACGCGGCATTCTCGGCCGGCTGCCGAGCTGATGTCGCGAGAGCCATTTTATACGAGTACGGGCTTCGCTCGGAATTCAATGCTGCGCGCGCGTGGCGCCGATTGAAGCCTCGAGACCGCGGCGCTTTCTAATTCCGGAATCACTTCCGGACACAGATTTGCATGGTTCGCCCGTGGTGCGCGCGGGACGCCTGCGAAGGAGAGCGAGCGAGCGTACGCAAATAGCCCGCAGCAGCAGCGCGGAGCAGTAGCGGTGGCGGCGGCGGCGGAGGTCGGCCGCTTACCGAGGTCCTTCGGCGCTAGGCAACTGAAAATATTCGCTCGCAAATGCAGCCGCAGCAGGCGCGCTCTGGGTTCCGCACATACAAACGCTGTCGAATGTTGAGCGGTGCAATTTCAAGAGGCAGCGCTAAATGCGGCTAGAGCATGCACACACTAAGGTGAGCCTTTAAACCTTAGTCTGCTTTATTAACGTATCACGACATTTGCATTGCGCCCTAGGCGAACTAAAGGAAGCTACGATTTTGCTTCCGATGCTGGAAGGAAAGAGGCGTGGCAGATGGCTAGTGATAATACGCCCAGCGCCAGTACGCATAGACCCACGAGAGATATTTCACATGGACGACGTAAATTCTATCAGGAGCTGGTTGGTTTTAATTTCTTTTTAAATCTCTTGAGGTCGGGCAATGTCACAATGTCTGCGGCAGTGAGTTTTTGTCCTGTACGAGCATACTTAATGAAGGGGCACGGCCTCAACAACGATATTAGGTTGGTTGGAGGCGCGGTGAATGCTTGCTCGCTGAATCGATCGCACAGTTCGTCGCATCGTCGCATCGTCAGCATCGACAGTTCGTGAGATTATTAGCGATTCTTGAATTTTAATGATGAGGCAACGGGTGCGTGTGGACCTCTGGTGTAGAACGTCTGAAAAGCCCGCCTCAAATGATTCACACGTCGTCGGTTGTACTTAGGACTTCCGGCGAGCTGCTCGGAAATTGTGCTGCTCTATGGCTGGCTGGTGCCGTACTGGTGCGGCCCCCCTCAGGCTATGAGTAAACTGCTCCACGCAAGGACGCGGACTTAATTTCAAAGTGTGTGGGGGGGGTGTCCTTGACATCTGTGCCTCACTGCGGCTGTCGACATATCGGCGCGTCTCAGCGTAGCGTCTACCAGTCACTGGCCGCGCTTCGAATCTTCGAATCTTCTTTGTCTGCTACGTCCTTCAAGGTTTCGCCAGTATCTGTCACGCTCTGCAAAAGATAATATCCGCATGTCTTCGCTGTGCTTATGCCGAAAGACTTCAGATCAGCGGCCAATGAAGTGCAAACCGTGGACCACAAGAGAGCTAAGCGACTTCATATATAAAAGCGGTCGTGTTTTGATGCGAAGGCTGGTGAGAAAGTATTCCCGATAGGCCAAGGCCGAAGCAAGAGAGGGCGTGGTCTTACACACGATTGTCAGAATCCTGACGTCCACGCGCTGCTTGATGATGGGGTGTCACTGAGGAGCAGGTATGCAAAGAAAAGTTGGTGTAATGCGCAGTTCACAAGAGACAAGCTAAGCTGCAGAGTTTTGCACCAGCTACAAGCGTCTAATTGCACAGATAGAAAGGCCTGCAGTGAAAAGTCACAGAAATCTATTTGGGATGACCCTAATGCATCCAACAGCTTGCCCGCGGTATCCTAGTCAAGGGAGAACCAAATTTCTGCAATGCTGCATAGCGGAAATTAATCAGAACTAACAGTGGAGCTGACGTGATCACCGAGTAGGAGAATGTAATGTAATGTATCTCCGTCAGTAGCTCCACAAAGTCATAAAGACCATGTGGGTGTTACGCAGGAGAGTTTTGTATAGCGCACTCACAGCCTAAGCGGCTTTCGGTACGCATTCGGTAGCCAACAGACTTCGTCTCACGAAACGAAGAGAAAGTAGGAAGCATAGCAGAGTCAGGAGAGCAGTTGAGGTAGTGAGTAGCATAGAAGTAGCAGCTCAGGACCGCTGAAAAAGATGTGCCACAGTCGGCAGTTGGAGAGTAGATGTCGTTGCGTAAGAATTGTGGAAGCGAGTTCCACAGCCTAGGACCTGCAGAGCTAAAGCTTCTGTCGCCAACTGTCTTTAAGCGGAGGAACGGGACAGCTAATTTATTGTCCACTACTTTAAAAGCGGCAAACCCAGATCGTGCCGACACTGCTCGAGGTTTATCAATAATAATGATACTCTTGATAAATCACCCTCGGAGAAGTCAATCTCTTTCTAGGCGCTTTACATTCTCTGATATTGGCCAATTTTAGAGAGGGTGAGGCTTTCCCATTTCTGAATGAAACTAGGTTTGCCCGTAATTAGTAAGTTGTTTTTGTAGTCATTCCATTCAAGAAAGCTTTCTTATATCCAAGTGCGAATATCAGCAGCAAGGCATCGTATGTACAGGAGACGAGAGAGAGAGAGAGAGAGAGAGAGAGAGAGAGAGAGAGAGAGAGAGAGAGATAGAGAGAGAGAGAGAGGGGAGAGAGAGAGCGATAGAGAGAGAGAGAGAGAGAGAGAGAGAGAGAGAGAGAGAGAGAGAGAGAGAGAGAGAGAGAGAGAGAGAGAGAGAGAGAGAGAGAGAGAGAGAGAGAGAGAGAGAGAGAGAGAGAGAGGGAGAGACAGAGAAAGAGACAGAGAGACAGAGACAGAGAGAGAAAGAGAGAGAGAGAGAGAGAGAGAGAGAGTGTGTGTATATTTCAGTGTGTGTGTGTGTGTGTGTGTGTGTGTGTGTGTGTGTGAGAGAGAGAGCGTGTGTGTGTGTGTGCGTGTGTGTCTGTTTCAGCGTGTAAATTTTTCAGTGTGTGTTCGCGTGTGTGTGAGAGAGAGAGACTTTGCTTAAATAAGCATTACTAAGAAGGTCATTAAGCTCATTAAAGTCTTGCTCGAAACGATTGTAAAGCCGTTGCATTTTGTTTCGAATTGCTCATAGCGAGAATTGCTGAAACCGGATTGAGAGAAGCGCTTTTGACCATCCGGGCGAGTGGTCGCAGCGCGGCACCCGATGGCTACGCGTAGCTAAGAGAACCGGCACAATACGTACCAGCTCGCCGGGTGTGCTCGAACCGAGAGGCGGCCCATCTGCTCCCTGAGAGCGCCCGCCCGCACGAGCGCCGTCTCCATGGCTACTGGTATTTACGGTCCAGGCATGCTAAACCACGGCTTGCGGCCGGCAAGAGCGAGCGAGCGAGCGGATAGATTATGGTAAACCGCCACGATCGATGGCCACCGTAACGTCGCCAGACGTCACGGTGGCCATCTCTTGTCATGAGCTCTGCCGATCGACACGCGGTCGAAAGCGCTTCGCCTCGAACAGCATTTTGTCGAAACTTCGTGCAATGCTCGCCCCCTCCGACAGCCAGCGCCGATCCCTGGCTGCGAGCTCGAGCTGTTTCCAAAACCTCCGCCGCGAGACAGCGAGAGCGAGAGCGAGAGCCTCGCTGTCAGCTCGCGAGAACTTTCGGAACACTTCTCGGCTTCGCTTATTCAGTAGACGGCAACGACTGATTCCTCGAAGCTCCCGGATCGGAGAGCTTTCCTTCACGAAGTACGGGCAATCGGGTGCAAACGACCGGCCATGCGGGCAGCTCGCCACACGATGCCAGCGGCGTCTCTCTACCGGCTCGCCAACGCATGGCGGTGTAAGGCCGATTCACCCCACGGACCGGAACGGGCCGCCGCTGGCATCGTCGTTCGGCTCTCAAGTGACGTGGCACCTGCGTCGTCACGGACGCGTTTAGTGTTCGTATTGGCGCTGGACGCCTCGTTAGCCGCCCCTTCGGGTTTCGTCGTGGCCGCCGGAAGCTGTAAGTAGAGGATACACGAGGCTGCTCTGACTGCGTCCAGTTACTATAGAAAGGACAGATTGCTGATGGCGAAAATATGCTTGGTAGGCTCTGCCGTGACGTAGTAGGCCTTGTTGTCTGGAATAGCGAGTCGCGAGCTGTTCGAATCGAGAGAATCGACTTCCTCTTGCCATTCTCGAGAGACTATATGCATACTTAGGTCTGCGTCCTAAGCCTTGAAATGAGTTGTCGGGCCGGCGGCAGGTCGCGTAGGCTCGAAATGTCTCGAGCGAGCGCAGTTAGGAGCTCGGCAGCGTCTCGCAGCAGCGAAATCGCAGGCCGAAATCGCTGCTCGTCATCGTCGCCGCAGCCTCGTCTGCCGCGTCCGAGAGTCCAAGCGTCGGAAGCAGCGCGTCAACAGCTCGCGTCAGCGGCAAAAGCAGCTTTAAGAAAAGATCAAGCTTGCTAAAGTCTGGAGACAGTTTATTTTCGGACAATGTATTGCACACCGAGCCGCCAACGAGCGGCCGACGAAAGAGCGGCGCGTACGCAGGCGGGAGGCCCACCGCCGACGGAGCTTCGGCGCCGCGAGCGGCACCCTCCGGCTCCGTCCGTGCGTCACTTGCCCCAGGGCGCGTTCGTGACGGGCACCGTGCTCGCCACCGTGCTCGCCACCGTGCTCGCCGCCGTGCTCGCCGCCGTGCTCGCCACCGTGCTCGCCACCGTGCTTGCCGCTGTGCTTTGCTCGCAGCTGTAGCGAAAATTAAAAAGAAGGAAAGTGGGTGCGACGCCGAACGACGCGAGGCTTCGCTAACCGCCTGGCCGCGGCTTCGCAGCACCGAGCCGGCCTGTCGCGGCTTCTGCTGCGATGCAGCGTTCACCCGACAGCTCAAAGCGGCCGGCCCACCGATGGACGTGCTGTGCTATGTAGAGCGCATCTCGGTCTGTAAGTGCACACAGCCAGGAAGCAGCACGCAGAGACTCGGGCAGGGCGCTCCGTTGGAAAAGCGGCTGTCGGTGCGCATGCGGCAGCGAAACTGAGACTCCGTCTCACGCGCGACGAAGAGAAAGCGAGGAGCATAGTTGAGTCAGCAGGGCATTAGAGAAAGTTAGTAGCGTGTAAGAAGCAGGTGCTCATCGCGGCTAGAAAGGATGCCACGAAATCGGCAGCAGAAGGAGAGTAGACGTCTCTGCGCAAGAAGAAATGTCAAAGCGAGTTCCGAAGTCGAGAAGATGCAGGGCACAAGCTTCTGTGTCGCCAGCTGTCTTTGAGCCGAGGTGTGGTGCAAGCAAATCCATTGACCGCAGAGGACCCGAGGGCACGAGGAGGCCGAAACTGGTGCAGCAGTTCGGCTAGGTATGAAGGAGCCAATCGGTCGCCGACCTAGTGGGTCAGCGTAAGAAATTTTGCTCCGTATCCGTTCATCAACCGGGGGAGGTCTATCGAAGCTCCTTCGGCAAATCTGCACATGGCTGACCCTTTGCGACCTCTGAACCTCGTCTTCGTCCATCGCTGTCCTCCCGAGCAACCAATCGCGCTGAAGCCGATGAAGCGGCGGCGCTCGTGCGGCAGAAGCGAATGAAGCAGCAGCTGCTGCACGCTGCCAGCGAGCGGAAGAGCCGTCCTAATGGGCTCGACGGCGCGAGAGCGGGCATTCGAGCGAGCGCGCGAGCGAGCATCTTACTTGAGGCCAGCATAGCCTGGCAGGCAGATGCAGCCGATGACCAGCGAGTAGCCCTGTATGGCGCGTACGTACTGAACGCCTTGACCGCTGCAGATCGCCGCCGCCGCTGCCGCTGCGCTGAGTCCGGCGGCGGCGGCGAAGCGGATCGTGGGATCGGCGCCGCCGTAGCCGCCGCCGCCGCCGACGCCTTGGCTACCGCTGGCGGCGTCGCCGACGACCGCTGAGTTGACGATCGAGGGGCTTCCGACGGGGCCGAGGACGACGGGGTTGCCGTAGAGCGGAAGCGAGCTGCCCAGCAGCGCTGAGTTCTGGATCGCGCTGTTTATCAGGCGGTTCAGCGAGTCGCTCGTCGAGTCGGCCGTCGAGCCGAGAGCTGCAAAGGGAAGTGCGCTCGAGACCGTACGCGACGACAGCTAGCTGCCGACCTACAGGCCGCGGCGGCCTACGCGTAGCCGACTTCGCATTCGTTGCGGCGGAGCCCGTACCTGTCGCCACCGCCGCCACAACGTAGTAGTAGTAATAGTAGTAGTAGATGCTGCACGCCATTTTTGCACCACCGGTCGAAAGAAGCGCTTCCTTTGACGAGCTGATCGCTGACTTAACTCTGCGATGGCTAGAGGCGATCGGGGGTTTTATGTAGTCGGCCGCCGTGTCATCGACGAGCTCGGCTATCACGACCTTGAAGTGTCAGCATTCTTTGAGCGACCGACGACTTTTATTTGGACGAGGCTGCCTCGAGAGCGCGGCAGCTGCGGCTACGGCCGCGAAAGTAGCTGCGGTTCGCGACGGTGGCACTCTCCGGCTGCCATAGCGCGTGACAGCGTCCGACCCCGTTGACGAAACACGCGATTGAACTTCTGACGATTGGCGCTGGTTCAATCGCCGGGAAAAGAACCGGTGCGGTCGCACTCCGCACAATTGGCGTCGATCAACGCCGATGCGAACGATGTAAGTTCATCGTGTAAGTCCGGACCACTATTTCGATTGCTTCATCAATCCGAACGAACTGGCGGCGGCGTTTCAAAAAAATAGTCGCACAGAGGAAAGCAAGGGCTTTCAATGTCGACCGAGGCGGAGCGCTCCCGCAGCGCTGCAGTTCCGGCGAAAGCGCTTTCTATCTATGCGTTATACGTCTATTCGTATCTATGTGTTCCTATTTATGCGTTCTAGCCTGGTGACTAGATCGCTTAAAGTAAAACCTCAGCATCCCCATATGCTCTCCCTCTATCTCCGCTCTCTGTCTCTGTCTCTCTCTCTCTGTCTCTCTGTCTCTGTCTCTCTCTCTCTCTCTCTCTCTCTTACTCTCTGTCTCTCTGTCTCTGTCTCTGTCCCTGTCTCTGCCTCTCTCTTACTCTCTGTCTCTCTGTCTGTCTTTCTCTCCCTCTCTCTCTCTCTCTCTGTCTCTGTCTCTGTCTCTCTGTCTGTCTTTCTCTCCCTCTCTCTCTCTCTCTGTCTCTGTCGTTCTCTCTCTCTCTCTCTCTCTCTCTCTCTCTCTCTCTCTCTCTCTCTCTCTCTCTCCCCCACTCTCTCGCGCAGTTCCATCAGCAATGGAGACACACGGCTGAACTTCTCTTGGAATTGCACGGCAGCCATGTTCATCACGAGCTCCATAGGCGTAATGGCTTGTTTCGATAGTCCAGCCTAGCCGGAATTGCAGTAGTCTAGCCGAGACCAAACCAGTGGGATAGTTAAGTATCTAGCAAGCCACTGTTCCTAATCGTATTAGGCGACTCTCTGTAACCGTTCAATCTCCTATTCACTTTCTCTTTCTATTTCTCCCCGTCTAAAATAACAATATTACCTTGATTGAACAGCTCCATTTGTATGGCAGCAGGAGAGCCTTAACGGCTATCACTACCGCTTCCAATTGGCAATAAAAGATCGCCCACTGCTAGATTCAAACCCACGAGCTGGATCGTGAACAGTTAGCTCCCTACCTCCTAGGCTATCACGACCATTCTCTCATTCTCTCCCTTTCTCCGTCCTGTCTCCCAGCTCTCTCTCTCTCTCTCTCTCTCTCTCCAATCGCTTTCTCCGTCTTCCTCTTTCTCCTCCCTATTCCTCTAATTGTCTCTCCTTTCTTTGATCTCATCTTTCTTTTTCTATCAACCCGCTCTCTTCCTTTTCTCTTCTCTCTCCTCTCTCTCTCTCTCTCTCTCTTCTCTCTCCTCTCTCTCTCTTCTCTCTCTCTCTTCTCTCTCCTCTCTCTCTCTCTTCTCTCCTCTCTCTCTTCTCTCTTCTCTCTCCTCTCTCTCTCTCCTCTCTCTCTCTCCCCTCTCTCCTCTCTCTCTCTCTCCTCTCTCTCCTCTCTCTCTCTCCTTCTCTCTCTTCCTCTCTTATATATATATTATATTGTATATGTATTATAATTAATATATTTATATATATATTTATATATTCTATATTTATATATATTTATATATATTTATATATATATAATATATCTTTATATCTCTGTCTATATGTTATATATATCTTCTCTCTCCTCTCTCTATATATATCTCTGCTCTCTCTCTCTCTCTTCTCTCTCCTCTCTCTCTTCTCTCCTCCTCCTCTCTCCTCTCCTCTCCTTCTCTGCCTCTCTCTCTCTCCTCTCTCTCCCCTCTCTCTCATCTCTCTCTCTTCTCTCTCTTCTCTCTCTTCTCTCTCTCTCTTATCTTTCTCATATATATATATGTCTTTATTTTTTATATATATATATATATATTTAATTTTCTTTTTGCTATCTATTTTTCTCTCTCTCTCTCCTCCTCCTCTCTCTCTTATCTCTCTTCTCTCTCCTCTCTCTCTTTATTCTCCTCTTTCTCTCCTCTCTCTCTCCTCTCCTCTTCCCCCTTCTCTCTTGTTTCTTCTCTCCTCTTCTTCCTTTTTCTTTCTTCTCGTTTTTTCTTTTCTTTTCTTCTCCTTCTCCTTTCTCTTTTTTTCTCTTTTTTCTTTCGCTCTTTCTCTTCTCTTCCCCTTTTCCTTCCTTTCCCTCTTCTCTGCTTTCTCTCCTCTTTTTTTTTTCTCTTCTTCCCTCTCTTGGTCTCTCTCTACTATTTCTCTTCCCCTTTCCCTTTCTCTCTCTTTCCATCTTTCTTCTCTTTCTCTCTCCCTTTCCCCTTTTTCCTTTTCTCTTCTCCCTCCTACTCTCTTCTCCCCTTCCTCCGTCCCTCTTTCTTTTCCGGTTTCTCTTTTTCTCTCTCTCGTCTTTCTCTTTCACCCTTCTCTTCTTCTTTCTCCCTTCTTTCTCTCCTCCTCTCTCTCATTAAATATATACTTATAATATATATATTATATAACATATATGTTCATATAATATATGTATATGTATTTATATGTATATATATATGTATGTATATATATATATATATTAATAATATATGTTTATATATGTTATATATATTTATATATATGTTTTATGTGTATATATATATATAATAATAATATATTTTAAATATATATATATATAGATATATATATATATACATCTTATCTATATATATATAAGATA
>WPIO01000075.1:0-2500 GCA_009760855.2 Cristatella mucedo | reverse complement strand
GCCGTACTTGATCGATGGCTGGTTAACCGCGGTTACAATTTCCGGGAGGCTTTCTGACCGCCATCGTGCAGATGCGCTTTCAAGATTCGACAGCCGGGCTTGAATTCGACTTGGTTTAAGCCTGTCAGATAAAGCTTCATAGCGGGTAAGATAAGTAAGTATAAATAATTTAAATTATAGTATGTAAGCTATAAAGTATTATAAATAATTAAGGTAAGCGAGAACCGTAGTTCGGTTTACTCGCACGCATTATTATATATCAACCGGTGTGAATGCGTATCGCTGTCATGGCGATCGGTGTGCAGGCGTGCTTCTTGGCATGCTGACACGTGCGTTCGCACGAGGGATGAAAGCATTATTAGTACTTGCTTCCGCTGCTTCCATGTAAGGCAGTGATAAGTGGTGCCAATTCTAAAAGTTACAATTGGCACACAATTTCTGTTCAAGACGGTGCGCTAAATGGTCTAAATGACGCAAGTAGGGGGTCATCAACCCTAGCACGCGGAAGGCTAGTGTCGCCGTGAACTGAGTGAGAGCACAGAGCGAGCGGTTAAGTAGCTTTCAGATTGCGAGACAGAGAAAATTCTCTCGATAACACTTTGCTCAGTCTTTTTCGGCGCGGCGGAGTCATTGACGAAGACTTTACAACCGCATTAAAATAGGTTAGCGCATCGCAAAGAGTTGATTTGAATTCCTTTAAACAGCATCATAAATGCTTGTACAAATTTCAAATAATTTCCGGGCTGCGGCTGTGCGCATGTGCGAAATGGATGCTTCGAGCAGTTGCCATAAACCGTGCGTACACGACACAGCTAGTGCGATACTGACGACTGAGGTCGTGGGCTCGAGCGAGGCGTGAATGCGAAGCGCCTGAATAGAGGTCAGTTCTCTTGGGGCGCTATGTAAATGAATACGCTAGTTTGTTGTATTGCTGCTGCTGCAAAAGGAGCCCTAATTTGCAAACTGCATTATCTTGCAAACCAAAGCGATGCCATGCAGCCACCTGGTGCCGTCGATTTTCTAATGTGACTCGTACAATCTGGCGATGCTTTTCCAGGAGCCACTTCGATGAAAAGAAACTGGGAATGTTTGCTCGACTGCAAGGGTACATGCTACTGTGTAGATTTTCTGGGACTCAGGTGTTGATAGAATCACCGTAGGCCGTCAACGTCAAACCACTCTATGCGGTCAAAAGTAAACCCAAAACAAAGTGACAGAGAGGGTAAAGTTAACCTCCTTGCGATCGTGCCGAGAAAGCTTTCTACTATTGTAGGACAAATACGATATCGATCGATTTCTGAGTCCAAGAGGCCCGCACGCAGTCCAGGCGAGCGTCTACACCACGAACGAAACATAGAGGGCAATAGAGGTTGAGTTTGCCCGAGGTAGATCGATGCGAGGTTTGCGTGACCACCACTCTTCGCCAGCCAAGTAGCCAGGCGTAGCTTTTGTTGGTCGCAATCCAAGTGGTGAAGGCTGCAGATGGAGAGCAGTGGCCGGCAGCTTTCTCGCTGTTTGCATCCAGTTTCGTCTGTCCGTACGACGAGAGATTCCCAGAGGCTATTCTGAGGTCGAAGACTTCCAAATGGAAAGCAGATGCCCAGCAAAATCTATATTGCAGAGTGAGGGCCACTGGCCTAAGCCTGCAGATTTCTACGTAAGATGCTATTCAATCTTTACCACGCGTCGGTGGCCGTATCGAACAACAAAGTAGAGATGACTTGCGGAAGGTGGAGAGGCTTAGTCTCTGAAGGGTGGAAGAGGCTGAGGGCAGAGGTCACCGAGGCTGGGAGGCAGCCACGCTGCAGACAGTTAACCATATATGTAAGCTTGAGACAAGCCAGCCTGTGGGAGTGATTTTAAAAGGAAGTCTAGACGTCAGTGATTGGCTGCGGTACCCTGATCAGAGTGCAGACAGGGTTTTGCAATGCTGCCTAAGCATGCTATATATATACTATATATATATATATATATATATATATATATATATATATATATCTTCCCAGCTTCCCAGTTGCACTGTGTACTATGCATGTGCTATTAGTGCTCTGTAACTATTCGGCCAAACTTCACAGCATTTGCTTCCCGGGCTATGGTGGCGCCCAACGATGGGGATGCTGTTACCATCTCTTCTGGCAACTCCACAAAATAAAGACTATGTGGAGTTCTGAAAGTTTACTGGCAAGACCTTTAACAGCCTATGCGGCTTTCAGTACACTACGCATTCGGTAGCCAGCCGACTTCGGCATCTGACGCAGCAAGAGAAGGAAGTGAAGCCACAGCAGAGAGCGATCGACAGCCCAATGGCAGGCAGCACGGAAATAGCAACTCAAGGACTGGGCGACAACCAGATTAGCTGGAAGAAGTTGGATTGAATTGATTAGCTGGAAAAAATCAATCTCTGCCTGATCTCAGTCCAAGCGTTCGTTTCTTAAGAATCGTGGAAGTGAGTTCCCATTAGATAGTGGTTGTCTTTCTGACCTCGATCCGAGGTCGTGGG